>CAHIKZ030000558.1:2292500-2427500 GCA_903632075.3 Acanthosepion pharaonis | reverse complement strand
AAGAATTTTAAAAAGAAAAATAAATGCAATTTAACTTTTTAAGACAAAAAAAGAAAAGGTTAAATAAGTGAAATCAGAATGGAAAAAAGCATCAAAATATTGGTGAATGTGAGAGAAAGAAAGTAAAAACTGAATGTGTGGTGCATAAAGAAAAGGAGAAATGAAGGAAAAGGTAGACCAAACGCGAGAGAGATTGAGGCAATGACGTTAAAATTTAAATAAACTGGTTGTTTTCCAAGCGAATGAGTTGTTATTTTGACTGACACGGAAGCTTGAATGGAATGCAGAAATTTAGAGTGTCTTTAGATTTTTGCAGAATGTCTGCGAAATGGGAGCAAGAATAACAAGCATGCAACTTTCTTATCAAAGAATCAAAAGGCACAAAAGAATGAATGAAAGAAGGTCTCTCGATAAACGAAAGAAAATCTCGCGAGAAACAAAAAGAGCGATTTTATGTGAGGGAAGAGAAAAGGAGACACAGACGCGGGTCAGTTTTGTTTCTGTTGATTAGAAAGAAGATAGAAATTGGTTATGGATAATTTGTTTTCAAAAGTTTCCCAAAAATTAAAATCATCTTTTATAAATCAACAATCACAAATGCAGGAAATCAATAAATAAATTGCTAAAAATATAAAAAAATATCAATATATATAGTGAGAATAAAATCACCATTTACCCCCCAGATTTTGAGACGACTTCAGGAATAGCCAACTCTTCTAACATTTCTGGTTTACTATTGCTGAACATTTAATAAATAGAAGGAAATTCAGTTCATCTTTGGTGACCGATTTATTGGTTTATCTAGGTCCCACTGCGCATTTCACATAATAATCTAGAGTCGTTGCAATCTGGGAATTAGGTGAGCCCCTTTTAAACAGAGAATGATTGCTGGATCTGAAATTATTGGACAGCTAGTTTTATCCTTCATAATTTTTTCCCCCATGATTACATTCCACAATTAAAAAAACCAATTTACACGCTTTTTAAATTCCCAGAATAAATAAACTTCCTAAGACACTTGACGAAACTGGTTGTTTTTATTTTAGCTTTTAAAAATGAATATAAATATTGTCTTTACCTATCTATCATTAAATTCTGTACCACGAAAAACTTATTTAAACACACACACACACACACACACACACACACACACACACACACACACACACACATATATATATATATATATATATATATAGGAGCTCGAGCTCCCCATTTTAAAATGCTTATAATTTATTAAGCATAATTTTTACAGGAAATGGATATAAGAAAGCGTTTAGATTTTATTTGAAATTGATAAAATCATCAGATTTCAACGCACATTTTTTTCTCGTTTTTTTTTCGCGTCAATTGATTTCGCCAGGAACTCTTGTGGTATGGAAGACATAACTTCTTTTATTCGCTCTTCAAGTTCATCCAAAGTCTTGGTTTCGTCCAATAGACATACTCCGATAACCAAACCCAAAGAAAAATGTCACATGATGTTGTCAGGACTCCTGGCTGGCCACTCATATGAGGAGTTACTTTGCTATCACTCTGTATGTAATTTAACTTGGCTAACCAGACGCTTCCTCTGTAGCTAAATAGTATAGTAGGGTATATCAACAGTTGCATAATATCGGGGTTCTTGCATAGGCAGTTGCGCATGAAAGGTTGTCCCGTAAATGCAACCCCGGAGTCATGGAGTCCAACTTTGGATCCTGGTCTCATCCGCTGTCATCATGTGTTATAGCTGAATGTTCCTATCGGCTTTCCTAGACCATTCCTAATGCTGACAACATATTGTGGCACCATGCATCCAGGCGATTTGAAAGATATATTTATAGATATATGATTTGCTTTTTTTTACGGTTTATCAACCATTTTTTTGGATTATTTAATTCTTTCGAAATGTATTTTAGGTTTTAAGAAAGAAAGAAAAACGAAGAAAGGGAAAAGGGAAAAGTAATGCGAAACGGATCATAGGCGAACACACACACGGCTTAAGAAAAGATAAGAAAGAAAAGGGTTATTTTGGATAAGTGTCAAATGTCGAAAGGAGTTTCATTTCACAATGAACTATTGGTTTATCAATATCTAGGCCACCTGCGAACAAGCATTGACCGATTTCCACTGTCCGCGCGAATGGAATTGTGTTATCAAGAGATGTCACCAAAGAAAGTCCACTTGAAAACGTTTAGATTTTGATAATTGACAAAACACAGGTGTGGAGCCCGAACTGGGTATGGAAAATTAAAATCCCACACAAGTAGTTTCACTGGTTAAGTTTTTTTTTTTTTTTTTTGACAAAACAGACTTTTTGCCCTGCGATAATAAAAATTTTGTTATCAGACACATGAACCGAAGGAAAATGAAATATTTTTATTTCTGCTTTGGAGACGCCAGATTGGCTGAGAACTTGGAGAAAATTCCTTTCTTAGACCATGTCGGAAAATCCAGCTGTCTAATGCATTACCGATAAACTGCTTGACAAACGCCACGTGTTGAACAAAGAGTTGTCACATTATCCGTTCATGATAACGGCGATTTGAAAGAAAGAAAAAAAAGAAAGAGGAGAGATCATTAATTTTTTTTTTGGAAGCAAAGGTATATTTCTTTTCCAAAACAAAGCCACGGGTTGTTCACGCCCGACTAAGACGTCATTGGTCAAGTGGTGAACACATGACACACGAAGGAGGAGGAAAGATACCCGACCAAGACCTCATTGGCCGAGAGTGGTCACGTGACGCACGAAGAAAACTGTCGACGCCCCTACCCAGAGTATAAGTATGAGAAGCCGCCACGAAGAAGTGGGGAGGGCAGTTCGCGCCCAGAAGCATGGTGAGAAAGTGGGATGAGAAAAAGTTACCAAAATGGAAAAGAGTCGAAAATCCCATCCAGAAATAAAAGAGGTGGATATGTATTTAGAATTATCGAGCCCCGACGCCAACAGACCCATGGTTTTGGTCGGCGTCAAGAAAACTGGCCCAAACAGACAGAAATCAGTTCGTTTGGCCCTGAGTGCCGAGTTCAGTCGGACCCAGGCGGGCAGAGAAAAGTTCGTTCGACCCTGGCGGGCAGAGTTAGTTCGTTCGACCTTGGCGGGCAGAGTTAGTTCAGTCGGACCCAGGCGGGCAGAGAAGAGTTCGTTCGACCCTGGCGGGCAGAAGACAGTTGATTCAGCCCCGGACAGCAGAGATGAGTGCCCAGTGTTGAAGCCGCCTCAAGATAGCTGACCAAGATTCACGCAAAATTTTGGACTCTTCTTCAACCAAGAACAATTAGTTTGAAGAGCGACTTAGAACCAGACCACAGAAATAAGTTTTTCGACTTTCGTCTAAAGACACACCGAAACACAAATTTCTTAGAGAGCAGACAACTTGAAGCGTTAAAACTTGCCTAGCGAAAGCGACGTGCCACAATCCACAGAACTGGTCGGGAGGTAGATGCAGTCCTATGTAACGAACAACTAGGCATAAAAAGTTTGTTACCTTTTTCTTTGATACTTCGAACTTTTTGAGTTTTCATTTTCTTTTCTTTTATGCATATTTGTGTGTTATCACCCCCGTTGAACCCAATTTGCATTACGGTCCCAACCCCTGTTTGATCTCGTCTGTCTAAGATCAATTCACAAGGTGGGTAGGCAGACTGGAGATCAGTGCAGTTACCTTGGTAACCAGGCGTTGGAAGCGGGTTGGGAACGGCGAGGCTGATATCAAATCTAACCAGATTCCTACCCGAATCACCAAAGGGTTAGAACGTCACGTTTGAAGCAGCGACACCCGGACGGAGCAGCGAGGAGCGAACAGCTGGCGCCGCGGCGAAGACGTCACAATATGATATGGAATGGAACTTGTATTTTTCAGACCAAAATTTGTTTTTTTTTTCACAGCCATCCAATATATTTTATACTCTGGTTTAGGATAGTAGTTCTCTTCTCTTCGTTGTAGCGTCATCTACGCATGCGCTTAATGTTAATGGCGTTTTGGATGTTAAATGAAGTATCATGTACTCCTATTTGGTTTGTATTTACCGCTTTCCCAATGTTTTCCTTACTGCGAATTTAGGCCTATCTATACATTATTTTAGGACATCCAACCGTTATATATATATATATATATATATATATATATATTTAACGAGAATGGACACAGTTTTCAGGAGCAAGGTTTTTGCATTACGAAATGTCCATGATGAAGCATTGTTCTCAACTAGTGATTTCCTATCTGGGGTTCGAGCACCTTCAGGGGTGCTTAAATTAGCTCATTTGTCATCAAAGGGAAACATTGCACGAAAAATATGCTCTTGCGTGAAAAAGGAACCTGAAAGATGTTTGCAAATTTCGTATGATGTCACGCTGCCAAAGTCAAGAAGGAATAGTACGCTGGCAAAAGACAGGTTCATCAACCAACAAAACTATATATATATATATATATATATATATATATATATATATATATATATGTGTGTGTGTGTGTGTGTGTGTGTGTGTGTGTGTGTGTGTGTGTGAGTCCTGGGTTTGAGGATAGACTACATCCGGCAGTAAGGGATATGATATGGGTATTCACTTAACATTACAAGCAATATATATATATATATATATATATATATATATATATATATATATATCATACTACTAGAAAAAAAATGGAAAAAAGAAAGAATTAGGGAATATTCAGAACCGGGCGAAATAAATCGTCCTGTGTCTTAAGTTTTTAGTCTTAAAAAAAAAAAAACAGGCCAGTAATGTTGTTCCTGTCTCTTTAGGATTCATTTATGTATATATATATATATATATATATATATATATATATATATATATATATATATATATGAAAGTGTAAAAACAGAAACACTGATTATCGATTGGTGAATAATTTTATTGACTTTATATTTCATAGGAAAATAGACATTAACAAATAATGACACGGAGAGACCAAAAGGAAAAGTACTAAAATTAAAAACTACTTTGTCTCTATCTCTTCAAATGTACAAACACCCCCCCTACAATTATATATATATATATATATATATATATATATAAATGAGTTTTCATTTCAACCTTTGGAAGTAAAGTCTGATGATCCAGAGCCCTTTAAAAGGGCTTTGGTGAAATAATTTATTACATGGAACCTTAAAGAGGTCTGTTTTTATTCAAATTTATTTGCTCTGAATTTACATTGAGTTCTCTGGATATCATCCTACTTGGGTCTACCCATACGGATTACCTAGTCTTGCATGAACTATATATATATATATATATATATATATATATATATGGTGTATCAAAAATACTTTTTACAAACTTTGGGAGCGGGTTCCTCAAGCAAAAGCAAGGACAGAATTCATATAAACATATGTCCGCAAATTTTTCGTGTTTAGTTAAGTTTAAAGAATGTTTACGGTTGACGCCGCTGTGTTTCCATGTAGTCTAGGTTACATTTGTCATTCGAGTACATTTGTAGCTAGTCTTTAATGACACGGTGAAGAAACGTCTCTGCATTATTAATGTCTGCTGCATAAACCAATCGTTTTGGGTGGCGCCACAGGTAAAAATCCAAAGAACTGAGGTCGGGGAAACGTATAGGTTATGGAACCGGTGCTCCCCTACCTATGTCATCAATACATATTGTGACTAAAATGTGCTGGAGTTCCATCATGCCTCATCCTATTGGGGAGGATACATTCTCTATCAAGTCTGGAAGTGTTTTCGAAACAAAGTTCCCGTACACATTACTTCTAACACGTGCTGAGAGCACATATTGACTTACCAGACAGTGACCTACATGTTTTTGGCTCAATATCTGACTTATATATTATCTACTTCTAGACGATATCACTTTTCAGGTTTAACTAATTTGCATATTGATTTTAAAAAAAGTTTATTTAATTAATTGTCCTTCGATCTATTTATTTACTCGAGTATTGTTTAGATTTTCATATCAAAAATAGTTCTGTTTAGTAATATTGTCTTATATAGTGCAGCAAAGTGTCTGAAATTTGCATTTTACTTGGCATTCCACAAGTTGGCATCTATTTGTAAAACTTTCCTCAACTATAACAAGCTTGCCCCCACAACCCCACAATTAATTTCTTCTGTCTTTACAGTCATATTCTTTGAACAATTATACTAAAAGTTCACTACCCCTTCAACATTTCATAAATAGTGAACATTAATTCCAACTAATTTTCCTAGAAAAATTACCAGATAGCGAGCGGGCGAAGTCTGCTAGGAATTGATAAAATTGGTGATGGTAAGATTAGTCCTTGCCATTTTTTGGCATTCATTTCCCGAACATGTAGCGTTATTTTTTACTAAAATGTATAAAACCTTTTCCCTGAAACAGTTTTATTTAAGGAAATTGAGATTCTCAAATCCACTGTTATCGTTCATTCTATTACTGATAGGAGTTTACTCCCTAATTATTTGCTTAAGGTAGTATGGAAGATCAACATATTGTTTATATAATTATTTTTCCTTCTAGTTTCATATGCTATCCATTTTGGTTGTTGCTGCTGTTGGAAGAATTCAAGTGATTTGTTTTCTACTCTTTCATAACGTTCATTGTACCTACTTGTAAAATAGTAAGGACGCAACACTGATTGAAACGATCCTGCAGATGTTGAGAAAAAGGCGCTATATAATCCAGTATTCGGTACCTTATAGAAAAGTAAACTGCAGGATGATTTTGTAGACTGTTTTTTCTTCTTCTTTGTTTTGTAATATGTTTTCTGTCAAAGACGCAAATGTGTTTTATATCAGAGCAACGGGGCTTTGTTTGTGTTTGGCCAGGATACATTTTAGATTGAACAGTGATAATTGAAAATATACGTTGTCTTAGTTCTCTATCTACCCAGTAGCCGGTTTTAACATCATGCTTAAGAACATTGGAAGCTGTTTGAGCTCCAGCACACGACCTTTCAAGGCGGCGTTGCTGGTCGCGAAAGCGTTGGTGAACTCGCTACCCAATCTGATTTGCCTAAGTTGCAGTTGAATTACTAGGATGAGAGATTTTGTTAAGCAACGCAGTGTGGCACAGATTATCCGGACGCTTGAAAATATTTGTCAAATCGACAATAGGGATGGATAATTCTTTGTTTTGATCGTATTAGCCTCTGCTTTTCTCAAGAACCGCACTGTTTCTCGTGGAGGTGATCCTCAGCAAATGTGCGTTACGATCTCGTGGTATTCTCGCGAGGATTTTTCCTTTTACACAAATCTAATTAAACTGAATAATTCTAACAGCACGATGTAATGTAACTTTTGTCAAAATCTAATTAAATAGAATAATTCTAACAACATAATGCAATAGCTGTTATTTGATGAATAGATTTGTCATTGAGTTATTTCAAGTTCTGTCAGATGGGATTCCAGTCTGGGAGACTCAGGTCACGCAACCTACTCTGACGTCGCTAGTGGCCTTATGCTGAACACGTCGTTGGTGGTCTTATGCGGAACACGCCGCTGGTGGTCTTATGCTGAACACGCCGCTGGTGGTCTTATGCAAAACACATCGCTGGTGGCCTTATGCCGAACACGTCGCTGGTGGCTTTATGCTGAACACATTGCTGGTACTCTTGAAAAAAATGGGCGCACCATATGTGGCAATCAAGAACATTGTTAACAAACAAAAGTTTTTCATCCCTGAAATATCTCCCTGTTCACAGGACCATGATCAATGGGTCGAAATAAATTATCTCCGTCCCGGATACGGGAAATAAAAGGTTTGCACAAGACACAAACTGCACTTGTGGAGAGCTACAAACCGTGCAATGTGTCTTGATGTCCAAAGCAGCATGACGTTTTTTTTTTTTTTTTTTCAAGACTAGTTACGAACCTGTAACATTGACATATGATTGTACAATCTTTGTTCATACGCAAGCTATAACGAGGGGGAGAATATTGGTCTTTACCATAGATGTTAACAATCGCAGATTACGATGATTCTCTTTCGTTATTCAATCGTGGATATTTTGAACAGGAGTAGAGGTTTATCCCTTGTTTTCTGTGTAGGATTGGGTTTCCGGTTCCTTCTAAAGTTTACTTCAACTCTATATTTCTAACGTTCCCCACTGAGAGTATAGAATTTTATTTACTATTTATTTAGTTTTTTCCCTCCTTATTAAGAATAGACAGATTCGCCTATCGCCCGGTTCATGCACCTCCTTTGTTTTTTGAACAGGCGTAGAGGTTTTCTTGCTTCCTGTTTAGCATCGGGTTTCCGGTTCATTCTAAAATTTCTTTATTCTTTTTTATTCCCAATATCTCCTTGTGTCTTAGTGACATTATCGCCTTGATTCGGCGATGGGAACAGATTATATTTTAACGTTGACGTATCCGATTTTTATAATAGGACCTAAAGTCGTAATCTTCATAGCAAATATAGAATATGAAGTTTACTTCCTCAATCGGCAACTGTTTTGGCACTAAATCTTTATGGGATTAACAAATGCTGATATTCGTAATGTATATTTGGAGGTATGTCTGGAAAAAGAGTTTTCTTAATTGCAGAATTATCAGAAACAGGAAAAATACTAATTACGACAACGATTAATCGTTAAACAAATCGATCTGTACGCCAGAACACCGAAGACATCTTTCTATTTTCAACATTATGTAATAAAACAGTCTGGAATTATATTTCTATATATTTATTCTTGCTATAAAGGTTATTAATTTTCAACCTGCAAGGCTCAATACAAAACTGTCTCAGGAGAATCAATAAAATATGTCGAGGCTTTTACATACCAAAGAAGCGAGATAAATTCTACTGAAAAGGATATGAAATAGATAAAGCCTGTGCCGCCTTAAATAAAATGGATGTAATCTGGAAATATGATCTGACAGACAACCTCAAACGTGCCACTGTAGAAATTATTTTAATATACGGTGCCACTGCTTGGACATTAACTAAAACCATATAGTTTAAGCTTTAGGGAACCTATACTCGGGTGTTCAGAGTTATACTTATCTATTGGAGACAACATACAACAAAAATCTATGGACCCATCCCTGGTATTTTTACAGTTTTACGTAAACTCAGAATGCGTTTTGTAGGACACTGTTGGCGAGCAAAACAAGAAATTGCGTGTGCTCTACTGTTGTGGACACCTAGCCCTAGATCAAGACGGCTTGGTCGCTCAGCAATCACCTATATAGACGACCTATGTTATGACACAGAATGCCACTCTAATGTCCTTCCGGCCTTGATGCAGGACCGTGCTGGTTGGCGTGATAGACATATGAATGTCCGACCAAAAAGATAATAATGGGTACACGTGTTTAAGTAGTTAGCTTTGTTTTCTTTTGAAGCATAAAAATTAATGTCTGCCTGCCTAGAGATCGAGAAGTACTACTAAAGAAAATGTGCATCCCAAAACAAATTGTAAGTCGATTCTCTTTTTCACTGCTGGAAACGACTTTTAAGCTTTGTAAGTACAAAAATTTAAAAGGGGTTCTGTGATGGCCAAAGATACCGAAACTTAGCAGAGTACAAAGACATAGAAAAAAAAAAAAGCTTCTCTAGAAACAAGGAAAAGAGTACTAAACTCTTACGGTATATCTGTCCTCCTGAGACTTCAAGAATCAGAACTGTAGTTCTACAGAAGGATGTTGGGGATACCGAGCATGTTAGCAAAGACGACATTTTACAGAAAATGGCAATAAAAAGGAAACTAATACTTAACATCAGGAAGAGACAATTGAAGTTTCTAGGGCATATAATGAGGAAAATCTGATATTCACAGAGCAGATTGAGGGCAAGGGGTAACATACTCAGTGAGCTTGAGTAACTGTATAGCGGAATAGGGTTTAAGGGAAATAACAGAAAGATATAATTTAATAAGAGCTACAAATGACAGGAAATTGTGGAGAACCATGATCGACTACGTCCTGAGGAGGACACGACACATAAATAAGTATATGAGGGATCATTATAACAAAGCAAATTGTTTATCCGCGGTAATTCATGTACTATATTTGTACTATATAGTATAATTAAGATTTGCCTAGTTATGATGGCTTCCTGTAGCCTGAGAGGTAAGGCACACTTAGCTTTAAAGTGGTTTCCTGATGGAAAAGGGGAATACAGTTTTTGTTGCGACTGTTGTAATGTCAACGAATACTCGTTGTCACTTTCGTAATGCTCATTGTAGTAGAGCCTTTGTAATCGCAGATACAACTCTAGTAACGCCGTTCAACAATGCTGGTGTCAGGCGCCTTTGAATAGCCCTCGCAGTAATAGTACTTGCCGGATAATACTCGCTCGAAAGTAACCACTAAATAGTGATCTGTTTAGTAATCCATATAGTGATCAGTATAGAGTGATCAGTATAGAGAATATTAGAGAGAATAGCGATCCGTATAGCAATAGAAGATAGAATAGAAATGGTGATCAATTAGACGCCACGTTAATTCCCATATATACATTACCGTACTATAACGTGATCTACTTATTCAAAATGGAATCACCTGTGTTAGCTCTCTGGCGATCTATGTTCAAACTACAGTGTCGGCAACAACACTTTATTTCTATATAACAAGTTTCTTGCATATTTTTTTGTAGGAATTCTCGAATTCTAACCCGCTATACATTCATTTTTCAATTAAAAAAAAAACAAAACAAGGAAGTCTACTTAAACAACGTACACACTGACTATAACGTTTATAGTCATGATAAATAAAATAAAATTTTATTATTTACTAAAAAAAGGACATTGTTTATGTATCAGGACACGAAAATAAATTTAGCAGGTACAAAATTCAAAAAGTATCGACAAAAGATACACATTTCTGAAATATTTCAATTGAGCTCTATTTTGTCATGGTAGCTTTTCGTAGCAAGGTCAATTAGGGTTAAAAGCGGTTTCTCTGATAGGAATGGGAATACCTGTTACCATTCCTGTCATGTTAGTAAGAAATTTCTATATTGTTTTCTTAATCAGTTCAGTCCAAGCAAAGCGATAATGCCACTAAGATGCAAGGGCTACTGGAACTGAAAGAGAATTAAAAGACTTTAGAAGGAACCGAAAACCCACTTCTAAACAGGAAACAAGTGATAAGATATTAATTGTACTGTTTGTTAAATAAAAGGAGGATGGGGTCTACCAAAACACATGTAACTACCAGGATATAGCGTTTATGGTAATGTGGAATAATGACAGATTATAAATAAAGCCCATTCTTTTGGCCTTGTGCCACATCAAAGCTACGCCGTGTAAATCCATTAACTGCTAAAAATGACGAAAGATTTTCCCGAATTTAAAGAAATGTCCAGATTGCGGGAAATTCCTCGTGTCATGATCTTCACGAACATACACACTCACAGGCACATACATACATAATAATAACTAGCCACACGTATTCGAAGATACCCGTCTACTAGGGTGGCTAGCCAATCCCTATTGCAGACTCATGCTCAGGCACATTTGTGTTTGTTCAACACCCACAGAACCCACCTGTGGTTTATACTGTAACTATGCTGAGCAGACCTTAGTTACAGTTTCTGGGCGAGAGCGTGTAATCTAGAATGATCAACAATCTGAACAACACCAGCACACTCAAACCCTCGGTCACGATGACTTGTAACTACGTGCTAGCACAGCTATCGAATTTCACTCAGTAGGCTTGGGTAAACCCTGTGTTTAGGTTTTCAGAATGGTTTTTCAAACGTGTCGCACGCTGGGATCGACCCCTCCAGACCGATAACGTTAGGAAGTCTCCTTCCTGACAAATCGACCATGGTGTGATTTGAACTCGGGTCTCATGGTTAGAAAGCGAACGTTCTAACGACTTTAAACGATATTTTTAGTGGTTACCCATATTTGAGTAGACGTGGCAATCGGACGTGGTGCAATGGTTAGCAGAACAATTACGACTGAGCAATAAATTCGATCTTTGCTAGTGCTCCATACTTTCGGCCTTGAACCACCTCTAAGATACGTCTTGTAAATCACTATAAAAGAAATCATAATGGATTTAATTAAATGTTTAAAAATAACACTGTTCCTATATGTGACAACTGTCAATAAATCGAAAAGGATATTTTTACACTCAAGAAAGCAGCATTGAAATAATTTTAATTTTTGCTTATTTCATTTGTTTGATTGATTTGCCTTTCCGGATTATCAAGCTTTTGCAGGTTATTTACAACCAGAAAGTATTGCTAAATTGCAATAATTTCTACTAATTAACCCATAGCTGGGGAGAAGAAGAAGTAGATTCATACCTTAACAAAAAGTATTAGCTCGTTATTTAATATAACAAACCCGATCGGAATTGGAACTCGGCTCTTCCTTCTTCAATTCTGAACCATTATCCATTAAACTCCGGCATATCCAAGATTACAACAGCTGGTATTACTAAGCGGTCACCCACCTAGGTACTGACCAGAGTCGACCATGCTTAACCTCGCGGATCGCACGAGAGCAGGTGTTTCAACGTGATATTTCAAATTTTGCCGGACTGCATAAATTTTTCTTTCATGAAATTTCAGAACATTCCGGCCGGTAGGCGAAAAAAAAATGTACCGTTCAGTAAATAAACGGATCGTCTACTCAAATACGAGTATCCATTAAAACATAACGTTCAGTGATAAACAATCTGTCAGATTAATAAAAATCCATTTCTTCAAAGACAGACTGTTTCGCTTTATCACAGCTGTTCAGTGTAGCTAGACGTCCGATTGCTTCAAGTTGGGATCGAAATCCGATCAGAGATTCTACACCTAGGCTGTCATCGCACGGTGTGTGTTTCATTAAAGAAGACTGACAAGGTATTTTGATTAAGTTTTTATTTTTTATTTTTCTTGTGTCTTTATAATTGTTTTCGCTTCTGGACATAACATGTGTAAAAAATGTTCAAATGTTATTCATATCCAAGCACTTTCGGCTATTCTTTTAGCCATTATCAAGGGCGATTTTTATTTTTAACTGCATGTATTTTTTTTATGAATGTATCTAGAGTTATAGGAATGCTTCATTTTCCAAACACGGCCCACACATTGTGACCATGTTCATAGTTGCTGTTATTGATTGATGGCGTTTTCTTTTTTTATTATTAGTCTTGCTACTTTCCTCAAGTATGTTGCGGATAGAGCTTGGTAGGTCTCTCTGTTTCTCTCTCTCTCTCTCTCTCTCTCTATATATATATATATATATATATATATATATATATATATATATATATGTATTTATTTAGACAGGAGGTCATTATTCAAACATATATTGTTAAATATAACAATGAATGTCTATGATGTTTGATCATGAGCCGTTCTAAGCTTTGTATAGTGGTTTCTATAGAAGTTTGCTATATCTATATATCTTTTTCGTTATACATTTTGGTATCATGTTAATAAGTTGGGGCTCCCTTTGAAGTCAAACTTTTTCTTCCAAAAGAATAGACAACCGGGTGATGTAATTTTGCACACATTTTTTTTTATTTATCTATTGTATTTTTTCTGCTTTTTAGTCAGTTCATTTCATTTGACTTTAGAAGCAAAAGTCGGCTTGCTTTTCGTGAAACAGATTGGAAAGGAACTGTATTTGTTGGCAGGGTTAACATATAAAGGAATCTTCTACGTTTGAGTTTAGAAGTAGACTCCCTTAGCTAAGGAGATGAGAAAAATAAGATTAATGTATGTTTTTAAATATATTTTTGGTCTTCTGCTATTAATTTCGAGCTCAATTCCCGTTTAGGCAAACGCCATTCAGACTTAAAACAATAACGCCTAATTAGATTCGTTTTCCTACAGTCGTAATTATATGGTTACACCTAATATTCCTATAGGCATTTCCTTATTGCTATACACTGGTTTTCGTACGATCAACGAAGTTAAGCAACGTTAAGCCTGATAACCATCTAGATGGGTAACCGCTTGAGAATATCAAGTGCTGTATGCTTGGACGTGCGGGTGGTGTAATGGATAACGGCTCGGAATTGGAGATCGGAGAGCCAAAATCAAATTTCTAGTCGTGTTCTTTATATACATTTACGCGCAAATACCATTGGGTTATGTATGAATCCACATCGTCTCCCCCCCAGCTGCGGGTTAATTAGTAGGACTTGTATCAGTAAATAGTTATAATCTTCAAAACATACTTAAAATGTAAAAAAAATATTTTCTGGCTTTAGATAACCTTCAAAGGGTTGATAAACCGTAAATAAACAATTATTCAAACGTTGGTGCTAGGGTCCTAGAATAACTCTATAGACGATGAAGGAGAGGATATCAGTTAATCCCCTAGAAGTCTTTGTCACTCGCTCTTCTAATGGGTCTTTTTGTCTTCCCAAACGAGCAAGCTTATATCAGTGTCTACGCCTTCATCAGGCATGATGTTTCCAATTCAAGAAGTTCAGTTGCTTAGATTCCTCTGCTACAATCTTGTGTATAACTTTCTACCTTCAGAGGCTCTTGGGACTTGTAAAAAAGATAATAGAAAAACAAAAACAAATATGTAACCTAAAAGAAATATCAAAGAAAACACAACAAAAACAGGCAACTTGGTTTGGTTTGTTTTGTTTTTGGTTTAGCTTGATTTGGTCTGTTTTACGGCATATCAACCCCAAAGAAATTTTTAATGCCGACAAGATTTTTTATGAAATACAAGGAATTCAGTGCATCAATAAAATTATTTACCTAGTGATCAGAAATGTTTCTGTTTTTTTTTCACTATATTATACAAACATGGCATTTTAAAAGGATTCATCTACAAACCTCATTTATTTTAACAAAACAAGGTGATAATGTCACTAAGACGCAAGGGGCTACTTGGGGTGAAAGAGAAAAAAAAAAGAACCGGAAACCCAATCCTAAACGGGAAACAAGGGATATGATATTGTACTATTGGTAAAATAAAAATCTAGATGTCTACCGAAACAGGTATACCCATTAGGATATGTCGTATATGTTAATATGAAAAAATATAAGATTATGAATAAGAACCATTCTTTTGCCATATCAAAGCTACGCTTAGTAAATAACTATAATATCCATTAACTGCTTAAAAATGACGAAGAATAACGAAAAAATATTACTTTTTTTTTCCCCAAAAATTTATTGTTAGTAATATTTTCTTTTTCAAAAATGTACTGCTGGTAATAATTTCTCAAAAATATTTCTGGCATTAAAATTTATTTTTATACTATCATAGTGTTTTGACACTTTCTGGGGTTAATATTTGCCCATAGCTGGGACCCAAACAGGTGCTACCACTCAGGGTCAGGGTGGACCTGGGAATACCAGCAATTAAGAGGTGGTTCCACGCTTCTCAAAACTTTCTAATCAGAGGTCTTGCTGTCGGACATAGTTTATCGTCTTACCCTGGACGCATGGCAACTTGTTGCTACTCCTTTGAAATGCACACATTAATGCTTATAACAATAATTACAACGAAACTAGTAATGGATGATAAAAGTCTATTTAGACATTATATATTACTTAGGCGACAGATAAATTAACTGTTAATGCAAGTTTATCACATGAAGAAATTAATAAATTAACCGGGTATCACACTTTCTGATTTTATTAAATCCTTAAAACTTTTGAGATTATCTCAACTCAAATAGTATCCACTGAATATAATGTTTGTAGTCATAAGAAATAATGAAAGAAAATAATTAAAAATGTATTAATTACTTAATAATGACTTTTTATGTATCAGGGCACGAAAATAAACAGTTACAAAATTCGCAAATTATCAACAAAAAATATTTCAATATTTCAATTGAAACTTACTTTTGTCATGATGGCTTCCTGTAGCCTAATGGGTAATGCCCGTTAGGATTAAAAGTGGTTTCTCTAATGGGAAAGGGGAATACTCGTTTGCATTCCTGTCAGGAAACATATTTTCCTTTTGTAGAACTTTTTGATGTCCTTTCTTAAATCAGAGAATACTCCAAAGAAAACTTACAATACTTTCTGGCTTTAAATAACCTGCAAAAGGTTGATAAGCCGTAAAAACAAATCAATCAGTTAGTCAAACCTTGATACTATAGTCTTACAGTAATTCTATAGAAGATCGAGGGAGGTAATTTTATTTCTTATTTTTTATGAAATACAAGAAATTCAATACATCAATAAAATTATTCACCGATTCATAAGAACGGTTTCTGCTTTTTTTTTCACTATATTATCCAAACACGACATTTTAAAAGCATTTATCTGCAAACCTTATTTTTTTTGGTAACAAAACAAGCCGATAATGCCGCTAAGACGCAAAGAGCTACTGGGAATGAAAGAGAATGAGCAGACTTTTAGAAATAACCGGAAACCCAATCCTAAACCGGAAACAAAGGAAAAGTTATTAATTGTACTGTTTGTAAAATAAAAACGTAGATGTCTACCAAAACACTTGTACCCATTGGGATATGTCGTATATGTTAAAGTGAAATAATATCAGATTATGAATAAGACCTATTCTTTCGGCCTTGTGCCACGTCAAAGCTACGCTTACTAAATTAATTGAAATAATATCCATTATCTGCTTAAAAATGACGAAAATTTTCATGAATTTAAAGAAATGTTTAGATTACACAAAATTCATGATATTCCTCTAAAGCACACGCATACACGCTCACACACATGTACACACTCACACATACATACAAACATACATACATATAGTAGAGCTGGTCACTGGTATTCGAGGATACCCTTCGACTAGGGCGGCTAACCAATCCCTATTGCAGACGCTTGCTCAGGCACATGTGTATTTATTCAACAACCATAGAGCCCACCGGTGGTTTATACTGTAGTTATGTTGAGCAGACCTTAGTTAAAGTTTCTAGCGTGACAGCTATCGGCGGTCCCAAGGGTTTCGTCTACCTAATTTCACTCACAAGGATTGTGTCAACCCGTGGTATGGTTTTCAGGCACTTTCCAAAAATCGTCTCCCCCAGCAGTCCAATAATATCAAGAAGTCTCCTTCCTGGCAAATCGACCATGCTGAGATTCGAACTCGGGTCTCATGGTCAGAATGAGAACGTTCTAAACACTCTGCCATACATACATTCATTTTTATCACTTAAAACGTTATTTTTAGTGGATACCTATATTTGAGTAGACGTGGTCACCTCGATGTGGTGTAATGGTTAACAAGTTTGTCTCACTAGATCAATTAGGACTAAGTAGTGAGTTCGATGCTCACTGGGTGCCTCATGCTTTCCACCTTGTTCCACATCTAAACTACATTTTATTAAAGAAAATACACCCAACTTTAAAAAGGTGGGGATAGTATGCGGGTTCAAATCCTGACGGAGGACCCATTATTTCTTTAATGAGTGTCCTGGAATATTCAGGTGAAACTAAAATCTACTCAAATAATGTTTAAAGTGATAAAATATGTTGGATTAATAAATAAAAGAATGAATTATATATATATATATATATATATATATATATGAAGAAATATAGTCTTAAGGTGTGCTATATTTAAGGGAAAGAGCTCAATATCAGAGATAGAGCGTGTGTAAATATAAAAGTGAACATAGAAGTCAACACTTAGAGGCGACAGTCTGTTTCATGCTATATGCAATCGTCAGGCCTGAGAGGTGGCATGAAACGGCCTGTCGCCTCTAAGTGCTGACTTCAATGTTCACTTTTATATTTACATTCGGTCTATCTCTGATATCAATATATATATATATATATATATATATATATATATATATATATATATATATATATATATGCAGCTTATATTTTATATTTTAAAGAAACAATTTATACAAAGAATTAATTAGCAATGTTAATGTGATTAATCCTTCACTAACAAGACTTAATGAGGCATTAATTTACTATGATTTGATAGTAAATTAATGTCTCATTAACTCTTCTTACCATTATGTTTTCATTATTAATCACATTAACATTGCTAATTAATTCTTTGTATAAATTGTTTTTATGATGCACACACACACATATATGGGATAAAGTGCTCAATATCAGAGATAGAGCGTGTGTAAATCTAAATATAAAAGTGTAAAAGATTGAAGTCAACACTCATATATATATATATATATATATATATATATATATATATATATATATATATATATGTATGTATAAGTGCGTAGGTATGCAGAAAATAGAAAAGAACACGTTGGGTGCAGAATCCGGGGTTCATTAGTATTTTTGATTTATTTTTAATAGTATTTTTGTTTTTCTTTTTAGCCTAAGTATATCTTATCAGTGTTAGGACTCAGTCCTAACACTGATAGGATATACATAGGCTCAACGAAGAATAATTTTAAAATTAGATGGAGGCAACACAAGAGGTCCTTCAACAATATGCAAAATAGAATCAGACATCTCTATCCCAATATTTCTGGCATTTAAAAGAAACGAATAAAACACCAAAAGTAAAATGGTAAATAGTAAATAAAACAAGAACCTGTAAAACCTGGGATGACCCATACCCTTTATGCTTACACGAAAAACTACACATCATTAAATTTCAAAATATTGAAAAATTATTAAACCATAGGCAGGAGTTAACGGTTTTTTGTCGACATCAACAAACTTTCTCATTAAATAATTAGCATAAAAAACCCCATAGCTAAGTAAAATTCTTAAAAGCTTAGCCAAATCATTAAATAGGAAAAGCCCTTTTTGTAGTCGTCAAAAAACAAAAAAAAAAAAAAAATGAAATTCAGTGCAATACGATTTGTATATAAAACACCCACTTGAATAAACAAATAAATAAATAGATAATCAGATGGACAATAATAAAAGACAATTCTCCTGACACATAACGACTTGTAGGCGCGCCATAAAAATATCCCTCACTGGGAACCAACTAAAGGATGACCGCAAACATTAGCCTTGAAATAGATACCATACCCAACCTTAGCAAAACCTCTCAGAAGATGATGAATCTATTGATAAGAATTAACTCTCTGACCACTTAACGAAGGAAAGTAGTCTAGCCACTCCCACAATAACGAATTCTGTAACGGACCATGCCTAAAAATACACGTAAAGCGAGAGATTCCTAAAATTTCGCTTGAAGATGAAACGGGACTAAACACCACAATTCAACTTAATTTTAATAATTATTTGGATGATTTCGGCTCTCGTTTTTGAAACATGAGAACTCTTATGTAGCGAAGGAATCATATTTAAAAAAAATTATATATATATAGTTTTAAGATGTACTGTATTTATGGGATAAAGTGCTAAATATCAGAGATAGAGCGTATGTAAATATAAACATTAAAGTCAACACTCAGAGGCGACACGCTGTTTCATGCTGGACGCCATCATAAGGCGGGATCGAGGAAATACCGTAAATAGTTGTAATTTTACTTAGGGTAGCCATGCATCCCTTCCATAATGCCTGGAAATTTTGATTTTCTACTTTGAATACTGATTTAGCCATTTCCCCTGACAAATTGACAATGGTGAGATCCGAACCCGGGTTTCATGGTCAGAAAGCTAAAGTTCTAATCATTCGGCCACGAATCCATATAACACAAATGATAATATTAAGAGCCTCCTTTCAGCGTTCATTGACCGAGCAGCCAGTGTTACATTCAGTTGAAATTAATAGAACCTTTTTATTAAAACTATTTTTCAGCAAAATAGCTTTCTCCCGTCTAGTAATTGTTATCGCTCTTTCCAGTACTGATGAAAGCTTGCTTGCTTCCTTCCTTCCTTCCTTCCTATCTATCTATCTATCTATCTATCTATCTATCTATCACTACATTTTTTACGATTTTATACTACTAATATCAATGGCATGCGCATATCCAATTCAGAACGTTGTAACAACGCAAAATTAAGAAGGAAAGCCAGCAAAAATATCCAAATACATATAACATAAAATTACTACTCCTCCAACTAGTACTGATATTATTACGAATATTACAAATATTACAATTATGCCATTCCAAATAAGGCCTAGTTAGATGAACGTTGTGGTAATATGAGTGCATATTTATACCTCATCTCGAAATAATGCACACCGTGTGACCAATTTCGTTCAGGTACCATCGACGTGAGGAGAGCTCAGGGAATCTGGGATGGGATTTTATGCTACATACAGTAAAAATCTGAGGCCATCTGAGTAGACGTTGCGAAGAAATCACTTTGATTAAGAAAATCTCGTCAAGAAATTAATAATGAAAATATTTTATTCCTGAATTCGAATCAATAAAGCCTATCAATCTTTCTTCTGACTGTAGACAGATCGATGCCGTTTCCTAAGAGAGAGAGAGAGAGAGAGAGAGAGAGAGAGAAAAGATTCTCATTTATGCAATGGCATATCCAATTCAGAACGTACATACTTAAATTTCTCACTGGTTCATTTTTGTCTTTCGGCCTTAAGAATGGAATTTCCTGGTCATTTTTAATATATCATTTAGTACAGAGTATATATATATTTATATATATAGATATATGAACATAATAAATTCGGCAGCATATATTTTATATTACAAAGAGTTAATTGATTCAAGGTATGATTAACTCTTTGTAATATATATATATATATATATATATATTATATATATATATATATATATATATATATATATATATATATATATATATATATATATATATATATATAGTAGTAATCCGTTGGTATAATACAAGCGAGTCCTATTAACGCAATAGAGAATTTAAAATATTGAATATTAAATGTTAAAACTGACTCAGAGAGAGCTCTCAATATTTATTTTCATAAACCTTAGCAAAATCATTTTTCCGTAGAATTGAAATTAAGATACGATTTGTATTTCCACCTGCGAATTCGCAGGTGGAAATGGTTCATTAACTAATGGTATCTTAATTCACATTTAAATATATATATATATATATATATATATATATATATATATATATATATATATATATTCGTACAATTGGAATTAAGATACCATTAGTTTGGGGAGTTAGGTGGAGAAATGTAAGGTGTGATGTGGTTTCAGAAATTGGCTGACAGCCATGACTTTTCTCCTGCTTGTGTGATATAGTGTTGAGTCCTGCTGCTAGACATAGCTCTTCCAGCAGCCACCCTCTTGACCCAGGGCAGCACTACCTGCTCAAGACACTTGATGTAGGCCTCTGTATGAGTCTCAGGCCATGTGGGAAGATGAATGGAGACATTACGTTGCCATCAATAAAGATCACTCCAAACACTATGATTTTGTCTGGATATGTCATCCAAATCTTTCTGAATTCTCTGAACTGTTCTCAGATTGACTGCAAAACACTCTGAAATGTTCGTATTGCAGTTTTTGGTGCGAATGCCAAGTTTTACAGCGTATTGTTTCTAAGTTTCTGTCGGAGTGAATTGCGCCATGGTGTTCTTTTTTGTCACAGTGAACTTCAATAGCATCTCCTGTATTCTTATCATTTGCAACGCGAATAGGGTCTTTCGCCGTCTCGTCACTCACCACGGGGGAACCTTTACAGATAATTTATTACACAAACTGTCGATTCGTTGTTTGTCTTTTCATTCTTGTTTTCGGGTAAGATAACATTTGGAAGGGATAGAATAACTAATTTATACAACCACCATTTGTGGGTGGATCGGAATTCTCATGGTACAATACAAGCTAGTCACCAGCATCACTTTACGATTAATGTGTGGGCTGGAATTGTTGCTTCATATGTTCTCCCAGTACGTCTTAAGGAGCTGTATACAGGGTCATTATTTCGAACACATCTCCACACCTGCTAGGGGATGCACCCCTGCTGGTTCTTTTGGTCCGTGCATGATGGGGCTCCAGCATATTTTAGTCATATTGTCCACGATACAACAGCTAACATCTATCAGACAAATAGGTAGCGGGGAAGTGCTTCATGGTCTGCACGTTCGTCTGATTTCAGTCCTTTGGGATTTTTATCTGTGGGTTCAGAGTAGACATTACTAATGCAGAGACGCTTCATCAGCGTGTCATGGGGTCTTGCGAAACCATTCCACACTGCATGGAAGTGTTTGAAACGGTCCACCAGTCAATGATCAGACGGGTGCATACGTGTGTACAAGCAAGCGGGGGACATTTTGAACATTTGTTAAGAGTTGCTGTGTTGAGGCTCTCGAAGTTTGTAAAAGTAGTTTTGATGCATCCTGTATATGCATATCTATCTATCTATCTATCTATCTAAGTAAGTATATATTAGTTTGGTTTGGTTTGTTTTACAGCATATCAACCTTAATGGGTTATTTAATGACGACAAGGTTTTTATTGCCAGTTATATTTTCTATCTATCTATCTATCTATCTATCTATCTATCTATCTATCTATCTATCTAAGTATATATTGGTTTGGTTTGGTTTGTTTTACGGCATATCAACCTCAATGGGTTATTTAATGCCGACAAGATTTTTATTGCTCGTTATATTTTCTATCTATCTATCTATCTATCTATCTATCTATCTATCTATCTATCTATCTATCTCAGTTTCTTTCTTTCTGTCTTTCTTTCTTTGTCACTATCTTTCTATCTATCTATTTCATTCTGCGTTTCTTGGTCATTATCTGTCTGTGTCTCTCTGTCTGTATCTCTCGGTCTGTATCTCTCTCGATCTCTCTGTCTCTGTCTCTCTGTCTCTGTCTGTCTCTGTCTGTCTGTCTCTCTCTCTCTCTACACACACACACATATATATATATATATATATATATATAGAACTTGTCTTTATTTTGAAAAAATGCTTTCACCGATTTTGGGGCAGTTTATGATTCATGCATATATAATTTTCTTTCTCATAAATATATTTTTGTTTCCAGTATGAATTCAATGAGAAAAAAAATACGTTTATTACTTTTTGTCATAAAATGTATTTCTCCCGGTGCGAAAGGAAACTCTGTGGTGACCTCACTAAATATTTCGAATTTCAGACAAATTGTTAATAAACGTTTTTATTTAATTTCAGACAAATTGTTAATAAACGTTTTTATTTTTCAGACAAATTTAAGAATTGCTGTATATTTTACACGGGGTCAGACGGTACCTTTTTCACATATCAGTGTATCTGTCTTTTTTTCCCTTTCTTTTTATGTATGTATGTATATATGTAGGTATATCATCATCATCATCATCATCATCATCATCATCATCATCTATCTGTCTGTCAGTCTAAGTTTTTTTCTTTCTTTCTTTTCACTATCTGTCTATATATCTATCAATCAAATTATTTTCATCATCTATCTCAGTTTCTTTCTTTTATTATTTCTTTGTCACTATCAATCTGTCTATCTATCCCAGTTTCTTTCTTGTCACTATCTATCTATCTATCTATCTATCTATCTATCTATCTATCTATCTATCTATCTATCTATCGCAGTTTTTTCTTTCTTTCTATATCTCTATCGATCTGTATATCTATCAAATTATTTTCTCTATCTATCTATCTATCTATCTATCGTAGTTTTTTCTTTCTTTCTATATCTCTATCGATCTGTATATCTATCAAATTATTTTCTCTATCTATCTATCTATCTATCTATCTATCTATCGTAGTTTTTTCTTTCTTTCTATATCTCTATCGATCTGTATATCTATCAAATTATTTTCTCTATCTATCTATCTATCTATCTATCTATCTATCGTAGTTTTTTCTTTCTTTCTATATCTCTATCGATCTGTATATCTATCAAATTATTTTCTCTATCTATCTATCTATCTATCTATCTATCGTAGTTTTTTCTTTCTTTCTATATCTCTATCGATCTGTATATCTATCAAATTATTTTCTCTATCTATCTATCTATCTATCTATCTATCTATCTATCTATCTATCTATCTATCGTAGTTTTTTCTTTCTTTCTATATCTCTATCGATCTGTATATCTATCAAATTATTTTCTCTATCTATCTATCTATCTATCTATCTATCTATCTATCTATCTATCTATCTATCTATCGTAGTTTTTTCTTTCTTTCTATATCTCTATCGATCTGTATATCTATCAAATTATTTTCTCTATCTATCTATCTATCTATCTATCTATCTATCTATCTATCTATCTATCTATCTATCCGATTAATCTACCTGTCTCTTTTTCTCTATGTTATTACTATTCCCACCTCTCTCTCTCATCATTCTTATTAATATTTTGTCTTCATTTAACCTCTGTAATTCCGTCTCCATCGTCCACTTCATTTTCCCATATTCTCACGTGTCTCCTTCTTTCTATTCTATCGTGATGCCCTTTCTTTTCTTATTGGTATTCCTCTCTCTAATCTTTTCATTCAATCGATCTACAGCACCCTCTCTATGTATTCATTCTTGTATTTCTATCACTTTCCTACAAAGACCTCTCTCTCTCTATATATATATATATATATTCCTATTACTATCACTCAATATTTATGTTGACCTGGCAATTCTTTCTCCCATTTTCTTTTCGTTTCTATTAAATCCGGTGTCATTATCTCTATTTCCTTGGTGTCCCTCTCTCTAAACATTCTAATAGATTCCTTTCTTTGTTAACCCTGCCTTCCTCCTTTCAAAATACTCTCTAATTATTTCTCTCTCTATCTTTCTGTCTCTGGTTGGTATATCTCTATATACTGTCTTATTTCTTTCTCCATTCAGAATAGTCTCTAATTATCTCTCTCTCTCTCTCACTTTCTTTCCCCTTGTTGGTATGTCTCTCTATATACTGTATTATTTCTTTCTCCATTCAGAATAGTCTCTAATTATCTCTTTCTCTCTCACTTCCCCCCCCCCTTGTTGGTATGTCTCTCGATATACTCTCTTCTTTCTTTCTCCATTCAGAATAGTCTCTAATTATCTCTCTCTCTCTTTCTCTCTCACTTTCTCTCCCCTTGTTGGTATGTCTCTCTATACACTGTATTATTTCTTTCTCCATTCAGAATAGTCTCTAATTATCTCTTTCTCTCTCACTCCCCCCCCCTTGTTGGTATGTCTCTCGATATACTCTCTTCTTTCTTTCTCCATTCAGAATAGTCTCTAATTATCTCTCTCCTGTTTAAGCGTCAACTCCTGCTCGTCAAATTAGGGAGGACTGCGAAATATTGCTAAAGTGTTTTAACAAAGGATGGAATATTTGAAGATACGAAGGCACAGCAGATTTAGCGAAATAACCCTTCCAGAAGCTAAGCAGAGTATCAAGAATCAAGATTTTGTTTTATACAAAGAACAGTCTGCTGACCTTTAATGCAATATCAATCTTCCTATTTAGCAACGGACACAAATAAAGAAGAGACTTGAGGCAAATAAAATGTGTTTCTACAGAAGGATAATGAGAATACTATAGATAGAGATGTAAGCAACGACAAAGACTTAAGGAAAATAGTAAACAAAAGAGAATAAATCAGAAAGTGACAGTTGAACTTCTAGGGAACATAATAATGTACGAAGGCTTGGAGAATTTGAAACTAACAGGATATATTGAAGTTAAGAGGGAAAGCAGAAGACATCGAGAATACTTAACGAATTCGTGCCAATGATCGGCTTAGGAGGGACAGCAAAAGTTAAAGATAACAGAGAGCTACAAAGGACAGGAATTTGTAGGGAGCCTTGATCACCCACTGGCAGAAGGGACATGAAGGAGATTAACGCAATAGAAAACATTACAGAAACTATGTCGACATTACTATATATAAAAAGAAACGGGGGAATCAGAGTATTGAAACAATCATACAGGATTACAGCAATAAAGCCATGTAGGAAACATTTTTAAAAAGCAAGCTATCAATGCAGTTGAACATAAACCAAAATAAAAGAAAAATAGCATTATGGCTAATTTTATTACCATTATCAGTAATAGCTTCACCGGTATTTCCTTTCTTTTTCGTTTCTTCCTAGTGCAGTTCCCAGTTGGTTAATGACAGGCGAGTGTTGAAGTATATCTAGGTATCATAGATCAGCTGGTACCGACGAAAAATACCATAATAATATGATACTTTTAATAGTAAAAAAAATGCTAAGAAAAAGAAGGGAAATTAAGTAGAATAAAAACAATAATAAGAATTATAATAATAATAATAAAATAATGATAATAATAATAAGAATAATGATAATAATAATAAGAATAATATAATAATTATTGTAATAATAGTAAGAAAAATAATAATAATAATAAAATAATAATAATGATAATAATAAGAAAACTAATAATAATAATAATAAGAAGAAAATAATAATAATGATGGTAAAAATAATAATGATAATAATAAAAACAAGAAGCAAAAATAATAATGAAAAGAGGAAAAATAATAATAATAATAATAATAAAAAAATGATAATAATGACAATAAGAATAAAAATAATGATAATAATAATAAATAGTAAAAAATAAGAAAAATAATGAAATAATATTAATAAGAATAAGCAAAAAAATGATAATAAGAACAAGAAAATAATAATAATAATAATAATAATAATAATAAAATAATGATAATAATAACAATAACAATAATAAGAAAAATAATGATAATAATAAGAGCAAGAAGAGGAGGAAGAATAGAAATAATAATAATATTAATAATATCAATAATAATAAATTTTTTCCTAATATCAGTTTCCTAATGCTTACTTTAGCTGGTTCCCCTCCAGACCGATAACGTTAGGAAGTCTCCTTCCTGACAAATCGACCATGGTGTGATTTGAACTCGGGTCTCCTGGTTAGAAAGCGAACGTTCTAACGACTTTAAACGATATTTTTAGTGGATACCCATATTTGAGTAGACGTGGCAACCGGACGTGGTGCAATGGTTAGCAGAACAATTACGACTGAGCAATAAATTCGATCTTTGCTGGTGCTCCATACTTTCGGCCTTGCACCACCTCTTTTCGAGAGCAACTCTCTGCGGCTTCTCGGTCTCACGTTGACTGCTGACCTGAGATGGAATAAATACATTGAGTCAATTGCCTCGTCCACTGCAAGGAAAGTTGTCTCCCTGAGCCGCGCTAGGAAGTTTTTCTCCCCGGAGTCGATACTCCAGATCTACAAATCAACAATTCGCCATTGCATGGAGTATTGCTGCCATATATGGTCTGGTGCCCCCTCTGTTTGCCTCCTCCGGGTGTTTGATAGGCTCCAGAGGCGGATATGCAATGTGGTTGGCCCTGCCTGGCGTCTCGTCTACAGTCACTTTCTCACAGACGCGCCGTCGCCTCCCTCTGTCTGTTCTACAAATACTTCCATGGAAATTGCTCCGAGGAGCTACATTCGCTGGTTCCCAGACGTCATGAGTTCCAGCGCCTCACGAGGCTGGCATCCCGCTCTCACCCCCTCATAATCGAAACTCCTAAATGTAGCCGTCTCTTCTACTCTAATAGCTTCATGTCTCGCACCTCTCGCCTGTGGAACTCCCTACCCTTCTCCTGTTTCCATGTGAGCTATAATCTCCAGCTATTCAAGTGTAATGTCAATCGACATCTCCAGTTGCCTTGATCTATCCACTACCCTCATCCTTTCTTCTATCACTCCTATCTGATCTTGCTCTAAATTTTCTGTAACCCCTTGCGTCCTAGTGGCTTCCCGCCTTGCTTGGGGTGAAATGCTTAAAAAAAAAAAAAAAAAAGTTTAACCATTTATTTTTTCATTTGATTTATTTTATTAATTTTATTTGTTTTTACTTTATTTCTAGACTTTTATATACAACTAAACGATTGATTATACTACTACTACTACTACTACTACTGCTACTACTACTACTACTAATAATAATAATAATAAATGCATAAATAAAACTCCGCAAGGCCTAGAAATAACGGGATGACGTTCGGCAGGTTGGTCAGCCGTGTCCCATGAGCAAGACGAGCTCTTTAGTTTTGGTTGACAGTCTGTTGTCCTGTGGGGTCGGGTGGGGTGGGATGTCTTCAACAAGACTGCGCCTTGGCGGTTAAGAAGAAGACGTAAAAGAAAATCTCAATGTTTACAAACAAAACTCGTACCGAATCGATCGTCGTCCTGGTCAACAAGAGCTGCGTCCCTCAGAGATGAAGCAGTCTGGGGTCGAAAAATCTGTCACTGGAACAAACTTTTGCACAAACAATGAGCCACCTAGTCATCAAAGTCGGATTAGATTAGCTCCATCACTGGCCATTACGACACTATGCCAAATCAATTAATCCAAAGAAAGCGGACGAAATGGAATCGCGAATACAAATAATTCGTGGCATCTTTTTCAACTGCACTCAAAAATCCTTAAAAGAACATTACGGATCAGACATACCAAATATGGAAAAATATGGTAGGAACTAAAATAAGACTCTATCTCGACTCAAATAAATTTGCCAATGTCTGCAGGGACATCATGCGAAATACAAAGCTATCAAATGTAGAAATAGATGAAGCACAACTAAATATTAGACAAAGTACAAAAAGCGGTAACTTAAACAAAAAGGAGGATGAGGTAAAAATGCAAATAAATATGATACAAAATAGTGATCTGTTGGGAAATGAAATTGGAGAACCTAGCTGCGACATAAACAATTTCACTTATTCAGACGTTGTCAATGATGAAGACGAATCTAACTAGATTAGAGCAGAATTCATTGAAAACAACAAAGTTGTAACCACTGAAGCAAAAAACAACCCCCCCCCCAAAAAAAAACACATCATTCAAACAATCAGCAAAGTAACTGGCACACAAATGTCAGAAAGAGACCAGCTTCCAAAAATCTACATGACGAAGTCCAATAAGACGTTGTAGGCGTTGTTAACGGACAGACAATAGGAAAAAAATCCCAAAATTAAATAATGTTATATATACAACAGCTTTAGCGGCTACTAGAAAACTTAATATCAAGCCAAGGAAAATATTAAACAACAGACAAGAAAAAAATATTTGGAGGGAAAATTAAAGCAAGAAATTGAGGAAATCTGATGTGAATTACCGATACTAGATGAGATTTTAAGAAACTCAAATATTTCCACACGAAAATGCAGGAGAATCAAGAGGAAATATAAAATGAAAGTAGTAAATGAAATTCCACCAATCAAGAAAATACTTAAGCAGAAGTTGTAATTAAAGGCATAGGGTATCAGTCGATATGAAAAAAGGTTGTAGGTTCTATCGACAAAATAAGATATTACCAACAAAACTCAAGAATCTGTCTATATTTCTGAGATGAGTTATTATGTACATTATTTACATTATTCAGACTATTGTCCTCATCTTTGTCGCCATATTTATCACAACGTTTCGGCCGTTGTACGCTCCGGCCTTTTTCGGGTGGTTGAAATTTCGAAAAAAACTCAAGAAGCTTTACAGGGAAATTAGAAAAGAAGTTATAGAAGTCAGAGCCGCCATCTTTTGAAGAATGAAAAAATCTTGGGAAAATATTTGGAGCAATCCAAAGGAATATAATACCTATGCAGATTGGATTAAAAGAGAACAAGAAACAATGAAGGATAAACTTGCACAAGAATGAAAAAATATAAGCACGAATAATGTTAGACAAACTCTAAGAAAATCCCCAAAATAAAAATCCCAGGAAATGACAAGGTGCCCGATTTTATAAGTGACAGATAACAGATGACTCTATCATCTGTCATCAATCCAGAAAACCCTTGTGCAAAGTTTGTCAATGCTAATTGATAATCCTAATAATATTTCAGAATGAATTATTGAAATTATTATATATTCCCTACCATTTGAATGGTGAAACAGAGGATTTAATCATTGTCCAATGACATATCTGTCCACCACATATCAATTATCACGTCTGTACAGACTTATTGTACTTCATCTTTTCTCGATGAAAGCAACATTCTTTCCATAGAACAAATAGGATACCGAAGAAGCTCATATGTTTTCAACGATCAACTATTAATAAATAAAATCGTCCTGGAAAATTGCAGGAAAAATGTAGAAATCTCAACAAAGCTTGGATCAATGACCGTAAAGCCTTTGATAGTAAGCCAATGATAGGCTTTGGAAATGTACAAAGTCTCTTCGGTGATAGTAAATTTCCTTAAATATAGTATCTCTATCTTTAAAAGGCAGGATGTGTGTGTGTAACGAATGCACGGTCGTAATTTTCGACGGATTTGCACCAAAATGTACATGCACATGCTCCAAGTTAGCGGGAAGGCCAAGACCGACTTTGCATTTCCCAACTCACATCGATATTGGAAATAATCGATTTTTTCATGTTTCTACGGCAGTTTTCATGTAGTTTGCGGCCATTTTGTACTGGCCAGAGTGAGAGCAAATAGTTGGCTGCCACGAATAGGCAGGAAGATTCTATTGGCCAGTGTGATAGCCAACTGACACGAATGTTAACTAGCATGCTAGCATGCAAAAAAATAATCGATAGCTGCATTCGTCACAAGTGGGAAAAATTTAAATGTGCATGGCACTTTACTCCAATTGGCTCATTCGCTTGCTTAAACTCAACGTTGATTCTGATTCCGCAGAACTGGGTTGGGTGTGAAAAAGTATTTGTTGTTAACATTCCTTTTTCATTCGGTTTTTCCAGTTCCGAGTCCTTTCTTTAAAGCTGATCGTTTTGTGTTCATTTTGTTTAGTTCTTTTTTCGTAACAGATTTAATGTTTAGTATAGAGCTTATAAAAAATTCGCAGTGTGAGAAGAAGTAAGGCATGTAGCAACATCAGCACGGCAAAGGGCACTCCTTTAAAGGCAAAGAAGGGCAAAAATATTTTAAGTCAAGTGATAGCGATTGCTGTATGAGTCGTACGATTTTTGAATCAAGCACGGGCAACGCCGGGCCATGCTGCTAGTGGGTTTATAGTATGGAAATTATACCTAAATCACACTAAAGACATTGCCATTTTCAACTGTTAGACTATCCGACGCGAAATTTTCCATTTAGATGCCACGATACCTCTTCTGATTTGTCTGCCCTGAACCACCTTTTCGCATGAACTAAACAGTAATAACTATCGATATAAAATAAACAACTAGGTATTTAAATCACATGGATGGCATCAAACTTTTGTCAAAGAAAAAACTGAGTTAAAAGGTCTACTCAATACTGTAAAATATTTCAATGATAACATCGTTATGGACTATGGATTAGATAAATCATAGTTATTATAAAACCCAGGTTGTGTGTGTGTGTGTGTTTCGTTTATATATTGGATCGGATTTCCTACATTTTTCAAACGATTTCAACAAAACTTCACAGGACTACCTAAAATTACCTTGCGGTGGTTCTAACAGCGCCAAAAATTGGAAAAACACAATTGTTTTTGCATGAAATCAATTTGGAAACAGGATTAAGAGGCATCGCAAGAATGAAAGGGGGACAACTGATATCGAGTTATACTTATTATAAAACCCAGGTTGTTTGTGTGTGGGGGGGTGTTTGTTTATATATGTGATCGGATTTCCTACATTTTCAACCGATTTCAACAAAACTTCACTTTTTTTTGGCAGGTAGTGTTTCTTATTGTCTTGCACGCTTTTTTTTCTTTATTTTTACATTCAGAATGCTTTAAAAATTCCATTTACAAGACAATTGTTTATAATAAAATTCTATTCAATCGGTAGACTCATAACGATTGAAGTTTGGGTTTGACCAATTCGTAAAAAAAAAAACAAACAACAAAAAAAAAAACTAATTAAGACATGCGTGTCCGTCAAACTTAAACAATAATCTTTGTCAATTTTATTTTTTAGTCTTTATGATGGTCGATACTTGATCTATCTCTTATTGTTACATCCCCGGGCAACGCCGGGCTCTACTGCTAGTTTGCAATAAATCTCGAGTTTTTCACAAAGATTAGGACACTGGAACATACAGAAAGCTATAAATACCTCGAAGCCAGCGAAGGAGATGGAATACAGCATTCCTAAAGGAAGGAGAAAGTAAGAAAATAATACCAGAGGCGGGTGCGCCGGGTGTAAAATACCGACTTGAATTCACAAAACAGTATATCAGCTATAAACACGTTGTCTGTCCCTGTTGTGCAATACAGTTTAAACATGCAATACAGTTTTAGCTGAAGCATAGCTGAATTTAACGAACAGATGTCAAAACCGGGGAGGCTTCTCACTTGCTACGACATGCATCATCCTAAGGCTGATGATGATCGTCTGTATAGGTCGAGGATTATTTCAACTCGGACTGTCTTACTAAACTACACCAATCGGTCTTCAAAGATATTGCTATCATATATGGTCTGGTGCTCCCGCTGTACGTCTTGATGTCTTCGACAAAATTCGGAGACGAATATGCAAGATGATTGGTCCTGATCTGGCATCTAGTCTACAATTGCTATCCCACAGACGTGCCGTGGCCTCCCTCTGTATTTTCACAGCATCTGTTCCAATGAGCTACTTTCGCTGGTTCCCGGACTACATGAATTTAAGCGAACTACCAGGCTGTCATCTCGGTCCCATCCTTCCACTGTCAAAACGGTTAAATGAAACCTTCTCTTCTACTCAAACAGCTTCTTCCCTCGCACTTCCCGTCTGTTGAACTCTCTTCCCCTTGCTTCCGCGATGACTATAATCTTCAAATATTCAAGGGCAATGTCAAAAGACGAGTTGTTCCCATCTTTCTCTGTATCCTCAAACACGCCTCTTTACTCTTGTTCTCAATCCTCTGTAACTACTTGCGTGCTAGTGACACCCCCGCCTTGCTTGGGGTGAATTGCCTTAACAAATATCTAGAAACTACAGTATACAGGATGATGATCTGTGTCAAAGAAGATGAAAGAAATAGGAAACTTTATTCAGTAATAAAGGAAGCCAACAAATTCAAAAGGGAATTTCAAATGGATGAAGAAGCGAAACTATAATACATTTATTACAGCGGCAAAGAACTTAAAATAATAGACAAAAAGAAATGCTTATGATGACAAGATAAGCTTCTTCGTGGTCAATACTCTGCCTGTACCAATGAAAAGCTGATGTAGACAAACCCCGTACTCATCAATGGTTACGTAGAGCAGGTTTAAAAGCTGAAACCAACTGTTTTTTCATCGATGCACAGGACCGATGCTGGCAATTTCTAAATTGCCAAGGGAAGATATTGAAAACGTGTTTTCCCAAAATGCAGATTCTGTGATAAATATCCAGAAACAATTGACCCTATTGTTCCAAGTGCTGTGGATTCCGGGTTGAAATCCGGTACCAATAAATAACAAACGCCAGGAATGAATATATGAAAATAATGTATTAACGTAATAATACAAACTGGTAAAGCAGGTTAGTAGTTCCAGGAATACGGGTTAGTAGCAATATATATCTATACAGTCTTTGGTATTGAAGTATCGCTGTATGAGTTCTTACTGAGTCTACGTGCTCGTTCACTGTGACTCCTACAACGCTGTTACCTCACCCCTCACTCTTCCGGTTACCTACAACCTTTTACTCTCTCACTCTCGACTCGACTCGACTCCTCGGGATTTGCTCTCTTGGGTCTTCACGTAACCGTAGTATATGTATATACTGGGGGAGTCCATTTGTGTAAAAAGGGGAGAGCCCCACAACAGCAAGTTGACAACCTCGGAATCAAACTTCGACACCGCTGCATCTTCAATACCTGTCTCGGATTCGAACAACAAACACACGAGTTACACAGCTCCAATATGCCGATGACAACTGCAGTCTGGTCCATGAACTGGTAGACCTCACCAGTGTGTACATGCACTCGCCATCATTCACTGGACTCACTATCAACGTTGCAAGGACCAAGATCCTGTTCCAACCACCACCGCGACATCAACCGCCACCAGGATCTCAAAGTTCTGGATCTGAAGAATATTGAACAATTTCTATGCCTTGGCAGCGTACTTACATGAAATGCATCCGCTGAAAAAGACGTCGATAACTGAATCAAAATGGCACATGTATCATGCGAGCAGTTATGGGCTAATACAAGTCACGAAGCTCATGGTCTACTGAGCTGTTGTAATCTTGACTCTCCTGCACGCCTGTGAGACCTGGGTACTCTACCGAAGAGCCACCCGCAAACTTTAGCGATACCATCAAATGAAAATCATATGGATCACGTGACGCGACCGGATCACAAACAACGATATTCTCCGTGCAAAGATGGAGAGCGTAGAAACTATCATGACTCCACTGAGTTCGATGGACCGGACGCCTTGCCCGAATGCCAGTTTATCCAAACAAATCCTCTTCTCGAACGTTCGCATCTGGAAAGAGACCACATGTAGCCCCACGCCGTCGATTCAAGGATTAGCCTAAAAATATCTTTCTGAGGACAGAAATCGATCCGGTCAATTGGGAGACGGAATCTGCAGAAAGAAGCAATTGTGGAAGAGCAGTCTACGAAAAAACAACAGCCTTCGAAAACAGCAGAAGGCAAATAGAAGAGAGAAAGAGCAGCTCAAAGAAAATTTAGAACTCTTCATTCCCTGAATCCTCCTACCCTACGGCTGTGGACATCTCTTCAACTCGTACATATGAGAGAAGGAAACGAGTTCCGCCATTATTACGCACGGTATTAATATACGACGAATATAGAACTCGAAATGGCAACGTGGGACAATATCTGCATTGAAAAATCTGTTACTTTTACGGGAAGGAAACTGCAAGAAATTACGACAAACACTACCCTGACCCGTTTACAGCAACAGGACCTGTAACAAATTTATGAGACTTTACAAGATACACAGACCAGATCATTCAAAGTTATTCCTCCAGACACCGTTATCAAAGACTACACAAAAAGAATGTGCTTTCTTATTAACATGGCAGTCCTTGCATATTATAATATTTCTTTGATTAGATTATCAAAAAAAAAAAAAAAACTATAAAAATACAAGGAACTTGTAGTGGAAAATATGTAGCCCATGAAGACATCAATAATTCGTAGTTGGAGCCCTGGGTTTGATTGTAAAAAAAAATTCTGATAAACTGATTAAATAGATCCACGGTAGAACATGCCTTAAACAAATACAAAAAAAAAAAAAAAAAAAAAAAAAAATTGACAAATACAGCTTACATCTTACAGACGGTTTTAACAATATAAAATGTGTCTGCTCTTAAATCCAAACGTTTTCAGTGAAAATGTCATGATGCCATTTCTGACCTTAGGTCTCTGGTTCGAACCCGGAAAGAAATAAGTATACAACAGAAATCAAAGGAAATAATAATAAGAAGAAGAAGAAGAGAAGGAAACTGTAAGAATTTGGAGATGAACACCATCCAGACAGAGTTTTAGATATAGGACCTGTAATAACTTTCTGGAACTTTGCACACAGACACAACAATCACCCAGACATAGTGATCAAAGACCAAAAAAAAAACAGAATCTGCTTTCTTATTGACATGGTAATTCCTGCAGACTGTAATGTATCTTTGAAGATTTTCAAAAAAATCTATCAAAATATAAGGATCGTGAAGTGGAAATGTAAATGGATGTGGCACATGAAGACATCAATAATTCAGTTGTGCTTGGGGATATGGGTCTTATTGGAAAAGGTTGTGATTAATGGGATCCCTAATAGGCCATACCTTAAAGAAATACAAAAAAATTCTCCCAGGTAGAGCTCATACCTTTCTCTATGCAAAATATGGATGCTCTGAGGTTGATTTATTTTTAATTCTTTTTACGAAAATGGCCAGTGAAAATGTCATGATGCCATTTCTGACCTTTGGGATCCGGAAGAAGATGAGAATATAAGAGAGATCAAAGGAAATACTACTACTACTACTGCTAATAATAATAATAATAATAATAATAAAAGCCCTGAAGAGGCAACTAGAGGAATCAGGGTCGGCCACGGAAGGAAGGGAGTGGAAAGCCAGGCTCCTGCCGGTCGTTGCTACTGGGTAAATCATAAAATAATCGGCAAAGTCCTACAAAAACGTAAAGAACAATCAAGTCAAGTTCTTATGGAATTTCAACATCAAAACAAACCTCATCCTTAAAGCCACGAGATGATAGAGATGGTTTTGCAGATGTTATGGGAAATTCCACTCAAAGTAATCTTTTGTAACTCTGAGATGCTGATGTGTCCAAGAATTTTACTCACGTGATTTCGATACTCAACTTTATCAAACCCAACGCCTATATCCCAACACGGATAATCATAATTTTAATTTTCCAAATTTTTACTTCGGTTTGCAGGTCTTTATAATCTATTATTATTATTATTATTATTAATAGTAATAATAAATTGCTATTAAAGACCACAAACAAAAAAAAGTGCCTTCTTATTGATATGGCAGTCCCTGCAGACAGCAATGTATCTTTGAAGATATTCAAAAAGCTGTCAAAATACAAGGACCTTGAAATAGAAATCTCAAAAATGTGGCACATGGGAACATCAACAATCCCAGTTGTAGTTGGAGCCCTAGGATTGGTTGGAAAAGATTCCAGTAGACTAATCGAAGGGATTCCTGGAAGTACATGCCTCAAAGAGATACAAAAAATTGTTCTCACAAGTACAGCCCACACTTTACGAAGGGCTTTATCTATGTAATTTTTTTTTTTTTTGCAGTGGAAAGTATCATGACGCCATTTCTAACCTTAGGTCCCTGGGCGGGACCCGGAAAGAAATGTATAAACGCCAGATATCAAAGTAAATAAAAATAAAAATAATAATAACAATAATAATTGAATTAAATAGACCGGCATAATTATCAAAAATCGAAAAGAAAAAAAAATTGCCTACTAATTGATTTGGTTGCCCAGCGGACTGTAACATAGCAACCAAGAAAATTGAAAAAAACACTCGAAGTACCATCAACATAAAACAGTTTCGATTTGCGTTCATAAAATTAACATTTTCTCTCATTTTCAGTGATATTTTATACTGATTCGACAATATTTTGCCAACCCTTTCTGTCCTCTGCAAGTTTGAGGATTCGTTGCAGATCTTCCTTGATTGTAAACTTCTTCAAAGGAAAAGTGGGATCTTTCTGTCTTGCTCTTTGAATATCTCAGTTCAGCGTTGTGACTATGGTGGTTCTTAGATGACCTCTGAACTTTTGGAAGTCAGTCTTTTAAAACTCTATGGCATTGTTAACTAGGCATTCTGGATCCATTCTGTTTGTTGCCATTCGTATGTTTTTTTCTTGAACAGTCAGCTGCATTACAGCCACACGGTCTGATACTTTCCAACATAGATCTACATTATTCCTCCATTTACTCTTGACAACAAATCTGTTTCCATAATTGCATTATGTCTCTAAACATATCAGCTGGTGTTTAATTTTTCCGATGTTACTGTTCAGACCAGATCCAATTTTTCATTTTCCGAATATTGTCTTTCTCAGTATGCAGTGTCTTAAATAAGTAATTACTGCGTAGCAGCAACTGGAGCAGCCATTACCTACTCCGCCAAAATGTATCGAAGTATAATGACCAGGAAAACGAAATAGAAAATAAAATGTGGAAATAGTACCAGTCATATTAGGTGCTCTTGGAATGCTAAAAAAGGAACACAACAACACATTAAAAAAATCCTTGGAAATCCCAGCTTAAGAGGAATACAAAAAATATCTTGATAAGAACAGTCCACAGACTAAGAAGAACTTTGTCCCTGTAACGCTAGTTATGGAAGTTAGAAAAACAAATCAAGAAATGTACCAATAACAACACACCATTACCTGCTGTAGGTCTTCTCGCAGATTTGGTAGGTAGTGTGACCATAACAGAAATCGAAATATAAGGATTATAATAAAAATAATAATAAATACAAATACCTGACCGCTTGCTGCTGGAATAGCGATGACGTAATTGTAAATATTTTGACTCCATTTATAGTTTAAGGTCATTGAATAGCAAATATGAAAAGATCGAAGCCAAATTTCAATATTAAAAGCAGAAAATCGATTCTCAAATTGACAGAGAAGGAATATTTTTTTCTTGTTCACTCTGCACCTAAAATAATGATTTTGGGAGCAGTTTTTTTTTTTATCCTTCTGTTGCTGGGAAACCCTGAAAGTCGAAAATAAAATTTATTTCCAATATTTTTGTTCGAATTTTCAGTGTAATTAAGTAATTATGGACACATGCATGCGGCTTGAATTTGTTTCTGTGACATAATCTGAATCGTTCGCCTGATTTGCTATTTTTGTTTTTGTTCCCTGAAAGAAACAACAAATTGACAGATAGCATTGCAGGAAGAATTTTATTAAAAGGAGCAGAAAGCATATGAATGGTAACGTCTGCGTGCCTTCATTTTGTTTCTACACAGAGTTTACGAGTGACTCTGGCGAAAGATAAGGACGTCTAATTATGAGCTATGATAAATTCTTGATCGGCCGGTTGCTAGGAAAACTCGCAAAGTTTAAATAAATTCTAATTCTATTGTTTATTTATTTATTTATTTATTGGGTAGGGGTGGGAATGAATTGGCATGAACTGAAGCGTATAAAACGAGCGATTTTAAATCCCTCTGCACGACTTTCAAAATCAATTTACTCAGCACCCAGCAACCGGAGAGCTCTGGTTGATAAGGTTGTCACGTGATCGAACGAACCTTTCGTCCGTCAAATACCAAATGATAAAAGGCCGTTCTGCGCGATGGAGGTACGATGGCTTTTTTTTTTTTTTTATTCTGTGTATTATTAAAATCTCCGCGTGTTTTTATATTCAGTTTAAGCGATCTTGAAAAAGAAATAGCAAGAGAAATTTTGCTAAGCACTCTATCGATAACAATGCAATCTTTTTTGTGGTATAAAGTAAGGGAATTTTTCCTTTTTTTTTTTTTTTTTTTGAGAATTCACTGCCCTTTTTTTTATTTTTATGTTTTCCCGCACCACCCAAACTTTATCAATTTCTTTTTTTTAAGATTTGGATTTTCTATTATATTTATTTATTTATAGTGTATTTTCTCTTTTTTTTTTCTTTTTTTTCGGCTTTCAACTTGGTTCTCCGATTTCTAAGAATTCTTCTGATTCGACTTTATTAACTTGGACTTTTTCTACGAGTTCATTAAATGACTTATTCGTCTCCATTCTTACCGTTCGTTTCTTCTTTTTGTGGTCTTAGATTTTCTGTAATACTTCATTAAATGCTTTTATACCTGCCTATTTTTCTCGGCCATTTCGTCGTCGGCGGCATCATCATCATCATCATCATCATCAACGTCATCGTCGTCGTCATCATCATCACTTTCTTTTTCTTCTTGTAATATTTTAAAAAGAATTCTGGCATTTTTTTTCTTCCAATGCTTTTGTCCCGATTCCTTTGTCAGTCCTCCCCACCCCATTTCTTTACTGATTTTCCTTCTTTTTCATATAATCTCGGACATCATCAAAAAATTCTTTCTTTCTTATTTTCTAATTTTGAATTTCTCTTGAGAATCTTTTTTTATTCTTTTGTTTTTTCCTCTAATAATTTCCCCTCTTAATTGTGTTTCTTTGTCTTTTTTTTTTTTTGGCGATGTATCATCTTGAATTACGTCTGGCATTCTTTCTTTCTTTCTTTCTTTCTTATCATCAGTCTTTAGCCATTTTTGTTTCCATCGTCTTCTTTATATTTCCTTAAAAATTTGTTTTTTTTATATTTTTTTGTATTCGTCACTTTCGTTTGAATTTTTCAGAGATTTTTATGAGATCATTTTTAACTTAGCCTTCTCATATATACGAGATGAAACTATTTCAGCATCTATCTATCTATCTATCTATCTATCTATCTATCTATCTATCTATCTATCTATCTATCTATCTATCTAAGTTTTTCTCTCTCTTTCTTTCTTAGTTCATATTTATCTATCTATCTATCTATCTATCTTCTTCTTTCATATCTATCTCAGCCTGTTCATATCTAAGTTTTTCTCTTTCTTTCTTAGTTCATATCTATCTATCTATCTATCTATCTATCTATCTATCTATCTATCTATCTATCTATCTATCTCTGTTCATATCTATATCACTCTGTTCATCTCACTCTGTTCATCTCACTCTGTTCATATCTATCTATCTATCTATCCCACTTTGTTCATATCTATCTAGCTATCAATGTTTTTCTTTCATTTTCTTTCTTAGTTCATATCTATCTATCTATCTATCTATCTATCTATCTATCTATCTATCTATCTATCTATCTATCTATGTTCATATCTATCTCACTGTTCATCTCACTCTGTTCATATCTATCTATCTATCTATCTATCTATCTATCTATCTATCTATCTATCTCACTGTTCATCTCACTCTGTTCATATCTATCTATCTATCTATCTATCTATCTATCTATCTATCTATCTCACTTTGTTCATATCTATCTAGCTATCAATGTTTTTCTCTCTTTCGTTCTTAGTTCATATCTATCTATCTATCTTTTATTTTTACAACGATGCATTGTCCTATATTTTCCATTGTTAGTAAAAGCAATACTTACTTTAAAATATTTTTTATATCTACTTTTATACCTTCTTGCCAACATACCTTCTCACTTACATACATATATACATACATGAATTTATGCGAACGCACGCACATATATAAAAACGCACTCATATATAAGTACAAATAATTATGAATACGTTTGTATATATAACTATTTGCTTCACGATTTTTATGTAATATCATAGATGGATAACATCTCTTCTTTCACTCTTTTTCTCTGTCCCCCATATATATATATATATATAGCTTGTTAAATGTATTTACTTATGCATAAATACCTATGCGCTTATTTGTGTGAATATGTATGAGCAAGATATAAAAAAGACAGAGAAGAAAAATTGAATAAACTGGGTAAGAGGGCAAAACAATTTCGGTCGATCAATATTTACCTACATAAGTACGTCTTGCTGTTACGAAATGATTTGTAAGTAGTCCTAGCTGTCCATTATTGTTGTAGTCAGTTTCATTCGCACTGGGTGCCCAATACTTAGTAAATATTTAGGTAACCTTTGCGATGACTTATGTACTTATGCACACACACACACACACACACACACACACACACACACACACACACATATATATATGTTACAGAAAAACAGAAAAAAAAAATATATATATATATAAATATACATATAATTTTTTAAAGACATTTTTTTATGTTTATACGTTCTTTTTAATTTTTAATTTAATTTTTTTTTTAATTTTTAAAATGTCTTAAAAAGGAATTGTCGGACTTTGTCCATTTCATAATGTGTATAAATATATATATATATAAAAGTGAAACATTGAAGTCAACACTCAGAGGCGATAAGCTGTTTCATGTTGGACGCATCAGGTCATTTACATACGCTCTATCTCTGATATTGAACACTTTATCCGATAAATGTAGCACACCTTAAAACTATATTTCTTCATATATATATATATATATATATATATATATATATATATATATATATATATATTAAATATACATGTTAAAGAAAAACAGAAACCGCTAGGAACCAACGGAGAACTTGCCAAAACCTAAAAGCTCTTATCCAGATAAAATCTCGAATAAAACCAACAATACTGAAAAAATAAAGAGATAAAAAAGCCTAAAACATAACTTACTCAGCAACAAAAGTGCTCGAAACCTAGATTGCCTAGACCGAGCAAAAAAGGTTTCGCCAACGTTAAATCCTATGGTTTTCTCTCTCTCTCTCTCTCCCTCCCTCTCTCTCTCTCTCTCTCTCTCTCTCTCTAATAACATATTAACCATTTGAAACCAAGCACGACTATCAAAATAAAACCACTAAGACGCAAGGGCTTAGTGAGTATGAAAAAATATCCGTAAATTAAAAATAAAAAACTTATTAAGTGGAGAACACAATAACAAAACAGGAATTAAACAGACAGAAGATAACGATTGACGTTGCTTTTAAATTTCTGACTGTCAAACTAAACTGGAAAGCAAGGGGCCAGAACCGAAAAGTGCGAGAGAAGAAACTGTTAGCATAGAACTTACGGTTACATCTATTTAAACTGTTAAATGATGTGATCTAGCACCAATTCCAAACTAGTAATGCGCATTAATCGGCTTCAAGAAGGATCTATTCTCGATAGTCAACACAGAAAATCCTTGGAAATTTCGTTTTTATCATCATCGAATGACTTTAGGAAATATAAGATACATGAATAGCACGGCTCTTTCTAAACATTTCTGGTAATTAAAGAATAGAGCTAATACATCCATCATAACATGAGCTAAAACCAAATCTTATAATGGAAAAGGCGATTTATGCCTTGCAGAAAAAATTCTTAAATAACCCTAACTTATTAAACAAGTGAAATTAATTGATAGTCACAAGTAGGCATAAAAATAAATATCTCTTGAAATACACTGATAGAGATTAATTCTACTGAACTTTCTTTTTTTATGTATGTTTCCTATCGAAACGGATATGATTCCACACTAATCTAAACATGTCCTTATGGAGCTCTGGTCATTGAGGTGAAGTGTCACATGTCGATATAAAAAATAAATACCTCTTGTAATACGTTGATCCAGATTAATTTCTACTGTAGATTATAACCTTTCCTTTTTAAATTTTTTGTTTACTTATCTTATGTTGAATATATATATATATATATATATATATATATATATATATATATATATATATATATATAATAGAATAACCTTTTTCAAAAAATAACATAAACATAATTTACAACGTAATAGTTAGAACATGAAGTAAAATAACAACACCAGGGACAAAACATTATTGAAAATATCTATAGAAATACAATAAAAGGACAATTTTATATCATAGTATATCTATATAAGTAAACTAAAACGCTATAGAAGTACAATTATGGACAATTTTTATATTCCTTAATTCCTACAAAATGGAAAAAATATTAGGTTGCTGGAAAAACTTAATAAAAAATGTTTGAAAGAAAGGTTATTGCCAAAATATAGGTTAATTATCCCGGCTTGAAGCAATCGGATGTCTAGCCACACTGATGAGCTGTGATACAGCGAAAAAGGCTTGTATGTGGATGACCATATTACGCTCTTGTCATTTCGATTGAGCACAATTGAGAGAAAGGTAATTACAAAACAGTAGCCGGCATCGCTATTAACGCACCGCTCTTCATTAATTTTGGCTACTGGCGTTTGTTTACATTCGGACACAATATGTTAGAATTTCCCTTTCTCTCTGCCGCGTGTCGATAGCTTAGGAGTAGGATCTCTGACTGATGCCAAATCGGTCGGGGTTCAATCTCGGCTTGAAGAAATCGGATTTCTAATGACAATGATGATATGTGATATAGCGAAACCGGCTTGTATGTGGATGAATATATATATATATATATATATTCATACATATTTCATTAAATAATATTGGCAAGTATTGTCTATTTATTTTATGTAAATTCTTTTCGTAACGTCTGATAAGCTTAATAACATTATCATTAAACGAAGAAAGAAAATCACAATATTAACACATATTTTTTAATCCAATCTAAGCTTTCGGCTTTCATAAACCATTATCAAAGATGACAATTACAGTACAATATATTAAGCAATACACGTACAAGAAAGTGATGATACTCTGTTTCTGTTTGCATCGATGATTTCCAAGCAACGATAAACACGTGCATATAAGACGCTGGAAGCGAAAATCGCACCGCAGCTCATGACATCACACATGACCACGCAAGAGTGAATTCGAGAAGTATTAAGTATGGGAAGCCGTTGGTATAAACCAATGGCTTCTGTTACCAATTATAGATATTTAAGAATATTTGTGTGAATTTCATAGTTTATTTTGTTCAGGTTGGGTTTCAACTGTTTTATGTATATAGCTTCAAGAATATATATATATATATATATATATATATATATATATAGAGAGAGAGAGAGAGAGAGAGAGAGAGAGAGAGAGAGAGAAGAGAGAGAAAGAGAGAGAGAGAGAGAGAGAGAGAGAGAGAGAAAGAGAGAGAGAGAGAGAGAGAGAGAGAGAGAGAGAGAGAGAGAGAGAGAAAGAGAGAGAGAGAGCACGTATACATTCTCCATTATTCTTTTCAGTTTAACCATTGCATACTGATCACCTGCAATTCTAGATAGCAAAGGCAGTGACAGCTAAAATTACATAAATAAATAAAAATGAATTTTGAGCCGATTAGTATTATTAATTATGACGTAAAATACGGATGTTAGAGACAATATAAACGTCAAATAATCATACCTTGCCGGTGTTATTTAATAAAACTAGTCTGGTTATATATATATATAGAGGAATAATAGCGTAATATGGTCATCCACATACAAGCCTTTTTCGCTGTATCACAGCTCATCAGTGTGGCTAGACATCCGATTGCTTCAAGCCGGGATAATTAACCTATATATATTAGCAGGAGAAGCATATTTTCATTAATAGATTTTCTCGAATATTCTGGCCGGTAAACGAATATAAAGTATAGTGTTTAGTAAATAAACGTGTCGACAAAAATAAGTTTTCGGATTAATAAATAAAAAAATCCATTGTTTCTTTAGAGATTCCTTTTTTATGTTAGGATACGAAACTGAGATACTAAGAACGCATTATTGCTCTTTGCTTGATTGGCGAGACGCTTCATAGTTGAGTTGGTCTAAAGCTCGATATACACACACAGACACACACACAGACACCTCCCCATATATATATATATATATATATATATATATATATATATATATATATATATATTTTCCATGCTAGTAATATTGAAGGGAATTTTTGCAGGGAGTTTTTTCTTTCCTTTCTTATATTTTTACCACTCATTCTCAATTGGGTTACTTCCTTTATATGTATAATTATATGATCTAGCCGCAATGCCAAACTAGTAATGCGCATTAATAGCTTTACTGTATAATGTACGATTTAAATGACTAATAAAGTAGCATTAGTAAGGTTGAAGATTATGTTGAGAAGGATATTAGTTTTGCAACATAAATGCTTCATTAAGTTGCGAATTCATTGATTTACCTATACACTTGAGTTCAAATAAATACACATATTCACCCTCCTCTAATCCTTTTACTCTCTCTCTCTGTATATATATATATATATATATATATATATATATATATATATATATATATATATATATATATGCATGTTTCATTAAAAACGACAAATAAGGTACTACAATTAAGCTTTTTATTTAATTTTTCTTGTGTTCGAACAAATGTTTTCTTTTTTGGACACAGAGTGTGTAGAAACTGACCAAATATTCTATAATTCCGAGCGCTTTCGGCTGTACTTTTAGCTATTATCAAGGATGATTTTATTTATTTAGTTTAATTCAGTGTGTGTGTTGTGTATATGTTTTAGTGTTATAGAGATGTTTTATTTTCCGAACACAGCACATTGTGGCCGTGTTCGTAGTTAATATTATTAAGTGTTGGCTTTTTCTTTATATATATATATATATATATATATATATATATATATATATATATATAGGTATGACTTTAGCTACTACATAAAAGAAAACTGGAAAAAGATATCTATGTAACTCTTTCATTCTGTTGAATGAAAATCTTGATAAACTAAGGACATTCCAAGCATCCTTGAATAATATAAATCCTAGCGTCCAATTTACTATGGAGTACAGCAACAAAAAAAAAAATTCCCTTTTTAGACATATCAATAACAAAAAGAAACACTAAACTCGGAACCGGCATGTATTTTAAACCTAATGACTCGACAGTATCTTCTTTTTGCATCTCGTCCGAACGACACTCGTACCTTACTCAACCTAGCCAAACCTAGCGAATCTGTATAAAAAGAAAAAAAATAGAAAAAATGTCATTCCTTATATCTCAAAGGACACAGAAATCTACACACACATACAACTAAATTTACCAATCCTACAAAAGAACAAATAAAGAAAATCGTCAACGAAACATGTAATATAAAAAAAAAACCTGATTGTGTTAATATAGCAGCAACAACCGTCCTAAAACTAAGACCTATAATAGCAGGCCCAGTAATTTCCTAGACATCCTATTGAAAGCTCTCCTCAAAGTCTTTCTGAATTTCATACGATCTAGATTTTCTCAACCATCTACCAAACGAGGTAAACCCTATACTTACATAGTTTCAGTGAATGTTGTGAACCCTTATAGCAGCATCCAACACGACTACGGAATACAAGCCATTAAATACTGGCTGGAAACTTTCCCTCATGCGCTACCAGACCGTTTCAATAGAAAGCCTTCAATGCCTCTTAAAAACAACTATTTCTTGCTCAATGAAACAAATCAGGAACAGCCACGGGGACAAAAATTGGACCAATATACGCCAACCTAGTCACGGGATACCATGAACTAAAAATCTATGGAAGATCCTCGGAAATCATTCTTATGATTTCAGCCAATACATAAAAGAAAACTAGAAAAAAGATATCTAGATGACTGTTTCATTCTGTGGAATGAAAATCTTGATAAACTAACGACATTCCAAGCGTCACTTAATAGTATAAATCCTAGTATCCAATTTACTATGGAGTACGACAACAAAAAACTGCCCCCTTTTTTGGCATATTATTAATAAAAACAAACACTAAACTAGAAACCGGCATATATTTTAAACGTAATGACACTCGGCAGTATTTCCGTATTACATCTTCCCATCCGAAACACATTCGGACCAACATTCCATTCAACCTAGATAATTCAATCTGTACAATAGTCTCAAACACAACATGAGGCCACAGACTAAAAGAGATGAAAAAAAATACTCATCAAGAGAAAATACCCTCAAAGTTTAAACAACAATAGCATTGAAAAAGCAAAACAAATTAATATCCACACGCCCCGAGAACAAAACTATATATATATATATATATATATATATATATATATATATATATATATATATCAACGTTCAACCCAAAGAGCACAGGACTCTACACACACATACAATTAAATCTACCAATCCTACTAAAGGACAAAAAAAAAAGAAAGAATGAAAAACCCATTGCAAAAGTACCTAATCATGATAAGTAAACGACAACCAAAATCAGTAAAAATGACACTGACGAGTGCAAAAGTGCAGACGACAATTAAAGAGCCCCAGGTGAAAAGATACAACTGACCTTTTGTGGAATATGCAGCTACCTTTTAGAAGGCCACGTATTTCACTCCAAATTAAAAATTAAAAATGATTTCTCGTGTTAACGCAGAGAGCTTAATATGAATAATAACATCCAAAGGTCTCCACGAAGATTACATCAATCAAACAGGCCAATAAATTCATAATAAATTAGGGATTCTCGTACCAGAAAAATACCCCTTAGCTAACATATAGAGGAATGCGGAGGAAGAAATCTGCTAAATTTTAATATCTTTCTATTCTAATAATGCGGCTACAAAACCACTCAACAAAAGTGTATTAATAAAGAAACATTTTTATCAGCAAGTTTAAACCAATACTCAATTCATTGCATAAACCAGAGGTACGTTCCACAAAATACATTCTATCATATTTTCCTTAATATATAAAACCAGTTACGCCCCTTGAGTTTTTCATTTCTTCAAGGCATAAACGTCAACACGTGGGAATATAAACATTCACAAACATTTTGAAAAGCTAAAAGCGAAACCGGTTAAATTAAAACATTTTTTCTGAAAACCCACATGTAAGTCAAAGAAAAAATGAATTTTAATACTTCTCTGTAAAAATATATGTATTCTAAATATTACGTATAAATACATACAAATATGAGGTGTGTTCCAAATCTTTCTCTCTCTTATATATATATATATATATATATATATATATATATATATATATATATATATATATATATATATATATATATATATAAGTGGACACTGAAGTAAACCACCAGAGGTGACCTGTATATATATATAAAGTCGGGCAAAAAGCACGACACATAAAAAGTCTGACAATTACTTTTAGCATGAAACAGACTGTCACCTTTGGGCGTTGACTTCAATGTAAAAAATTGAAATCCTCTGGGTGTTGACTTCAATGTTCACTTTTATATTCACATACTCTCTATCCCTGAAATTGAGCACTTTAAGCTATATAGCATGCGTTAAAACTATATTTTATCACATTCACACACACACACACACACACACACACATATATATATATATAGAGAGAGAGAGAGAAAGATGAGAGGGAGGGAGAGGAACAGAGGGGAAGGATAGATAGATAGATAGATAGATAGATAGATAGATAGATAGATAGATTTATCTGATCCTGACGAGCCGTGTATAGATGAAACGAAATAGAGCCTAATATATATATCAGTAAATTTGCAGATTAATCCCCGGAAAACAATTGTAATGAAAATTTTCATTTTGGTGTAAAATTTACTGATTAATTCCAAAATAACAATAAAAATTTGTGGAAGAAAGTCATTTAGGAGTAATCAACAATATCAGCACGGCCTTATTCGCGTCTAGCCTAGCTACCATTATTGGCGGTATTTACATACGTTTGCCTCAAGCATTCATGCGCGGAAGCTTACATATTTAAAGGCTTTTTTTTACTGATTATCTTATCTTCTTACTAATCTTTATTCCTGCTCAATTCGCGAAATTTAATTTAAAGTTCGTGCATTGCGTTGTAATCAAGACAAGTGAAGCTTTCTTGAGACAATCGTATATAAACAAAGCCAGTAATGGCGTCCGGGCAGTAACCGCGAATGAGGCCAAAATTATATTGTTGATAGCGGTTTTCTTCCGTAAACTTTTATTGTTATTTTCGAAATAAGCATGCAAATTTACACCAGAATGGAAATTTTCATTACAATTGGTTTATGGGGTTTAATCTGAAAATTTAGCGATATATCTTTTCCAATTTTCCATATCTTGATTATTGAATCCTTTTTTTTTTTTTACAAGAATCTGCTCATAGTTAAATGACTTAAATTTCATAACTTTACATAGTTTGTTAGACCTGTGAATAGTGTGATGGTTAGTGACACGAAAAGGGAAATCAACGAACCAATTTCGAATTTTAATTGAGTCCGTTACGTTCATTTATTGCGCAAACACATTTTCAGAAAGCTTTAAATCTGTTTATTCTCCTCCCAGCTATGGGTTAAATAGTAGGGAAGGCTTAGTTCTTCAGTCTTGGTTGGAAATCAGACTAGGAGAAGAAAACCTTTGAATTACGAAACCTGTGTAGATGGATCGCATTAGCGTGCGAACACTGTCGTCTAAAGGAAGAAAAAAATCCAACAGAAAACCAACCTTTCCACTCAGTACAGGGGTGGGATCTGAGTCTAATCAGTTACCTAGTGGAATAATTTCGGTACTGAAACCTGACTAAGTGCCCTCAGGTGTCATCTAAGTAGGTGCTTTAATTAGGCCTAAAAGATTTGTAATTATATACAGGGTTTCATTACAGTTTAAAAATATATTAGGTTGGTGCAAAATAATGACGTAATAATGTCGTTTTTGACGTACTTTTCTACGTCAAAAAACGACATTCTTACGTCATTATTTTTGCACCAACCTAATATATTACAAAGGCAATTGATAAGATATATTAATCAGATTTGTTCTACGTACCCAGTAGTTATCAAAGTTTTTAATCACATTGCATTTGTGCATTTCAGAAAGAGGTAGAGTTAAATGAACCCCTAACATTTCCCGACAGGTGGATTGGAAGGGATGGCCTAATTTCCTGGCCACCTCGTTCACCAGATATCACTCCCCTGGACTTCTTTCTATGGGGTTATTTTAAAGATATCGTGTAACGAAAAAATATACAGGACATCACTGATCTAAATCAAATGAGCACTGATGCCATTGCCACCATTGCTGAGGCTATGCTACAGCGAAGATGGCAAGAAATCGAGTAACGTCTTGATGTGCTTCGTGCAACTAATGGTGGCCATAGAGAGGTGTATTAAATTAGTTTATAAAAAAACTTCGATATCTACTCCTCATTTTCTAACAATTTTCACATATTTGTCTGTTCATTTGCTTTTGTCATAATTTTGTCATAATAGAAAACCAACCCTTCCAATGAGCACAGGGGTGACACCTGAGTGCAATCAGCTTCCTAATGGAACAATTTCATTACTGAAACCTGAGCAAGTGCCCTCATGTGTCAGGAGGTGTCATCTCGGTAGGTGCTTTTATTAGGCGTAAAAGAATTGTAATTATATACATGGTTTCCATAATGTCTCTTTACAATTTGAAAATATATTACAAAGGCAATTAATGAGATATCTTAATCAGATTTATTCTACGTACTCAGCAGTTATCACAGTTTCTAATCACATTGCATTTGTGTATTTCAGGTATCCTGTTGATGAAAGAGATGCAGTTAAATGAACCCTTAACATTTCCAGACAGGTGAATTGGAAGGCATGGTCCAATTCTCCGGCCACCTCGTTCACCAGATAACACTTCCCTGGACTTCTTTCTATGGGGTCATGTTAGATATCTTTTCTCGAACAAAGATACGAAACATCACTGATCTAAAGCAAAAACATCATTGATGCCATTGCCACCATTGATGAGGCTATGGCAAGAAATGGAGTACCGTTTTGATGTGCTTCGTGCAACTAATGGTGGCCATAGAGAGGTGTATTAAATTAGTTTAAAAACTTCAATATATACTCTTCATTTTGTAACTATTTCCACATATTTGCCTGTTCGTTTGCTTTGTCATCATTTTTTTAAATTGTAAAGAAACTTTATGGACACCCTGCATATATATTAGGTTGGTGCAAAAATAATGACGTAATAATGTCGTTTTTTTTTACGTATTTTTTAATGTCAAAAACGACATTATTACGTCATTATTTTGCACCAACCTAATATATATATACGCATGGATCCATAGATGTTTGGTACCCATGAGTTGGAGAATTTGGACATATTGTTCAGTCAGGTTACTCCGGCAAAATTATTCCACATTGCTCAAAAGCAATTCTTGCTCTGTTCGCGGGATTTTCAATACACCTACAGTAAACTAAGGAACCCCTTCCCCCCAAAATGATATCACTAATAATAAATAACCACAGGCTTTGGTGTAAGTCCGTTTTAGATTATAATGTTAACCATATCTTCCTTTGTAACTCTAGAGTGTCTAATGGATTTATGTCTATCTTTATTTATATTTGTATTTTAACTTGGCATTTTCCCTTTCTCGTTACTAAGGGATCATGGACGATTGTTACGGTTTTAAATTCCGGGTTGTCTTTCTCCTAGACTGGTTGTCAATCACAGCTACAGAGCCCAATCTACCCTGCTATTTATATAGCTGTGGGGAGAAGAGATGGATTCATAGTTTTCCTAAGGGTATTTGCGCGTTATGAACTCGATCCGGATTCGAACTCGGCTCTTCGATTTTTCATTCCGAGTCGCTATCCATTACACCACCTGTATGAACTCTAACTTTGTTACTCTAGGGAAGGACGGACCAGAGATTTACCTTACTCACCACCCATGTGAGTCAGTTTGTCACATAAGGTCGGTTTTTTTACGAAGGGGACCCGAGTGAAAACACTCGGGCCGCTGGTCTAAGCTTCTCAAAGCTTGTCTAAGCTAGTCATAGACGGTCGTACCATTGCTATTAGGTTGGTGCAAAAATAATGACGTAATAATGTTGTTTTTTGACGTATTTTTTAATGTCAAAAAACGACATTATTACGTCATTATTTTTGCACCAACCTAATACGTAACAGGTGTCATGCAATGATGGCTGGGAAAATGCAAGAGGGGGAACGATGGCCTCCGGAACAGAACAGATACTACAACTGCAGCATCTACTCCGACCAGAAAAAGAAAAACCTTCTTCTCCGCCAACTCTCCCCGAAGAATCCGGTAGTGGGTGGGGAGCTCCATCTAGAAGATGGGTCCCCTAGAGAAGAACGAACCCATGTTTACCTATCTATTAATTCATTCTGTTTTTTTTTTTTTTTCGAAAACATATTCACCCTTAAATACCGACTAGGTATGATTCCAAATTAAGCAACCTAACCAAAGGCAAGCCACCAGGAAAATGTTTAGAAAGGCATTTCTCGCTTTAAATCCCTGCAGGTATTTCAAGCATCGTAACAGACACAGCGATTGAAAGTGGAATTGTCTAAACAGTAGCTTATTTAGATTGAGGCTGCTGAGTTCACCTAGTGCAAATTCCCTTGCAAAAAAAAAAAAAAAAAAAAAAAAAAAAAAACATGAAGCTAATTTTCTCTGCATTATTTCCCATTGGCAGGAAATTGGAAAACTATCGGATCATTTTAAGCGATTAATGGTTAATCTGGAAAAGAGTGGTTGGGGGAACTTTAGAAAATCACTCCCCGATAACTATAACCCTAACCTCCTAAGGCAGTCGCATCAATACCTGCATACATAATGATGATTGTGGAGTAATGGATAGCGGCTCGGATTGGGGAATCGGAGAGCCGAGTTCGAATTCCAGTCGAATCCATTAGGTTCACTTACGTGCTAATACCCTTGGGAAAGGTATGAATCCTCTTCTTCTCCCCCACCCAGATATGGGTAAATAGAAATATGGGTTTTATAGCCCTGGATGGAAACTGGTATACTGCAGAAAGAAATGGGAACCTACAAATCTGCCTCGTCAGTCATGTATCGAAAGATACATGATCACCTAAGCGTGTATCACGTGTGGCACATGGCCGATCTGATCGTAGAGGTGGCATAAGGCCGGAAGTATGGCGCACCCAGCGAAGACCTAACTCATTATTCAACCGTAATTAATCTATCGAGACAAGTTTGTTAACCATTACAAAACGTCGAAAACGCACTGCCTGTATACATAATGACTGATTACTCGCTTCTAAGTACATCCGTCTAGCTAATCCTAGTGGCAGACGCTCGTTCCAGCATATTTCTTGTTTATTTTACACCCACTGGGGGCAATCTGTGGTTTATACTTCAAAGATCATATTGAATCAATTGCTAGGTCAGCTACTAAAAGAACGTTTCAATTTTTCTCTCTAGAATCTGACTTACATATTTATAAGTCTACCATTCGTCCATGTCTTGAACATTGCTGCCACATATGGTCTGCTGCTGCTGCTGCTATACATTTAGAGATTCTCATTTAGAGATTCTTGATAAAAATCCAAAGAAGAATGTGCAATGTTATTGGTAGTGACCTGGTATCTCGGCTTCAGTCACTTTCCCGCTGCCGTAATGTGCCTAATTTGTACTTTTTTCTATAAATATATTCATGATAATTGTTCTGATGAACCTCACTCTATGGTACCTAGACTTTCTGAATATATGTACAGTACTAGGTTAGCGACGTCTGATCGTTTTACAGTTCAGTTAACTTGATGTAACCGTAATTTACGCTCGGGGAACTCTCTCTTCCGGCTTCTTGCTGTTCTTTCCAACTTTAATCTTCAAAAACTTAAATGCAATGTCAATCGTTAACTTCTCTCTTCCTGATTCCTCTTCTTTTATCGTTTTCGCTTATTAATAATGTTTTTTCTTATATGTTTTCACACCCACTGTGTCTGTGTTGCCTTGCTTGGGGTGAAATGATTTAAAAAAAACAAACAAAAAACAGAAACTAACTTAGTTACAGTTTCTGAGCAAAAGTGCATAATCATAAATTTAACAAGGCTATTTACAATCAAGCTATCAGTCACGATGACTTGTGGTTTCGTGTTAATGCAGCCATCAACAGCTTTCGAAAAAGGTTTCATGTACAATTTGATTTTTAATCCTTTTTAACTGCTTTTGGACTGTCATAGCTGAAACTTCTCTCACACGTGCCAAACGTCTTATGGATAATTTCTAACTGATCCCTCTTAGTTCTAAATTGAAATGATGATCCCTCTTCTCTTTGTGACCTCCTGATTCCGTTTTCGTCTCCAATGTTCCTTTTTTTACAAACTTATTCACGGTTCTCTTGATGGTTCTTGAATGGACTTTGAAGATGGAAGCCAGAGTATGAATGTTGGTACCATTACTGAGGGCCTGAATGGTCGTTTTCCTCTCATCATTGCTCATTTGGAAAGACAGTAGAGCTGACACAAAACGATTTTATCCTGTTCTCTTTCTAGCTGAATAACTCAAAGGGTTTTCAGTGATTCTTACGACTAGTGTCAAGATGGCTACACGTCCTATCTGAAAACCTGGAAAAATAAACTCAATTCGTTTTTTTTTTTTTTTTTTTTTTTTTTTTAGATATTAAGCATTTTGTGAGAGGGACATTTACGCTGCTACACGATTTGGACAATTTTCTATTACATATATATATATATATATATATATATATATATATATATATATTTTCAAACGGTATTTATCTCGTCTACCAGGCAGCGTACTAGAAAAACTTACAGAAAATGCGCTCCCTTTAAACCACTTCTCTGCCTCTGGGCTGAGAGCATCCCCAGACGAGGCTATGTCGACGGGCAGAGTTTCGTCGCGGGAAACAGCTACTCGACCCCGTTTTCTACGGGGTCTACGGGGAAATTTTGGCCGAGCCTACGGTCTTGGTTACACCACATTAAATTCGGCCTTGTGCCACATCTGACCGCGTGCGACGGTTGGTAGATATCCTGTAGTTGGAGATTCATTGTGGAATTCACTTGACTCAATTCTAGCAGTTGACTACTTTCTCTACGCTGTCGAATCTTATATGTGTTGTTCTTGTCCTAAGTATTATCGTTCATTGCCAACCTTCTTGTGATTATTCTATTCAGTAACCTTTCCTAGCTTACAACAGTATGTAAAAGAGCCGACAGATTTTATTGATTCTCCTGAGACAGTTTGTGTTTAGCGTTGCTAGTCAGTCTATTCATAGTTATTTAATTGACTGACTGTACCCTGTCAAATTTGAATATAGCATCAACAGCTTTTGCGGAGACTAGAATATAATTTCGTTATGTGGTGGGGATTTGCTTCACCTAATTTTCCTTCTCTTTGTGTTAATCATTGGCATGACGTTAGCTATTGTAGGGCTTCTAAAATCTATTCGCTCACTGGTTAAGAGTTCAGTTTCAGGGAGACTGCCATCTAACGATTTGCAAATTTACACGCATTTAAACTGTTTAAAACTCCGGCGGTCATGTCAGAACCAATGCAACCGACAAACATCCAAACATCGAAACCACAAAGAATCGATGCTAGTCGTTCGAGCCGAAAGTAGCCGGTTCGGAGTGGATCACCGAAACTCTGTTTCACGTTGAACCGACAAAACGTGCACCTGGTTATTAGTTACTGGAACTATTTCTGGTATGTTTGAGCCCGCGGCCAACTAAAATCCATGCTATTCGACACATTCATGACAGCGATAGAGAGAAATCAATATATCCTTGTATGGCCTGAAGGAATACGACTCGAAATTCTACATTCTTCTTTCTTTTTTTTTTCTTCCTCTCTTTTGACTTACTTTGCTTTCTTTCTTTGTCTTACTTTCATTTTTTCATTGTGCCTCTTCTTTGTATTGCTAGTCATTTCTTTCTTTCTATTTCTTTCTTTCTTTCTTTCTTTCTTTCTTTTCTTTGACTTCTACCTTATTTTTCCACATAGTCTCTCTTTTCTTCGTATGTTTTTTCTTCATAATTTTTACTTCCTTTCTTTTGACCTCCTTTGCTTTCTTGTTTTGTCTTACTTTCATTCTTTCATTGTGTCTTTTCTTTGTATTGATAACCATTTCTTTCTTTCTTTCTTTCTATTTCACTTTTGTTCCTTCCTTTCTCCTGCTTTGTTTTAACTTTTCTATCTTTCTTCCTTTCCCCGTTTCTGTCTTATCTTCTTTCTTTCTTTCTTTCTTTCTTTCTTTCTTTCTTTTCTCTTTCGTAATGTTTTGCTATTCTTTCTTTCTTTCTTTCTTTCTTTTTTTCTTTTCTCTTTCGTAATGTTTTGCTATTCTTTCTTTCTTTCTTTTCTCTTTCGTAATGTTTTGCTATTCTTTCTTTCTTTCTTTCTTTCTTTCTTTCTTTGACTGCTAACTTTTTCCTCGAACGCTGTCATTTCTTTATATCTTTTCTTTTTCTTGTTTTTCTTTCTTTCGTATTTATTTCTTTACCTCATTTTTTAAAATTATTCTTTATATCTTCTTTTAATCCTTTCTTTCTTTATGTTCTGTGTAACTTTTCTTTCTTTGTCATACTTTCATTCTTTCTCTGTATATTTTAATCGTATTGTTAATCGTTTCTTTCTTTTCCTTTATTCATTCTTTCTTCTTTTCTTTGTCTTATTTATTTACCTCATTTTCTTTCATTTCTTCTTTATATCTTCACTTTAGTATTTCTTTCTTTCTTTCTTATCTGATTTATTTTCACTTTCCCTTGTTCATTATTTTCGCTTTCTTTGTTTCTTTCATTGTGCATTTTCTTCATTTTCTTTATTCTTTCTTCGGACACTTTTTCTTTCTTTCTTTTTTCTTTTTTTCTTCGGACCTTTTCTTCTTTCTTTCTTTCTTTCTTCGTACATTTTCTTTCCTTCTCATTGATTTTCATCATTCAAAATCCCTTTTTTTTCTTCAGTGAACATTTTTACTTTTCCTTTGTGTTTTTTCATTCATTCATACAATCATTCGTTCGTTCATTCCTTTTTAAACTCTTTCTTTAATTTCCTTCATCCATTCATTGTTTCCACATTCCCTTTTGGAATGTTCTCACTTTATTCCATTTTTCTTTCTTTTTATCTCCTTCGTCTACCATTTTCTCCTCTTTCAAAGCTCCCGTTCTCTCTCTTTCTTTTCTCTTCTCCCCCAATCACTTCTCTCTCTAATTATACTTTCTCCCTTTTAATGATATTGTTTCTTTCTTTTCTTCTCTTCAACACGATTCTATATCTGTCCCTCTTTTTGAATCATTGCACTTATTTATGCCCCTATCGTATCTAGTTTATTTGCATCTTAATGCACTACAAGTCCTTATGAAAGTCAGCATATACAACCCGTTTTCCTTACGCCAATGCAATCACTTCAACCTTAATGTCTCCAGAATGGTCAATGTAGAAAGATTATTCCTCCTCTGTTTTAGTCCCATGGCAAATTGACTGCGGCATTCTATTTTTAAGGCAGAGTTCAGAATTCTTGGAGAACAAGATCAAGACCCCGAATACGTTCTTAATATCTGATTTACGCAAGAGCTCAGTAACCGTTTCCAAAACGTCAAGAACTGTTTCCGGGGAAAAAAACGATGTCTATTTTCTGCCGTTTGCCTTTATTCTTGGCTTTTGTCCTCATACAAACAATGGTAGCGTTTTTTAAAACATTATTTTGGTTCTGGGTTATACATTAGATAATATTGGATTGGTGAATAATTATCAGGCGTTTGTGTAGGTGAGTTATTTGTTAATAAAAATTGCTGTTTTGTTAACTTTTTTTTAATATTTATTAGACAATTTATTTGTTTATTTTCGCCTACCGGTCTGAATATCCAAGAAATCTAATTAAAGAAAACTATACGTTTTTCAGTCTATTTAATTTAATGGAATTACTGGAATATTCAGGCCGGTGGGCGATAATAAAAGAAATAAACAGTTTAATAAACAAACAGAACGTCTACTCAAATATGAGCATCCACTGAAAATAACATTTTCGGTAATAAAAATCTGTTGCACTAATACATTAAAAATCAATTACTTTTTAGAAAATTATATATATATATATATATATATATATATATATATATATATATATATATATATAAAAAGTGGATATTGAATTCTGCACCCAGAGGCATTTCATGCTTGAACGCAATCGTCAAATATATACATATATACATACATGCATTATTTCAATAAAGGTGCAATTAATTTACAAATTCAGGAATTATTCATACAAAAAACAAATACAAAGGTTAATGATTTAATTGACGAGAAATCCATCATGTTCCTGAGGATGTCTATAGGAACAGACGAAAGCTTGTAAAAATAATAAGAACTTATTCAAGAGAAATTTATAAAACAAGGATCTTTTCATTCATAAACAGGTTCGGGGTTTTTGTATATTATTTGAATTGTTCGCGATGATGGATTTCTCTCCAATTAAATCATTAACCTTTGTATTTGTTTTTGTATGAATAATTCATGAATTTGTATATATATATATATATATATATATATATATATATATATATATATATATATATATATATATATATCCTAGCTAGAGGTAACGGGACATTAACCACACTGATGAGTTGCGATACAGCGAAAACAGTCTGTTTGTGGATGACAATATATATGCTCCTGAAAAATTTGTTTCGGTCGAGCTCTCTGGGGAGGAAGTTTTGGTTTGTAAACAGTGACTATTACGGCTAATAATGCAAGACTCTTCGGTAAATTTAATCGAGTTCTCTCAGTCACTGTGTGTTTATCTAAAAGTAAATACCGCTAAATTCACCTTCATCCCTGCCGTGCGCCAACGCCTTAGTGGTAGAATCCCGACTGATGCCAATTCAGTCGGGTTTCGATCCTTGCCAGGGGCAACCGGACGTCTAGCTACACTGATGAGCTGCCAAACAGTCTGTGGATGACTATATATATATATATATATATATATATATATATATATATATATATATGTGTTTGATTAAAGACGACAAACAAAGTACTACGATTAAGCTTTTTATTTAATTTTCTTGTGTTCGCACAAGAGTTTTCTTTTTTGGACACATTGTGTGCAGAAACTGAAAATTTGGACTGTTTCTGCGCACTCTGTGCCCCAAAAAGAAAACACTTGTACGAACACAAGAAAATTAAATAATGCAAGACTCTTGGGTAAAGCGAATCAAGTTCTCTCAGTCACTGGTTGTTTATCTAAAAATAAATACGCGTAAATTCGCCTTCATCCCTGCCGTGCGCCAACAGCTTTGGGCTAGAATATACGACTGACACCAATTCAGCCGGGTTTCGATCCTAATCACACTGATGAGTCGTGATACGGCGAAGTTGTCTGTCTGTCTGTGGATGACAATATATATATATATATATATATATATATATATATATATATATATATATATATATATATATATATATATATATATATATATATATATTAAATTTTATGAAATGTTTGCAATTTAAATAATAAGTCATACAACTCCTTGAATAGTAAATGTAATTATATCGTGTTATTGTTCTTAATTTGGTTATTATAGATGCTATTATAGAGATTACCTTTCAACGAAAGCCTCATCTCTGTCGTCTGTTCCCCAAAGTAACGGTTCTGGGGAAGAAGCTTGTCCTGAAGTGGTACTTAGCCTTTAGTTTTCTGAAGTGTCTTCTATATTTATCATGCAGTAGTACAAGAACATAGCGACCCCCGCCACCTTAAAAAAAACAAATCTGGCATAAAGACAATATTGTGAGGCACACAAAATAAGAACTGAACAGTCATAATCTACGAGAAGGTTTGTGAGAGATATCGTCATACAACCAGTCTATGGAAAATATATGATCTAGATATGTATATATATGATCTAGATATTTATATATAGGATCTAGATATATATGATTTAGATATTTTCCCAGTTGAGCCACGTTTTGATCGAGTCTTGCGTTGTCTCCTTGTCTTTGTTTTTTCTTTTTCCTTTGTCATTCTTTCTTTCTTTCTTTCTTTCTTTCTTTCTTTCTTTCTTTCTTTCTTATTTTTATACGTGGTTGTTTCTTTTTTCTTTTTTTCTTCTTTTTATTTTTTATTTCTTTTTTTCTTATTTTTTTCTTTTATTCTTATTTTTTTTTATACGTGGTTGTTTCTTTTTTCTTTATATTTTTTCCTTCTGTTCTCTTCTCATTATATTTTTACTTATATATTTCGTTCATTTTCTTGTGGCATCATTTTATTCCTTTTCCTTCCTTCCTTCCTTCCTTCCTTCCTTCCTTCCTTCCTTCCTTCCTTCCTTCCTTTCGTCTGAATATCACCTTTTTTCCGCTCTTCTATTTATGACTACTTTTAGACTTCCCTGATTCTTTCTTTCTTTCTTTCTTTCTTTCTTTCTTTCTTTCTTTCTTTTTTTTTTTTTTTATTTTTTTTGCTTTACGAGTTTCTCGTAGCTGTTTCTTTTTCTTTTTTTTCTCCTCTTCTCCATATATATATCTATATATATATATATATATATATATATATATATATATATTCTAATATTTCGGTTATTTCTTTGTGTCTTTTCTTTCTTTTCCTATTTTACTCTCATTCCATCATTGTAACTTTTAATCTTTCTTTCATTCTTTCTTTGTGACTTTTCCGTGGTTATTTCTTGATTCTTTCTCTACTTTCTTCTCTTCACATTATATTTCTTTCTTTTGTTTTATATTTCTGACATTGCTCTGTCTCTCATCTTTTCTTTTCTTCTATTATACGTTCCTCCACTGTAAGTTTTAATCTTTCTTTCTTTCTTTCTTTCTTTCTTTCTTTCTTTCTTTCTTTCTTTTGACCTCCACTTGTCTTTGTTATCTTATTCTGATTTTCTCAATGTCCATTTATAAAGCTCTCAGCCTCTCCTAAATTAACTTACGTCGTTACGCAAACACAATTAATTTCTAATCTTAATGCAATCAAATGATTCATTTCGATTTTTGACAATTTTATTCCTGCCTCTTTTACTCATCCCATTATTGATTCTCCCGTTCTTTTCTTTCATTCAAAATTCTTCTGTTTCTCTCAAAGTATTCGGGAAGAATATTATTTTCCATTTCTTGCCTCTTATTTCTCAGTTATATTCAGGGAAAGGTTCAGATAAAAATGCTAAAACTGTTATCTATCTATCTATCTATCTATCTATCTATCTATCTATCTATCTATCTATCATCTATCTATCTATCTATCTATCACATTCTGCCCCATCCATCTATCTATCTCCATCTATCTATCCATCTATCTATCTATCTATCTATCTGTCTCCATTCTATCACATTCTGTTCCCATCTATCTATCTATCCATCTATCTATCACATTCTGCTCCCCATCCATCTATCTATCTATCTATCTATCTATCTATCTATCTCATTCTATCACATTCTGCTCCCCATCTATCTATCTATCTATCTATCTATCTATCTATCTATCTATCTATCTATCTGTCTCATTCTATCACATTCTGTTCCTATCTATCTATCTATCTATCTATCTATCACATTCTGCTCCTATCTATCTATCTATCTATCTATCTATCTATCTCATTCTATCACATTCTGCTCCTATCTATCTATCTATCTATCTATCTATCTATCTATCTATCTATCTCATTCTATCACATTCTGTTCCTATCTATCTATCTATCTATCTATCTATCTATCTATCTATCTATCTATCTATCTATCTCATTCTATCACATTCTGTTCCTATCTATCTATCTATCTATCTATCTATCTATCTTTCTCCCTATTATTATTGCCATCTTTCCTTTCTGGTATTCATTGCATTCTTGTTAATATTTCTTTTTATTTAATCTCAATAATTCCTTCCCTACCAACTCCGTCTGTTTTTCCGTATTTCTCATAGAGAGAATGAGAAACAGAGGGAGAGAGATGGAAACAGAGGGAGAGTGATTTTGTGAAAAGCGAGGAGAAACCAGCATAGAGATAAAGAGAAATGAGGAACGAGGAGATTGTAAACGACAAAACTACAATAAAGTATATATATATATATATATATATATATATATATATATATATATATATATATATATATAGTGAGACAGAGAGAGATCACATAGCAAGTGAGAGAGACAGAAATGAGAGAACGAGTGAGAGAGAGAGATGTGTGAGAGAGAGAGAGAGAGAGAGAGAGAGAAAGGTGAGTGAAAAGAATGTTGTATAAAGATGGAAAGAGAGCAGAGGTAATGTTATAAACGACAAAACAGCAACAGTGAAAAGGATAGATAGATAGATAGATAGATAGATCGGAACACATTGAAATAGCTGTCAAAACCTGTAAGAAAGATAGATATAAACAGATTGAGATAGATAGATAGATAGATAGATAGATAGATTGCCAGAGAGATGAAGTGAGATGTGAAGTCATTTTGTGAAAGGACAAGAGAGAGAGGGAGCAGAAAGAGGAGAGAGTGGCATAGATAGAGAGCGAGATGATGAAATTGTAAACGAAAGAACGGCAATAAAGATAGGATAGATAGATAGATAGATAGATAGGAGAGAGTTGCATAGAGGTAGAGAGATGAGGAAAGATAGGTATAAAGAAAGAGAGAACGAGAAAAACATCAAGATTGAAAAAAGTGAGGAAGAGTGAGAGAGAGAGAGAGTGATAGAGAGAGGGAGAGAGAGAGGGAGAGAGAGAGAGAGAGAGCAGAACTAGATGAATGAAAATGCAACAATACTAACGGCTGAGGGTAAATTTCTTTGCACTTGAAAACTTGAAAGAGAAAGGAATGAATGCATGTCTAAAAAATCAAAATGGCGACTCAAGTTCACGAGCTTCGCGTCCGCCATCATTATTTTAACCGCTATCGTAGCTCACAGACGAAATATTTTGAAACAAAAAAAAATCCTTTTCCCTTGATCGTCGCCCACTTGCGCTCACGAGAAAGGCAGACTGACGGATTGACAATATTTGTCAATGACTCGTTTGATGTTACGTGTACTTTGCTGATGTCAGACGTGAAGATGGTGGGGATACAGAGAGGATGATTATGTCGCGTCGATAGTTTAAGTGGCAAATTTGAAAATCAGCATTCGAAATATTGACTTTTAATTCAGTTCGAATATTGATATGTATCACTGATAAGGAACAAGCGACCATCTTAATGCACACTAAATTTAACTCAGCATACGGACAAATATGAGGTTTAATCAAGATGTCTAATTTCTGCACATAAGATTTAACAGTAGAAATACAGGAAACATACAAATCTACAAATCAACCATTCCTCCTTGCATTGAATACTGCTGCCATATATGGTCTGATTCCCCCTCTGTTCATCTCGAGGTCTCCGACAAAATTCAGATATGCAATGTGATAGGTCCTGATCTGGCATCTCGTCTACAGTTACTTTCTCACAGACGTGCTGTGGCTTCTCTCTGTCTTTTCTACAAGTATTTTCGTGGCAACTGCTCTGACGAGCTACTGTCACTGTTTGCCAAACTGTGTGATTTTAAGCGTGCTACTAGGTTGGCATCTCGGTCCCACATTTTCACTGTCGAAATGGTTAAAAGTAGCCGTCTCTTCTACGCCAACAGCTTCTTATATCGCACTTTCTGACAGTGGAACGCCCTTCCTCCTACTGGCTTCCTTGATAGCTATAATCTTCAAATATTCAAATTTAATGTCAATCGACATCTTCTGAAGCGTTGATCCTGATACCCGTCCTTGTCTATATCTTTTGCTTAAACACCATTCTTTACTCTTGCTCTCACTTTCTGTAGCCCCTTGCGTGCTAGTGGCACTTCCGCCCTACTTGGGGTGACATGCATAAAAAAAATATGTATATAATTGAAGAATTACTACGCTTTGAATTTGGCTCGAACACGGGAAACCTTGTCACTGAAAATAAAGAATAACCATAGTTAATTTTGAGCTGTCTCCGCTAACCCGTCTCTGTTTATAACTCGCTAAAACTTCCAGCCCTTTGTATCTTTAACACTTTGAGGTTTGGTCACCGCTTTACCGGTGGGAGAGAAAAAAATGACTTAATACCCAGCTACCGGTTGAACATAGGGTAAACTCTTGCGTTGTGTTTTGCTATTGGTTGTCTTATTTTGAAGAGCCAATCAGAAAAGCCGTAATATTCTGATGTCATTGAACCATACTCCAACATGTCCGCGCATTTTCGTGTTTTGTGCATGTGTTTTGGAAAAAAAAAATCATTCTTACAATGAAGTATGCAGAGTCTCAACCCGGACTGTCAGGGTAGCAATCAGGAAGTTATATTATTTTGGTAACTATTTTTATATCTACCATGTAACATTACATGCCAATTATTGGCAAATTTTGACTCAGGAGCTCACAGCAGAAGGGTTAAAATTGTTCGGGAACGCAGAGCTCAAAGGCTTAAGTGACTTTTCACACTTTCCATTCTCCCCCTGTCATCCTGCTCTGTCATCCATTCGCACAAACTCACCCATTTTCCCGCTGTAACCATCTACTACTTATCTCAAGTTCTGTGAGTATTAAATTTTCCAAGCTTCTTTCCTCATAATGTGCCCTAGAATTTTCAACTTTCTCTTTCTAACTTTAAATATGTATTGTCTTTCTATTTCCAGTTTTGTCTAGAAATTCCTAATTATTACATTGACACATTATTCCCATTTTACACAGTGCTCGCTCGGTTCACGATCTTCGATTTTTTGAGGCTGTTTATATTAAGTTTCATCAGCCCACCCTATGTAAACAAAAGGAACACTTTATTCGTTCCTTACGTTTGATCGAAGGATTATGAGTAACTTTTTTTTCCATTTTATACTCTTTTTGAAATTTCGTATTTTGTTTTTAATCGTTAATTTATTTAAAATTAAAATCTATTTTAATCGTGTTCCAATTTTCTCTTGTGGGATCTTCCACAACAAACCAGCCTTACCTCTTTTTAGGAAATGCACTCTTCCTATTTGGTAAGTAACATCCTACTTTCATACAAATATAACAAGTATTCATTGGTCAGTCACCTCCAATATAGCTTGCTGATTAGTCAGTTCCGACCAATCAAACTGCCTGCACGCGACCAATCTGTTTTCCCGCGTTCTCCATTTGAGCCTGTCACGTGGTACAATAATATTATAAAAACCCAACACGTGTAAACTCCCTCGAGTTTTCTTTTCATTCATCTCTCTCGCTCCGTCTCATGCCTTGCTACCAAGTGCCAAGATGTAACCTTCAAGAACTCATCCCGTCTTAGCCATTGCGATCAGACGTTAAAGACTATTACCAACATTCACGCAAGTATGAACTCTGAAATCACTTCTGAACTTTTACCAACTTTAGAACTCACAATGACAAACTTTATTCTTCTAAATTACAGTTTAATATTACTTCTTAATATGAACTCAGGTACAACTAATACCTAATCAAAGGGACACGACTCTGTCCTACCTTTTTAGTTCGCATGCATGTATATCAAACATTAATAAATTCAACTGTTATGTTTTGAAATCATTCCGTTCAGTTTTTTATTTTATACTATGTGCTATTTACGTCAAATATAAATTGAATTGCGTACACGCATTGTCCTTAACCCCACCTTTCCTAGCCAAAGTTAAATATTGGTAACTCAATCACTACAATAATGATTACTGCGACGTTCGTCGTTCGACTTTCACAGCAACAATGGTAACACCATCGCGACACTCTCCTCGTTCGTTATTTATTAAGGTGTCTTCGATTATTTCCTGTTTCGCCATTGATTACCTTTTGAAAAATTGTTGGCTGAAAGGTTCTTAAATATAAACTTAAATTCCTAATTGTTTGAAATACTTATGTTAACTGCTATGGGATCTTACCCATAATAATAATAATGGACTATTCCATACTTAATAAATGGACTATTCCATACTTAATAAATGGACTATTCCATACTTAATAAATACTGCGCCTCAGGAGTGGGCAAGAAGTCAGTAGTTCCAGTTTAGTCAGTAGTTCAAGTCGAGTCAAGATTCGAGTCAGAGGCAGTCCGAAACAGAGTCGCGTTCAGACCGTTACTGCAAGACATTGGAATAGTGATACTGGTCGAGACTACATTGTTCTCTCGACTAAACATGATTGTTCATGCTAACAGCAAATTCTAATTTTTATTTCCATTATAGATTCTGTTGTATTGATTCAGTCTTCACATAAGCAGAATCGAGTGAATTTAATTGGTAATCATGTAGCAACAAATTAAATGTACTCCCTTGTGATGTAGTCGTATGGATATTTTTAATTATTAATTCTCTGATCAATCTTTTGGTTTTAACGCATTCAGGATCGTATTGTATGTACCAATAATGTGTACAGTTACTACTGCTATTGTAGTAACATACTACTCATACTAACACTTCTACTTCTCTGTATATATTCCTGTTTGTAATATATCTGTGTTATTCCATACCTGTGTTCGAGTTCTTCTTTATTGGTTCTACCTTGGACTATCACCGTGGTACAAGGAACCGGACCATAACATTAACCCTTTTAACTCTTGTGAAAACCGGTCTATGTTTAATTATTTCTTTTATTCTTCTACAGACCAGATCTTATATCTAGTTTTATTGGCATTCGGGCAAACCGCGGACCTGTGTCACCACCTCTTTGACTTCTGTGCAAACCTGACCTATGTTTCCTTATTTTTGACTCTCATGACCACTCTTGATTATTCATAACACAGAACAGAACCTGAAATAACCAAAGAAAACGCGATACAAAACAAACCAGCTGTTATGAATAATCAATAGTGGTCTCCCCTTGTTTTGTTACTTTCCTGTTTGAGAGAGCTATTTCTGTTTACTGGAACTATAAAAGGACATTATACGCGAAGCTTGTATTCTCAGTTGAATAGACATCCCTTAAAGCCTACACCTGCGTACTTTTGTCATTACACCAGCAAATTCTAATTTTTATTTCCATTATAGATTCTGTTGTATTGATTCAGTCTTTAAATAAGCAGAATCGAGTGAATTTAATTGGTAATCATGTAGCAACAAATTAAAAGTACTCCCTTGTGATGTAGTCGTATGGATATTTTTAATTATTAATTCTCTGGTCAATCTTTTGGTTTTAACGCATTCAGGATCATATTGTATGTACCAATAATGTATACAGTTACTACTGCTGTTGTACTAACATACTACTACTACTGCTCTTATTACTAACTCACTACTACCACGTTAGTAACAATAGCAACCACAGTAGTAGTGTGTTAGTAAAAATAGGAATAGTACTAGCTGCTGCTATTGTTACTAACATCCTACTACTATTGTTGTTACTAACACACAACTACTACTGCTATTGTTATGAATACACTACTACTACTACTGCTATTATTACTAACACATTTCTACTGCTGCTATTCTTACTAACACAATACTATTTCTGCTGCTACTGTTACTAATACATTTCATTGTTACCAACTCGCTACTATTACTATTGTTACTAACAGAGTATTACTGTTGTTGCTATTGTTACTAACACTCTACTACTATTATTGTTACTAACACATTACTACTGCCGCTATTGTTACTAACACACTAATACTACTGCTGCTTTTTTTTACTAATACTATTACTACTGCTGTTACCAAGAGAACTTTATGGTAAACAAATCACCTTGGCATTCCAGAAATCGGTATTGAACAGTGCGGTTTTCCTGATGGATTCAATTTTTTTATTATTGTATTTACTGATTTTCATGCTAGTAAAATCTAATGGCTTTCGCTAGATAAAAGGCAAGAGAAATCTATCCATTTCTCCAGAATTCTTGACGTTTCCAGCAATGCTATTGTCAGAATGGCCTCGCTTCATTCAGCCTTTATTCAAAGCACATTTTACAAAGCACGGAACATTTTCAAGAGCTCCACATGCAAAATCCTCAATTTTATCGGGCCACATTTTGTGACCAACTAAGAAGCATCAGCGTTGAAAAAAGAATTTCACAGTCAAAATTTTTAAAGGGAAAATGCAACACGTATTCTTGGTGGGTAATTACTGGTTAAGAAAATGACATTCCAACGGCATCGATACAGAGACATAAACAAACTAAATTACGTATTCGCATGCGATTCATATTGGCGTATCGAAGATGCGATCAATAAGTCTATCTCCTTACACGTTGTTATGTATAAGCTCAATTTGACTATAACATTTTCTTTATATAATGTTCGAATTGTTATTAATAGATATCCATTGTATTAAGATCATTGACAAAAAACGTGATTAATTCGACAAATCAATATTTGTTGTTAGAAAAAAAGCGTTTGATATTTATTATTATTGTTATTATTATTGTTGTTGTTGTTTATGTCCATTGTAGAATTGTTTTGTTTAATACATATATTTGTTTGTATATATATATATATATATATATATATATATATATATATATATATATATATATTCTTTACATCTTCAGTTGGACTTAACTTGAGTCCGGCAATTTTCTTGTAGTTTGGACCTTCTTGCAGGAAATAAACAGCACGTGTTCCTAATTCAACAACCCGCAAGCACACACGGTCCTCTATATCTTCTCCAGATTATGTTTGTACTACTTGGAAGTTTGGAAGCCTTACTTCCGGTATTAATACCAATTATTATTATTACTTTTATTTCCTTTGATTTCTGGTGTACACTCATTTTCCTTCCGGGTACTGACCAGATACCTAAGGTCAGAAACGGTATCGTGATATTTCCACTGAGCAGTTTTGAAAAAAATATCATACATATCTTACACAGTGTTATGGTCAAAGTTCCTTGTACCACGGTGATGGTCCAAGGTTAGAACCAATGAAAGAATAACACGAACACAGGTATGGAATACAAAGATATATTACAACAGAAATTTTATACAAAGAAGTAGAAGTATTAGTAATGACTATCAGATTTGGTTAGAGTGCTGTTTCGACAAGTATCACTATTCCAATGTCTTTACAATATGCTCTCAATTATCTCTCCTCGTCTTACAATATGCTTATACCTCTTGAGGGGCGCAGTATTTATAATGTCAGGAATGGTCCATTATTATTATTATGGGTAAGTTCCCATGACACATAGATAAAGCCTTTCGTAAGTTGTGGGCTGTACTTTAATGTGTCAATTGGAATATTTTCCAATCAATCCAACTACAAATGGAATTGTTGATGTCCCCATGTGCCACATTTTTGAGATTTCGATTTCAAGGTCCTTGTATTTTGATAGTTTTTTTTGAAGATCTTCAACGATACATTACAGTCTATAGGGACAGTCATGTCAATAAGAAAATACATTTTGTCTTTGTGATCTCTAATCGTGATGTCTGGGCGATTGTTCTATCTGTGTATATTTTAAAGTCCCATAGAATTGTTACAGGTCCTATCTCCGTAACCGGGTCTAGGCGCTGTTCATACCAATTTCTTTCAGCTTCCTTCCCGTAGAAGTTGCAGATTTTCCAGTGTAGATATTGGTCCAATCTGTCATGCCGGGTTTTATATTCAGTGGGTGCCAAAACCGTGCAACCTGATACAAGATGATCAATTGTTTCTGGATATTTATCGCAGAATCTGTATTTTGAGCTAACACAATTTTTCAGTATGTGTGTTTGGTAATTTTTAATTAGTAAGCATTGGTCCTGTGCAGTAAGACTAAAGCCTTCAGTTTCAGCTTTTAACCCTGCACTACGTAGCCATTTATGGGTACGGGATTTGTCTACTTCAGCTTTTCATTAGTACGGGCAGAGTATTGACCGCGAAGTAGTCTATCTTGCCATTGTTTATGTATCTGGTAGGTTGCATTAGCTTTTGCTCCCTTTTTAAAGTATTTTGATGCTTCAGTCGGTGTATTGTGCTTTACTTGTAATTCTGCATCCATTTGAAACTCCATTTTGAACTTGTTGGCTTCTTTTATTACGGAATAAAGACGCTTACTACTTTCATGTTCTTTGGCACACAGCGTCACCCAGTCTTCTGTACTTTCCATGTATCTTCGAAGGCCAATTGTTGTAGTTTTGAAAGACAGTTCTCGTTGAAATAATCCTCTACCTCCTTCAGATCTGAGCACATACAGACGATCAACATCAGCTTTGGGATGATGCATGAGGTGGGAAGTGAGAAGCTTTCTCGTTTTGGCGTCCATTCGCTTAATGTTAGCTATGGTCCCGTTAAGTGTGTTGGATCTCTATTGCACCCCAGGGACAGCCAAAATATTTATGGCTGATATTCTGTTTTTTTGAATTCAGTTCGGTATTCAGTGCCAGACGCACACGCCTGTAGCATTCCTTTCTTACATTCTCCTTCATTTTTGTATGCTGTATTGCATCTCCTTAACTAATACCTGTGTACTTATATATTTCAAATTGTTCCCGTTCCTTAATTTTTGCGACAAAATCCAATTCCAAGTGCGTTTCTGTAATTCTTTCTTTCTTGAACGTTACTCACCTGACTTAGTCGGACTATTGATTTTGTACAATCACACTGCGCATAATGAAATTAACTTAGATAATATAGGGATTCATAGGGACGATGGCCTGGTGGCAATAAATAATTCTACTGGGAGTAAGGTAGACAAATTGAGGAAATTGATTCATAGAGTTTTTAAATATTTACACCTGAAAGTTAAAATTCATTCCAAAATTAAACAAATGGATTTCTTAGATGTAACCTTAAACTTAGCCCTTAATAATTTCCAACCTTACTTGAAAACTAACACTAACCCTATTCATATAAACGCTAATTCAAATCACACAGCACCGGTTATTAACCCTAACCCATCATCTGTTGAACGTCGTCTTAACCAGCACTCTTTTATCAAAGAAATATTCGATAAAGATAAAACTGTTTATAAGAAAATCCTTTCTGACAGCGGCTACAGACCTTCCGAAATTAAATCTATAAAAAATTATAGTTACACTAGAAAGAACAATAGAGGAAGGAAAACAATTTAATATGCAACTTCCTTTAACAAATTAGTCCGTACCAAATTGAGACACAATTTTTAAATCTAATTAACAACCACTTTCCTACGAATAGTAAATTAAGTCAAATCTTCAACCGCAATACATTAAACATTAGTTATAGCTGTTCTAGAAATCTAGATAAAATTATTAAATCACACAATAAAATACTGAGACTTTATAACGAGAATAAATGCAAGCCAAGCACAAATTCTAATATAGACCAGGTAACCGTGCTATGTAATTGTAGAATCCCTGATCAATGTCCATTATCAAACAAGTGCCTAACGATATCCATTGTATATATGTGCTCCATCTCATCAAATGAGAACCCCATGGATATTAATCTGTATCTTGGATCCACTAGAAGACATTTTAAGGATCGATATTACAATCACATATCATCTTTTACTAATATAAGCAAACGTAATATGACGTCATTTTTAAATATTTTTTGAAATTAGAGGAAAACAAAACATCTAAGGTTAAATGGAAAATCCTAAAAAAAGCTAGAACTTCCAAATCTCTGAACGAATCTTGCTTTTTTATGTTTACCGGAAAAATATGTATTATTAAGCTTTTGAAGAACAGCCACTTATTAAATCAAAGATTTGAAATACCGTTTTTTGTAGGCATATTAAAGATCTAACAATTTTTCAAATCCATAACTCTAAGCGTTTAAATTATAAGTTACCTCCTTTGATATACTTTCTACCCTCTTATATAGCTTTCTACTAATCTATTTTAGATTATGATTCTTAAAATTTTTTTTACATATATAATACTAGTAATAGTATCAGATAAATTGGTTTGCATCCATACTTATTCTACAAGTTATACAGCCAGACAATAGGTCAAAATTATATCAACACCGCATACTTTTATATACCTTTCTACTTATATCTTAAATTCTGAACTAAAAACTTATTCTTGAAAAAAAAAATCCCAAATATCTTATGTATTCAACATATGACGAAAAAAATCTCCACATCTTAATTTATTCATTTACGTAATACGTTCATTGATTACAAAACGTGTGACAATAACTCCAGCCTAAATATGCCTAATCCAGCTCTGGCTCTGTTTTAAAGTTACCAAAAGCGTTTCCAATTACTACTACAGCCATCGTCTAAACTTATCCCTCCTTCCTTCTTCATCGTCTTACTCTCTCCTATTACCATCTTTCCTTCCTCACCCCTCACTTTTAGGAAGCTTGGAAGTTATGTGCCTAAACCCTTTGCTGTCGATTTAAATTTTTCGGGACGAGCCATCACCTTAATACCTCAACAATCCTTAAGCCAACTGCGAACAACAAACACTATTGTTTGCACTCTGTCACCCTTTTGCATTTTCTATCTTTTCTTTAACTTTATACGTCCCCTCTTAAAATATTTTTCTTCTTTTTTTTTCAAACAAATAGAAAAAAAGGAAGTCACGTTTCACGAGCTGTCTGCTTACAAACAGAATTGTTCGTAACTGTTGTGGAGCTCTCCCCTTTTTACATAAGATGGACTCGTCCAAATTATACTTATACTGACAGAGAGAATACCTGCGGTTGAGATACGTTGAGATACGTGGAGATACGTTGAGATACGTGGAAATCTTCTGGTGTCTTATCAAGAGATGTTATTGAAATTCAACACCATCACTTGATAAAACACTAGAAGTGTTGAAACAAAATGGCTATTTTTGTAGTGATTTTATGACATATTTTTTTTTAATAAATAATTATATTTGCTCTACTCTGTATTGAGCACTCTTTTAAGAATAGTATTTTTTGGTTATTGAAATTTATTCCGTATACACCAATCCTATACTTGGATATATATATATATATATATATATATATATATATATATATATATGGATGTTTTAATACAAATACAATTTGTCCATTAGCTGATTGATTTTAAATTTAGTGCCGAGACTCTGGAGTTTTGTAGACAAAATATTCCGTAATTGTTCAGTCCTCTCGTCAAGAGTTTTCAGTGATTGACTGCCATTTTGCTCATTTTTCATTATCTCTTTACTAAGTCTGATGTAATTAATTCATGCGCTAGTTAGGATGGGCTTATTATTGTAACGTTGATTTTCTGTGTGCGTGTATATGTATGTTTGTGTCTATGCACGATCGTGAGTCTATGCGTGCGAGTGTGACTTTGCGGCCAAATATGGTGGGTATTTCTCATATTGTTCCTTTTCTTTTCTCCTTATTCTCTCCTTCGTACAGGAATGCTCATGAATATTCATCAGGTTAGCGGAAAAGTCAGGCAAATCATGGACGTGAGGTGAATATAGTTCAATGCTTAATAAATGAATGTAAGTTGGAGTGAAATTCTCTCTATAACAAAACTTTTGAAAAACCAATAAATTTCTACTCTTGTATATAAATACTTTACACAAAATAAAATCTTTACATTTGCCTTGATAAAGTCCCTCAGAGGACGAAAACGCGTCGGCTAAGATAGGTTTCCTCTTGTCTCTTTTTCACCACACACACACACACACACACACATATATATATATATATATATATATAAAAGTAAACATTGAAGTCAACACTCCGAGGGGTCAGGCCGACGATTGCGTCCAGCATAAAACGTCAATGTCCACTTTTATATTTATATTTATACACGCTCTATCTCTGATATTGAGCACTTTATCTCATAAATATAGCACACTTTAAAACTATATTTCTGCATATATATATATATATATATATATATATATATATATATATATGCAGAAATATAGTTTATATATATATATATATATATATATATATATATATATATATATATATATATATATAATAATCTAGACATACCCATAAGTATATTTTAATCCTGAGCTTATGCAGCACATTTTAACTTACAAAAAGAGGTAAAGAATTGTTTTTAAAATTGTTTTTTCAATTTACCTACTAAATCATTTTCATCACAAGTTATCTACCATCACCCTGAAAAGTACCATCTTAGTACCGAAACATGAAAGTTTTTGTGTAGCGATGTAAAATATTTTTATTGTGATTTATTATAATAAAAAATTATAATATATATATAAAAAATATATATATATATATATATATATATATATATATATATATATAGAGAGAGAGAGAGAGAAAAGAGATAGATAGATAGATAGATAGATAGATAGATAGATAGATATAAACAAATCTGTCGGAATAAGGAAACCATTATTCAGTTTAGTGTTTCGTGTGGCCCTTTAAAAGCTCAGTTGGTAGTCAGGTGTAGAATTTTTTTTTCAGTAATCCTTTAGTAATATCCAGATAGTTTATTTGCAAAATATCCCGGAAGTGTTCGAGGCACGGGTACGACTGTCGCTTTCACATTTAACAATTCGTTTCTGTTCCCTAATGAATCTCAGATACTGAATTCGGTTAAACTTGAAAATATAACGTTTGACCAACTAATATACACAAAAATTCGCAATGCTTCTTCACTTTCGCTTTGATAAACTGTACCACAATGTCAAATCCAGTTTCCTAGACATAAGACTGTAACCTAAATATTAGACCATACATACATTTATTCATATATATATATATATATATATATATATATATATATATATATATATATATATATATGCAGACGATATCCTAGGAGTAGAATCTCTGACTGATACCAAATCGATCAAGCCACACTGAAGAGCTGGGATACAGCGAAACAGTCTGTTGATGATAATATATATATATATATATATATATATATATATATATATATATATATATATGTGTGTGTGTGTGTGTGTGTGTGTGTGTGTATATAAATTCGACCTTGCTAACCGATCGATCATTTGTAGTGAAATCGGAGGACGCATATTTTCTATGAAAATTTCTCGGACATTCAGGCCGGTAAATGTTATTTAATACTGTTATTATAAACAGAGCATTTACTTAAATATTTGTACCTATAAAAAGAATGTTAAGCATAGAAAATGTCTTAATATATATATATATATATATATATATATATATATATATATATATATTAATAGTAGAGCCCGGCGTTGCCCGGGGATGTAACAGTAAGAGATAGATCAAGTATCGACCATCATAAAGACTGAAAAATAAAATTGACAAAGATTATTGTTTAAGGTTGACGGACACGTATGTCTTAATTAGTTTTTTTTTTACGAATTGGTCAAACCCAAACTCGAACAAAAGCATTGTTTTCAATCGTTATGAGTCTACCGATTGAATAGAATTTTATTATAAACAATTGTCTTGTAAATGGAATTTTTAAAGCATTCTGAATGTAAAAATAAAGAAAAAAGTGTGCAAGACAATAAGAAACACTACCTGCCAAAAAATGTGAAGTTTTGTTCAAATCGGTTGAAAAATGTAGGAAATCCGATCCCATATATAAACGAACACACACACACACACACACAACCTGGGTTTTATAATAAGTATAACTCGATATGAGTTGTTCCCCTTTCATTCTGGCGAAAGCGATGCCTCTTAATTGGGTTTTCAAATTGATTTCGTGCAAAAACAATTGTGTTTTTCCAATTTTTGGCACTGTCAGAACCACCGCAAGGTAACTTTACGTAGTCCTGTGAAGTTTTGTTGAAATCAGTTGAAAAATGTAGGAAATCCGATCCAATATATAAACGTACAGACACACATACACACACGCACACACACAAACCTGGGTTTTATAATAAGTATGATATATATATATATATATATATATATATATATATATATATAAGTGAACTTTGAAGTCAACACTGTATGTAAACGGTTAAGCTCACCATTAACATGACCACACAGGCAAATATACACGTATGTACAACTTTTGAAGACTTTTGTCTACGTAGAGTGATGTCGAAGTTAGTAGCTGTTGGAAGGTTTGGTTTGTTTAACTGCATATCACTTCTTTTTGGGTCATTTAATGCCGAAATTTAATTTTCTTGGGTGCTTCGGTAATTTTTCTTTTGACTATTAAAAACTATTGCTAAAAATTTATTTTTTACTGTGAAAATCTACTGATGAATTTTTTTTTAATAAACTGGTTAACTTAAGAACAAGAGGTGTCTCATTAATATTGCTATTTAAATGCCGGCATTAAATGACCCATAAAGAGTTGATATGCCGTTAAATAAATCAAAGCATACCATATTTTGTTTTGTATAGTGCGACACGCGGTTCGCTGGGGTCTAAGAAGATACGCGGAGCGGAAGTGATACACGTCTTGTCCTTATGATATCCAGTGTGTAAATAAATAAATAAATAAAATAAAATAAGAAAGAAATAGAGCGTAAAATTAATGGCTTACTTTTCTTTGTATACTATCTTATAGAACGTCACTAAGTGTTTTCTAACACCCATTTCATTTCGATCGTTACTGGATTCTCTGCTACTGCGTCCTTATGCCAAACTAAGCTAACATTAATAAACAACTGTATAGTTTTCGAAGTGGATTACCAAAAATAACGTGGGAGTAGACTGAAGAGAAAGATATAAACTTTATAAATATTCCGAATCCTTTACGTAAAAACCAATGTTTTCCCCAGACTCTACTCATTCTCGTCATTGGCAAGTATCCAAGAAAATATTCCTTGTTTGCCGAAACCTATTCGATGCTGACTCCACTAGTGAACCGAGAAGCAGACTGTTTGTTGATATGTCAGGCGCCCTTCTTACCAAGATGTTGCCCCCGAGGACCTTTAAGATGGAGCGAAACGTCATACTTCGACTTCCTGTTGTTACCTGTGAGATATCGAAGCAAGCATTTGTATTTGTCGGTATGGAATGCTAGCGACCCATTCACCCGGCTCGAAGAATGGCCAAGAGACAGAGAGAAAATAAAGGTACGCAGAAAAGCCGAGTGGCAGGGGGTCTGTTTTCCGTATTCGGTAAGATATATTTATGCATAGCAATTGCCTACTGTTTGAATCACCACGTATTAACTCATTAGTGGCCGCCGTAAATTCTGATATAAAAAGAAGAATAACAGAACGTGGGTGGTCATGGCTCTTCACAACTTCCTATTCCTCCTTAATGTATATCTTTTTGATATCCTTCCTACAGCCTGTTCTGGTATTCATTTAACTTTATTGGGCACCTCGGCGTGGTGTAATGGTTAGTAAGCTCGTCTCGCTAGATCAGTTACGACTGAAAAGTCAGTTTGATCCTCACTGGGTGTCCCATACTTTCGGCCTTGTGCCACATCTAAGCTACGCTTAGAAAATAACTAGGGCACCTGGAGGTGGTGTAATGGTTAGCAAGCTTTTCTCGCTAGAACAATTACGAATGAGTAGTGAGTTCGATCCTCACTGGGTGCCCCTTACTTTCGGCCTTGTGCCACATCTGAGCTACGCTTGGAAAATCACTATTCATTTAACTTTATGTTAGGTAGATTACATGGCGTTTTTATGTCTCTTTCATTTTTGCGAGAGTTTAATGCATAACGGCTGGGAATAAGAAATCGGTGATCTGAGTTCGAATTTCAGTCGGGTTCGTTGCATTCATTTACGTGTAAATTCCCTCCAGCTATGGATTAAATAGCAGGACGTGTATCTTGAAGAATGATTGAAATTCTCAAAATCACTTTTAATGCAATATTCACTCTGAAAACGAATCTGGTTGCTTGCTTTGTGTTATATAGAATAAAGTGTCGCTGCCGGCACTTAAGTTTGAACATAGATCGCCAGTGAGCAAACACAGGCGATCCCATTATTGAACTAAGTAGACTACATGAACATAGAGGAAACGCATATATGTAGGAAGTAGCTGACGACTAACGATCACTATTCCTATTCCAGATCACTCTCCGGATTACCTTTAATATGCTGGTCCGGATCACTGCAACCGAGCAGAGATGATCCAGACGAGGCTATGTCGAAGACAGCTACCCGACCACGTTTTTAAGGGGTCTACGGGGAATTTTTGGCTGAGTCTACGGCCTCGGATACCCCACAATAAACTCGGCCTTGTGCCACATCCGACCGCGTGGGGGCAGTTAGTAAATATTTCGCTATTTCTATTCTATCCTCTATTACTATTTGGATCATTATTTCTACACTACCCTCTATTACTATAAGGACCGCTATTCTCTACTCTATTTACTATACTATTTCTCTATACTGATCACTATCCCGATCTCTGCCTCCCAGTAGAGAGGATCCCCAGACGAGGCCATGTCGAAGGGCAGTGTCTCGTCTTGAAAGACGGCTATCCAATCCCGTTTTTTACAGGGTCTACAGGGGAATTTTGGGCTGAGCCTACGAGCTTGGATAATAAACTAGGCTTTGTGTCACATCCGACCGCGTGGGGCGGTTAGTGAATATCTCATTATTTCTACTCCATCCTCTATTAATATACGGAGCGCTATTCTATACTATTCAGTATACTATTTCTCTATACTGATCACTACACGGATTACTATTTCGGATCACATTTCGGTGATTACTATTCGAGCGAGTATTATCGAGTAAGCAGTATTAGTACGAGTGCTATTCGAAGGCGTCTGATACCAGTATTGTTCAACGGCGTTACTACAGTTGTATCTGCGATTATAAAGTCTCTACTACAACGAGCATAACGAAAGTGACAACGAGTATTCGTTGACATCACAAAAGTGGCAACGAGTGTTCGTTGACATCACAAAACTTTGTATTTTACAGCTTATCTACCTTTTACAGGTTATTTAAAATCAGCAAATATTTTTAAATTGTAAGAATATATTTTGGAGATAATAATTATTTACTAATACATGTCCTCCCATTTAATCCATAGCAGTGGGGAAAAGATGAATTAATGCCTTTCTCAAGGGTATTTGCGCGTGATGGAATATAACGAAACCGACTGGAATTTGAACTCAGCTCCCCGATTTCCAATTCCGAGCCGTTATCCATTGCACCACCCGCGCATCCAAGCTTACAGAAACCGGCATTCCCAAGTGGTCATCCGTCTAGGTCCTGGCAAAGCTGGATGTTGCTTAATATCGGTGGACGTACGAAAACCGGTGTTTATGACCGTAAGCTCGCAAAAAGAAGTATTCTTACAATGTTTCGGTTTTAAATAAACCACAAAAGTTGATGAACCGTAAAAAAAAAAATCAAACAATCAGTAGGTGTCAATCTTGCCTTCCATATATCCAGTGAGTCACAAATTCTTTCTCACCTCTTTCCATATTATGCGTCTCAGAAATTTCAACTCTTTCTATTTCAAAGTTGAAGCATCTTTTTGTCTTAATTTTCCCTAGTGTTATGTTCATCGTACACAGAATCAGCCCGTTCAGGTGATGACGATAGACTACATCCGCGTCCTGGGTAAGATGATAAACAACATCCGACAGCAACGCCTCTGATCAGGAGGTTTTGAGGAGCGTGGAACCACCTCTTAATTGCTGGTGTTCCCAAGTTCACCCTGACCCGGAGTGGTAGCACCTTTTAGGGTCCAAACTATGGGCAAATAGTTAACCCTTAAACTGGGAGTTGACTATGAAAGAATAACAATTGGTTTTATTACCAGGAATACATTTTTGGAAAAACAAAATATTACCAGCAATACATTTTTGAAAAAAAATAAATAAATAAAAAAAATTACTAGCAATACATTTATGAAAAAAAAATATTACCAGCAATATATTTTTGAAGAAAAAAATGTTACCAACAATACATTTTTGAAGAAAAAATGTTACCAACATTACATTTTTAAAGAAAAAAATATTACCGGCAATGCATTTTTGAAGAAAAAATATTATCAGCAATAAAAATCTTGTCGGCATTAAATAATCCATTCAGGTTGATATGCCGTAAAACAAACCAAACGAAGCCAAACCAAACCAGCATCAGTATCTTTCTATTGCTTCAAGTCTTCATCTATGAGAAAATAATTTTTGAAAAAATAAAATAAATAAATAAAAAACATTACTAGCAATACATTTTTGAAGGAAAAATATTACAGCAATACAATTTTGATAGGAAATATATTGCCAGCAATGCATTTTTTAAGAAAAAAAAATATTACCACCAATGAATTTTGAAGAAAAAATGTTACCACCAATACAATTTTGAAGAAAAAAATATTACCAGCAATATATTTTTGATGAAAAAATGTTACCACCAATACATTTTTGAAGAAAAAATATTACCAGCAATATATTTTTGATGAAAAAATATTACCAGCAATATATTTTTGATGAAAAATATTACCAGCAATATATTTTTGATGAAAAAATATTACCAGCAATATATTTTTGATGAAAAAAGGTTACCAACAATACATTATTGAAGAAAAAAATATTACCGGTAATGCATTTTTGAAGAAAACATATAACGAGCAATAAAAATCTTGTCGGCATTAAATAACCCATTCAGGTTGATATGCCGTAAACCAAACCAAACCAAACCAGCATCAGTATCTTTCTATTGCCTCAAGTCTTCATCTATGAGGAAATATTCCAGCATCCACTGTCAAATAACAGGATAAATATTACATTGTAGTTCAGCAGTATTTCCGTCGCTTCTAACGAAAATGTCTTGCTATTTTTTTAAAAAAAGTCCGATATTAAATATAGTTTTCTAAAAAGTGGGACAGTGAGTGTTAATAAGTTAAATTTAGCTTATCATGGCGCAATGAGAAAAGGAACAAAACTTGACAGCAAAAAGATTATGTGGCGCCAATCACCCTCGTTGGGGAGATGGCCATCTTGAAATCCATGTTCTAATTTCTATGCTTTCCATAGAATATCTGGCATAATTCTATATCCACATTCTTTAAAAATACAAAGTGTTAAATAGGTAAAAAGAGAAAAAAAGATAGGTAACGGATTTACAATAAAAGAAACAACTTTGGCACTATACAATTCTTATAAGGCTCGTGCCTGCTAGTAAGGAAACTTTTGGGAACAAAGGATTGAATCACACGCAAACAAACATTGAGAATACAGTATTTCAATGCGACAAGCATACATCTGGATAGCATTATACTCGTAGCTGATAGACGAGTCCACATTTCAATAATATAGAGATGGTTAGACAGTCATCTTATATTTTTTCAACACTTCTAACAGTTTGTGCAGCTTAAGAAATAGAACAATCTAAAACTTGGCCTATTGAAGTTATTGAGCCGTATTGCATTTTACGATATAATCCACAGATCCATTCATAAAGTTAGTCTCAGCAAACATATTTAATTCCACGTGCCATGCCTCTTAAATCTCCAAGTCTTGGTTCACTACTTCTGTGGCCTGGTCCTGAACTCTTTGGGTCTAGTCACTGGACCTAACCAACGTCTTTATCCACTGGGTCATGTGACTTTGAGTCTGTGTATGGATCTTTGGGACTTATAAACCTAACGTCTCAGCAACCATTTTTTACCAGTGCTCATATTGCAATTCTTCTGTTATTTTTATGTGTACTATTCTGTCAAAATGTAGACGATCATGGTCCCCCACATCTTCCTGTCATTTCTATCTCTAAGCAACTTTTGTTCCTTTACTAGTCCCAAATAAGCCATCCATTTAGAGAAACATGTTAGGTAGGTCACTCGCTGTTTTTATCTGTTTCTCTTGTCTTCAGTACGTCTTGTGAGTGTTCAATTCTCCAAGTCTTTTTGGATCATAACTCCATCAAAACAGTCCTACCTGTTCCTGATATCTCGTGAATCGGTTCTTCGACATCGATGTAACTTTGAACCCAATCATTAATGACCCTACCAAGTATGCGTCAGGGGACACTTTCTTCTGGGTTAATCAGTCGGAAGTTAAATACGAAAAAGTTTCTATACTGTGTGACCTTTGAACACATAACGACCAAACAAATAGATACACCCCACGTCTCGTGTAGGTTACTTTTCGATGCAAAACATCGCCTCGCCAGTGACTGTCAAATCTCACTTGTTGCAATTCTATTTTTTTTTGTTTCTTTTGCTTTCATGTTAAACTCCCATCCTTTGTAGACACTCCTGTCTCTTTAGATTCTTAACGCAGTTTCGGATTCGTCACTCAAGGTTCAGAGTTCGAGAATCTTAGTGTTCAGCTGTTTATCTCGACGAGTTTCTGTATTGGAGACATGGTTTCCCCCCTTTGATATTTCTTTTCAGTCTTTTTTTTTTTTCATCATCTGACATTTCTCAATATTAAATCAGTTATAGGAAATCCCAGAGTTAAAATGTCCTACTGCTCACTTGTGAAATCCTTGATACCGTAAAGAAAGATTAGATTTATCACCTCTTTCTTATCGCAATGAAAAGAGACGACACGTCTTTACCAGACTTTGATTCTAGGCATCAAATGCAGCGAGAGAAAACGACATATGTATTAAAAAAAAGAGACACAAGTTAGAGCTGGTGACGATTTCCACTATCTTCTGTCTTTGTTATAGTCCAGGTTAAGACCAAGGAAGAACAACATGAACACTTTGTGAACTTTTTTTGTTTTAAATCCAGTTTAAAATATCTTCAAAACTTTGTGAATTGATCAATTTTATTTTTTCAAAATGCCAATGAATAAGAGTGAAAGTAAGAAGTTTCGTGATGTGAAGTTTTGAAGTTTCGCAGAGTTTGTGATTTGAAGAACTCAAATTTTCAGCCTGAATTGGAATTTCGGTCCAAATCGGTCCAAATCGGAGTTTCGTTTCAAATCGCACTTTTGGCCCAAATCGGTCTTTTGGCCCAAATCGCACTTTTGGCCCAAATCGCACTTTTGGCCCAAATCGGTCTTTTGGCCCGAACTGAACTTATAGCCCCGAATCAGAGTTAAAGTGCTGTTTTGAAGTTCCATTGAGTGAATTGAGGAATCTATAGGTCTTTTTTCCAAAATTATCATTGCTCTTTTCTAAGCTAGACTAGATGTTTCTTTAGTTTTGGGCCGGAGTTCCAATTTGATCCCCCCCCCTCCCACCACAGGAACTAGCTTAAAAGTCCGTCCGAAATGCGGCTTTTAAGCTAGTCTGTAATAAAAGAGGTATGGCTAACAGGCCTTTTCTGGCTTACAAGATGCTCACCTGTCATAAACGTTCAAAATACCACTCTGAATTAGCTTCTATGATATTGTATAAGTGGCCGGTATCAACACATTAAACCCCTGATAGTTTTTCTCTTTCACTTCTGATCTTTGCTTCAAGTTGATACAGTAAGAAATCAAGTGACAAAAAGAGAAAGGTCAGAATTCAGGACATTCCCTGAGTATGTACCGTGTCTATTGAGGACATAGGCGATCATGACACTCCACAGCGTTGTGTCACTTAGCACTCTAAGCAACATTTAACTCCTTTAATCTCTCATTGTTTTCAATGTCCTCCACCCATACAAACACATTGTTTGCTACTAGCTGTTTCTCATATTACCTTCAATATGTCCTTTGCGTGTTAAATTTTCCGAGCCCTCTTTTTTTTAAATGTCCCAGAAATTTCAGTATGCCCTTGTGTTATGGTTTGGAACCATAGAAAGGTAATACGGAACCGGATATAAGGTTAAATAGGATATTCTCGGAAACGTAGTACAAAAGGTAAATGTGGACTGGAGAGTACATTCGCTCACTGGTGTCCTGACTCACTCATTCACTCACACGGTGTCTACTACTCGGTGACCCTCACTTGGTGACTCCCTTTACTCAGAGTTGGTAGCCATATTTTATAGGCGTGGAAGAGTCCATTTGTAGGTAGGTCCCCACAATACCTTGCATTGTCATGCTGGAGAGTCATGCCTTTTCTGTTTACTAAAAGAGGCTGTTTAACCATAGTTCTTCGTTTACCCGATCAGTTTCTGTGAAATAAACGGCTGAAGCGATTGCCGTCCATGTTTCAGTAGCACGTAGCGGTCTTTAATAATATTGGCTTTTTCCTTATATGGAAACATTCATGACACTTTTCATATACCAGAGACAAATCAAGAATTGCTGTGTGTGGATTGCTGGAAACCAGTAATACAGAGTGATAGAGAAAAGCAATAATAACAACAACAATTGCAGTATGAGCTCTGGTAAAAATTGTGTCCGTGACATTAAGTTTATAGGTCCCCAAAATTCATACGATGATGTTCTCAAGGACACATGGCCGAGTCGATAAAAGCGTTGTTCGGATTCTGTTCCTTGCCTCAAAAAGATATGAAGTTTAATACCTGGTTACTGTAGTGGTGAGCAAACACTTAGAAAGATCTATCAGGTCATCCCATAAGTTCTGTCTGAATTTTAACTTTTTGTTAAAATGAACGAAATTTAAAGAGTATTTTATAATGTCTAATGGAGCTGAACATTATTTTTATGTTTAGATGCATTTAAACTGATCAAATTTTATTTCAGGGAACAATAAAATTAAATTTCGTTTGATTAAAACCCTGCTAACATGGAAGTACCTAAGAATCATTTGAGGCACATAATGCTTTATGAGTTCAAGAAAGGAAACTCAGCAGCCGAAGCGGCTAGAAACATTCACTCAGTTTATGGAGAGGAATGTGTGAATGAAAGAACTTGCAGAAGATGGTTTGCAAAATTCAGAGGTGGAGATTTCACCCTTGAAGATGAAGATCGAACCGGACGTCCAGTTGAGTTTGATGAAAAGCTTCTTGAAGCAGCCCTTGAAGAAAATCCTGCTTTATCAGTTGAGGAATTGGAAGTGGTTCTCAGTTCACACCATACAACTGTTCATCGTCATCTTAAACAACTTGGAAAAGTTCCTAAACTTGGAAAATGGGTGCCTCATGAATTGTCTGAAAACAACCTCAAATCCCGAGTTGACATCTGCTCTTCTCTCCATTCTCGCCAACTTGTTTCACCTTTTTTGGATAGACTTGTGACTGGCGACGAAAAATGGATCTTTTATCAAAATATTAAGCGTCGTAGACAGTGGCTTGGTAAAGGGGAAGGACGAGAAGGGAACTTCATGGGCAAAAGGTTCTTCTTTCAATCTGGTGGGATCCACAAGGAATAATCCACTCTGAATTCTTACCACCTAATGCAACAATTAATGCTCAAATATACTGTCAGCAATTAGAGCGTTTGAACCAAGCTTTGAGGAAAAAAAGACCTGCTCTAGTGAATCGAAAAGAGGTGATGTTTCATCTGGACAATGCGCAAACACACACAGCAAGAATGACGTCACAAAAGATCGAAGAACTTGATTGGGAGAAAATTCCTCATCCACCTTATTCCCCCGATCTTGCTCCTTCAGACTACTATTTGTTTCGTAGCTTACATAATCATTTGGAAGAAACAGCTTTTGTAACACAGGAAGAGGTTAAAACTGACATTTGTGAGTTCTTCGAATCAAAGCCAAAAGAATTTTACAGTAATGGAATTAGTAAGCTTGTTAATAGATGGAAGGAAGTCATAGATAATCAGGGAAAATACACTGTTGATCGAATCTGTAATTAAATGTAACATTTGGTCACTTGTTTTCTTTATTCAAAATTCGGACTGAACTTATGGGATGACCTGATATTAAAGCGAAATAACTGAGACATCCGTTAGGATTTTTATTGAGGCATTACGGTAGATGTTGCAAGAAAGCTAAGTAAGAATCCGTTGTTTTGGTGTAAGGAATTATGGTATGTTTGTGTCAGTTTGGTTTATTTCATGGCATATCAACCTGAATGGGTTATTTAATGCCGACAAAATTTTTATTGCTGGTAATATATTTTCCTTCAAAAAATTTATTTCTGGTAATTTTTTTTCCTTCAAAAATTCTATTCCTGGTAATATTTTTTTCTTCACAAATCTATTCCTGGTAATATTTTTTTTCAAAATAGTTAATGGTAATATTTTTTTTCAAAAATGTATTGCTGGTAATAATTTTTTACGAAGTATTTCTGGTATTAAAATCTATTTTTACATTTTCACAGTGTTTTATCCCCAGTTTGGGCCTAATTATTTGCCCATAACTGGGATCCTAACAGGTGCTAACACCCCGGGTCAGGTTGGACCTGGGAACACCAGCAATTAAGAGGTGGTTCCACGCTCCTCAAAACCTCCTGATCAGAGGCCTTGCTGTTGGATGTAGTTTATCGTCATACGCAGGACGTTTGGGTCAGTGATCGTAGCTAGCTAAGTTTAACGTTAAGACAGTAGAAGACCACCTTTCCCCCATTCCCCATTTTGGCCTTATGCCACACTTCTCGCTTGTGCAACTCCTTTCTGGATGCATGCTTTCCAGTCAACTTTAATCTGCGAAAACTTAAAGGCAATGCCAACCGCATTCTACTGTCCTTCTGATTATTTCTTTCTCTCCCTGCTCATTATTAATGTTTCTGTTCCTGATTCTTCATCACGATTAAACTCCTTGTGACTTAGTAGCTTTATTGCCTTACATAGGGTGATACCGGTTAATAAGGACAAAAATATGGTAACCAAATTCTCTTTTTTGCAAATTTCCTTAATTATACTCTGAAATGTACTATAAACGATACATCCTCGAATAGTAGAGACGGTAAACTATTGTTAGATACAGTTTTCTAATAAAGGGTGTTTCATTAAGACGGATTATATATATATATATATATATATATATATATATATATATATATATATAAAAAAAATGGTTCAATAGAGAAATAAATAAATTATCACCGATACCACTGATTTAATTACTGCTGACTTAGATCCGTCTTAATGAATCATTATCTGTGATAATTTATTTATTTCTCTATTGGATCATTTTATTTAAGTCATGGCAATTATATGTGAAAAATAATATCGCCCAAATGTCCACCAAATCTGAAAGAAAAAGAAAAAAATCATTAGATGCTTAAACTTAATACACATTTAAAATCATTCCAAGTTATTGGAAAACCCTTATTTCTGATTGATTCTATGTGTGATTATTTCTTTGTATGTAAATTATATGCTGCCTAATGTTTTATGTTTATAAAAAACTATCGATCCGCAGTACATGAAAATTCCTATAAAAAAACTACTAAGACATTACACTATATTATTGAACTATGTGCTTAGTTCATGACATATTAACTGAATACACTTATAAAAATAGAATACGTAGATTTAACACATCACAAGAAATATTTAAATAAAATTCTCACTTAAAATTTTGAAAAACTTAGCGTTGCGTCTTTGCACGTTCCGAGATCGTACACAACCGTCAATAATAGCAGATATTCAAAAAACATCTTTCGGTCGACAATTATTTCGTCTTCAAGTTTTTGATTTTATAAGAAAAAAAAACACATGCCTGATGATGAATAGAAGACTATTCGTAAGTACTAGCATTTTAAGAACACATAAACTGGAAACAACAGACATCAATTTTATAGACGAGGATCACTTCACTCTATGGATTAACAGTATTTTAATGCAACACATTATACTACTAGCGATGGATGTCGCCAATAATCGCATTAATATTTCTGATTGATTCTATGTGTGATTATTTCTTTGTATATATATATATATATACTGGTATGCAAAACTTTTGGGTAACCTTGGTAATTAATTGCATTTGTTAATTTTACTCAAAAATTGGGAGTGATTAGCAGTATGCTTTTTTCAGTGTTTTTTATTGTCTTTAAGTGTCAGAAAACAGTTACTGCATTTTTGTTAGTGCTGTATGGGGGATTAAATCATGATGATGCTAAAAATCGGCCATACAAAAATACCAGGAAAAATTTTACCTTTTACCTGTTTTCTGAAGTTAGAAATAATATTTTTGTCAAAAGTGACCTTTATTATTAGAGAAAGTACTATATTTAATGGGTGTTTCATTAAGACAGATCAAAGTCAGCAATAAATACATCAGTTTTATTAGTAAAATTTATTTATTTCTCTATTGCAACATGTTATTTAAGTCATGGCAATTATGTATTAAAAATAATATCGCTCAAATGTCCGCCAAATCTGAAAGAAAAAGAAAAAAATATCATTAGACGCTTAAACTTAATTCACATTTAAAATCGGTCCAAGTTATTAGAACACCCTTTATTTAATAGTGTTTTTTCTTTGACTGTTTAACCCATACTTACTATATATTGTAAAGATATATAGTTATATCCTGAACAAACGTAGTTTAACAATGGCCATTCCTTGTATAAAAATACAGGCAAGAATCATGTTTTTCCCAAATTTGAAGATATTTTTTATCTTCTTTTCTTAATAACGTATTAATAATTTTAAATTAATTATTATTAATTACTTTTAATTAATTATTCAAAATGTCTTTCTATGATTTCATAGACGTGGCTCTTATTTTCAACTAAACCAACGTACCTCTAATTTTTTCCCCGGAATGCTGCGTGCTCTTGGGAAATCATATAAGGTTTCTTTCAATTTGTCCGAACGTGGAATTGTCTCGCCTTCCGCAGCACCTGACTTGAATCACGTCTTGAAAAATCTTTGCCAAACTCGAAAAACAAGCAAACAAGAAGAATGAAGAAAGGAAAGATTCCCCTTTTCTCACGCAAAAAAAGAAATAAAAAAATAAGATTAACACAAGCAACCACACAAAATATCCGTAATAAACCAACGGTTACAATTTGGCAAACCTGGTCGGACTACAAATATAACCTTTACCCCTGCACGGTCAGCTTAAAAATAACGGTTGATCTTTGTTCTGCCACGCTTGGAGCGGCGAAGGGAAGTCTCAAATGATAGACGAGAGAGGCGAAAGCCTAGAAAATTGTTTCGATTTTTATACAAATTACCACGAATCCTAGGAAAACTAGAGAAAGAGAGAGAGAGAGAGAGAAATAACTAGAGTGATAGAGAGAGAGAGAACTAGAGAGAGAGAAAGAAAGTCAGAGAGAAATAGAAAGAACTAGATAAAGAGAGAGAGAGAAAGAGAGAGAGGGAAAGAACTCGAGAGAACTAAAGCGAAAATGATAGAGAGAGAGATAACTAGAGGGGATGAGAGAACTATAGAGAGAGATAACTAATTAGAGAGGGAACTAGAATTAAAGAGAGAGAGAGAGAGCTATAGAGAGAGAACTAGAGAGAGAGAAAGACGGCGAGAAATAGGGAGAACTCGAGAGTGAGAAAGCTAAAGAGAGAGAATTCGAGAGAGAAAGAACTCGAGAGAATTAAAGCGAAAGAGATAGCTAGAGAGAGAGAGAGAGAGAGAGAGAGAGCTAGAGAGAGCGAGAGAGCTAGAGAGAGAGATAACTAGTTAGAGAGGGAACTAGAATTAGAGAGAGAGAGAGACCTATAGAGAGAGAACTAGAGTGTGAGAGAGAACTAGAGAGAGAGAGAGAGAAATAACTCGTTAGAGAGAGAACTAAAGATAAAGAGAGAATTGGAGAAACTAGGAAAGAGACAAATAAAGTTTATGACTGAGTGTTGGTTAGCAGAATAAACTCAAAAGTGAGTTCGATTCTCAGATCTTGTCAGACGAAGCTTAGTGCAATAAATACAGTAGAAGACCTCATATCCGAACTTCGGAGTAGTTTGGATATGAGAACGGGTTTGGATATAATGTGGTATGTGTAATATAACTATAACTTAACAAAACACAAGAACTTATCGCAATATATGACAAGTGAAGTATCTCACGAAAGTAAATATTAATTTGCAATGTTTAAATTTTAATAAGTTTTATTTTCAATTGTCTTTCTTCTTTTCTCATTTCACTAACTTTTCTCTGTTTTATTTTTAAGGCATTTCTGAAAATGACGTACACTTTTACATTCTGTACTATCAAGATTTTTTCTCCATAAATTTGATGACCTCGTCAACAGCTTTCTTTACTGAATCCCAGTCTTCTTCATCATCTTTCATATTATCACCATTATCGGAAGAATTTGATTCTTCCTCTATTTCTTGACAATCCAAATCGTTATGAAGCAATTCTACCGTTGGATTATTTTGTAATTCATTAGCTGCCTTCATTTATCCATTCTTTTTAAGTCATCCAAAGTGAGAGCATTCAGTGGATCATCTTCAAGTGTAAGTTTTAGTGTTTCGTTCAGATTCTGCAATCCTTGTTTGTTAATTTGCAAATTCAACGAATTAGAAGCTTCGTTCAGTTTTTCAATAATCTTTAATTTCTGACGTACCGTGAAAGAATTTCTTTTCATATTTCTTCTTTTATGCAAGACATTATGGGTGGAGAAATTTCAAGTTACGAAGAATTCTCTTCAAAATTAAGAAAGAAAAATATTAGGACGTAACATATTCCTACAACATCTAAATGGCAACACTGAAGAGATAAGATATGAGGGCGTTCGAATATGATGACTTCTACTATATATATATATATATATATATATATATATATATATATATATATATATATATATATATATTTTTGCGTCCTAGGTATGACGATAAACTACACCCGTGTCCTGGGTAAGACGATGAACTACGTCCAGTAGCAAGGCCTCTGATCAGGAGGTTTTGAGGAGCGTGGAACCACCTCTTAATTGCTTGTCTTCCAGGTTCCACACTGACTCAGAGTTGTAGCACCTGTTAGGGTCCCAGTTATGGGCAAATAGTTAACCCCCAAACTAAGGTCAAAACACTATGAATGTGTAAAAATGGGTTTTAATACCAGAAATATTTTGTAAAAAAATTATTATCAGCAATACATTTTAGGCAAAATTTTTTTACCAGCAATATTTTTTGAAAAGAAAAATATTACTAGCAATATATTGTCGGCATTAAATAACCCATTGAGGTTGATATACCATAAAACAAAATAAATGAAACCAATCTAAACCAAAGAATATATATTCTATTCATGCGAATCTATCCTAAAAAATATTGTAGGCATTAAATAACCCATTGAGGTTGATATACCATAAAACAAAATAAACCAAACCAAGCCAATCATGTTTCTATTCAAGGAAGGACGAAAGCAAGTTGAAGAATCTTGTCTTGATATAGTATTTAATAAAGTACGACAAAAAGATCTATTTGAAATGCGAGGAAAACTTTATTTCTTTGTAAAGAAAATACATCAGAATAACATAGAATATATTCTGAGAGCAAACCATCTGCATACGAATTTAGTAAGACCAACAGAAAAGTAAGAACCAAAATAGAAAGGAGCGTACGACAAGTATAGGTCATCTAAATGGATTTATTTAATTTATACAGCGACGCCTAAAAGAACTCAAAGTCCTAGCACAATCTAAACCATATATGACTATATATATATATATATATATATATATATATATATATATATATATATATATATATTATATGGGTAAATAGCAGGACAGACTGGGTTCCATAGCCTTGGATGGCAACTGGTCTAGGAGAAGGACAACTCTGAATTCAAAACCTGCGGAGGGTCGTTTGGGGACCTTGTGGCACGTAGTGCACCAGGTCTCTGAATTTGGCCCTTCAAAAAGTGTGGCTGGTCCTGCACGAGACCTTCACTACTATAATCAATTCTCAAGTGCTGTTTGTTGGGCTGTCGGTTTCCTGGGAACTGATCTGCTTGACCCTCAACGTCGAATTTGACGGGAGAGCCAGTATATATATATATATATATATATATATATATATATATATGTGTGTGTGTGTGTGCCTGTGTGTATGTGAATATATATATATATATATATATATATATATATATATATATATATATATATATATATATATATATATATCAGATTTTGCAATTCCGTGTTATATATATGTGTGTGTGTGTAGCAGGCTTCGCCCACTCGCTATCGCTTCAAAAAAAAACATATATACACTACTTGAAATATTTGAAGCAAAAATTTTAAATGAATATTGCATTCATAAATTGCCTTGTTAACGAAAGTTTTACAAATAGATACCAATTTGTTGAAGGCCAAGTAAAATTTCAAAGACTTTTCTGCACTATAAGAGACGATATTCCTAAACAGAACTATTTCTGATATGAAAATCAAAACAAGCCTTGAATAAAAGAACACCAATGAATTTAATTAATGAAATACACTTTTTTAAAATCAATATACAAATTAGTCAAACTTGAAGAATGATATCACCTAGAAGTAAATAATATATAATATAGATATTGAGCACTTCACGTATGAATTAGTTGAGTTGGAGCTTTTTTTAACATCAGAATTCATTGGATAATCGTTTTCCAATTTCGCATTTCTTCATATGGATTCCATAATATAGGTTTACTTAATTAGCTATTATTTTTCTCTAACTCTTCAAATGATAAATGTATAACCTTCTAATTTCTGTTTTCCCATCTTTACACGATATTACTTTTTCTTATAAAACGTCCTTTGTTCTGTCACCCGTGAAATAAAAATAATTGTTAGTACGGAAAATAAGGATCTACGTACATCAAATTCATTAAAAGCAGAAGAATTATCGTTGAACTTTTAAAAGGTAAGCTTAAACATTAATTCAATACTTAAATGCAGCGATCAATTTTTGAGTTCTTCTGTAGTTTATTGATGCCTATGGCGTCTACTCCTTCCTAGTTATTGTGAAGGTGGCCAAACCAAGAGTCCTCCACAGGAGCTAGCTTAAATGCCGCCTGATAGGGCGGCGTTTACGCTAGTGTTTGATGAAAAAAAAAAAACTACATCAGTACATTATGAACATCAAATCTTATATATAAAGTACAATGTTTGGGTGTGTCCAAGCAACTCCTCCACTACCACTGGTTCGATTTCAATGATTCATAGCTCATTCAAAAGTCCTAGAAGGCACAGGGAACGATTTTCATTGAGCTCAGATTCAGAGTTACCAGATTACGCAAGGTTAAAAATATATTAATATATTATATTCCATAAATTAGGTATTACTTAATTAGCTATTACGTTTCTCTAACTTTTCAAATGTTGAATATATAACTAATTCTAATTTCTATTTTCCCATCTTTATACTATATTAATTTTATCTTATCTCCTGTTCTTCAGGTGGTTGGAATGTCGAACTGAACCCTTTATTTCGCTCACCGGGGTTGACTGTTCTAGTTCCACGTGCCATGTTTGATGGATATCAGTTATCAGTTATCTCTTGTTAATTTCCCTCTGAAAGTTCTCCACTGCCTTAACTCACACTCACACTCTTTGGGTCCTGTCACTGGATCTAACCAACGCCTTTATCCACTGTGCCATCTGTCCTTGAGGACATCTGGGTATTATAAACCTAATGTCTGAAACGTTGTGATAAATATGGCGACAAAGATGAGGACAATAGTCCGAATAAAGTAAATAATGGAAAATAAGGATCTACGCACATCAAATTGTCTTTAAATTAAGTGGCAGCAGAAGAATTATCATTGAACTTTTAAAAGGTACGCTTAAACATTAATTCAATACTTAAATGAAGCGATCAATTTTTGAGTTCTTCTGTAGTTTATTGATGCCTATTGCATCTACTCCTCCCTAGCTATTGTGATGATGGCCAAACCAAGAGTCCTCGACAGGAGGTAGCTTAAATGCCGCCCGACAGAGCTGCTTTTAAATTAGCTTAAAATTTTAAGCAACGATAATGGTTAGTACAATATATTTATCTGGCAACTCTGAATCTGAGCTCAACGAAAATCGTTCCATGTGCCTAACCTTTCCAGGGCTTTTGAATGAGCTATGAATCTTTGAAATCGGACAAGTGGCAGCGGAGGAGTTGCTTGGACACACAAACGCGCAAACACACACACATACACTGTACTTTATATATTAGATACACAGATGACACTGTGCTGATGGCAGACAAAAAGGAAAATTGCAAGAAGTACTAGGAAAAGTAGTAAAGGAAAAGGGGAAAGAAAGGATTAATCACTAATTGTAAGAAATCGAAAAATATGGTTGTCAACAAAAGGAACCTCCCAAAAAGCGAGCTACCAGTGGGCGATGTAAGAATCAAGCGAGTCCTGATATGAAGCTGTTTGGGGAGTATTTTAACAGAAAGGCACATTGGAATAAGGAACCTACAGGGAATTCCGAAATGAACCCTTTATTTGTAGTTTTACTGACCTTATCTACGGATATCTCGTGTACTTCTTTTTTCTAGTATTCAGTTATTGCTCGTCCTGTTTCCAATGAGTCCAAGTACGCACTGTCCTTTTCCGGGATTGAACTCCCATTTGCTATGTCATATTCACGAACCAACGGTTTAATCCACTAAGTGGTTAGTGAATTCGGTGAAATAGTAATTTTGAATTCAACCATACATATATTTCAACATGGGCAGTGGAACGTGAACTGTCTCCCCACGTAGATTAAATAAAGAGTTCAGGAACATAAAAGTTATAAAATATTAAATAAAACCATCTCGTTCTTTGGCATCCCTCTGGAAGTGTCTTCTGACGAAAATTGGCTTTTCCAGACACCATAGCTCGGGACTCGGGACTGGGCATTAGTGATCTGGGTCAGCAATGTTGGGCCGAACAGTGTAGAAAGGGATTGTCAATGGAGTTCCGATCAATCATTTATCTCCACATCCTCAATGTCCAACCCTGAGGCCCGAGCTAATGATGGACTATTTAGATAGTAGACTGTCCCCACTTACAATAGTGTCCAACGTATTTATGAGAATTGAGACATACCTATTTTTTTTTAAGCATTTCACCCCAAGCAAGGCGGGAAGCCACTAGGACGCAAGGGGTTACAGAAAGTTTAGAGCAAGATCAGATAGGAGTGATAGAAGAAAGGATGAGGGTAGTGGATAGATCAAGGCAACTGGAGATGTCGATTGACATTACATTTGAATAGCTGGAGATTATAGCTCACAGGGAAACAGGAATAGGGAAGGGAGTTCCACAGGCGAGAGGTGCGAGACATGAAGCTATTGGAGTAGAAGAGACGGCTACATTTAGGAGTTTCGACAGTGAACGGGTGAGAGCGTGATGCCAGCCTCGTAAGGCGCTGGAACTCATGACGTCTGGGAACCAGCGAATGTAGCTCCTCGGAGCAATTTCCATGAAAGTATTTGTAGAACAGACAGAGGGAGGCGACGGCGCGTCTGTGAGAAAGTGACTGTAGACGAGACGCCAGGGCAGGGCCAACTACATTGCATATCCGCCTCTGGAGCCTATCAAGAACCCCGAGGCAAACAGAAGGGGCACCATACCATATATGGCAGCAATACTCCATGCAAGGGCGAATTGTTGATTTGTAGATCTGGAGGATCGACTCCGGGAAGAAAAACTTCCTAGCGCGGCTCAGGGAGCCAACTTTCCTTGCGGTGGACGAGGCAATTGACTCAATGTATTTATTCCATCTCAGGTCAGCAGTCAACGTGAGACCAAGAAGCCACAGAGAGTTGCTCTGGAGAAGATGAGCGTCAGACATTCTAATGGAGGGAAGGATCTCCGTGGTGATTAATAAATTGTGGTGTCATCCGCGTAGATGCCGACTTGGGAAGTTATGGCGTCAGGAAGGTCATTTATGTAGATAAGGAATAGAGTGGGGCCTAGGATGGAGCCTTGAGGAACACCTGCGTTCGTGGGATAGGAGGAGAATCCGTTGAGAACGACCTTCAATTCACGGTTTGACAGGAATTATCGTATTAGGTTATATAATCGACCCGTAATGCCATAACCCTCGAGTTTGCGAAGAAGGCCGGCATGCCAAACCCTATCAAATGCTTTGGAGATGTCTAGTACCACGGCTCGGGCTTCCCCGTTATTTTGAAGAGCTCGGTAGACTGTTTCAGTGATGGCCGTAAGCACATCGGCTGTAGATCGGGCAAAGCGGAAACAATATTGCTTGTCTGAGAGCAGATTATGGGATGTGAGGTGGTCAACCACCCCGGTATTGATTAGGGCTTCGAAGATTTTGCCGAAGAGGGGAAGGAGACTGATAGGACGGTAGCTGGAAGGGTCAGAGGGGTCGCCGGAGTTCTTGAAGACAGGAACGATCGAAGAGGACTTCCAGCAGTCAGGAACACAAAATTCCTTGAGGCAGTAGTTGTATAGTTTAGAAAGGGCGGGCGCCAGTTCAGGCGCGCATTTCTTCAAGACAATGGCTGGTATCCCGTCTCCACCACTAGCCTTGTTGGAGTCTAAATTGGAGATAACGGCCAGTACCAAAGATGGGGTTAAGTTTAACCCACTCAATATGGCCTCAGTTCTAAGAGGGAAGTTGGGTATGGGTACACCGGAAGAGTCGAGCGTCGAGTTGAATGAAAATTTCCGAGCAAAGCATTCAGCCTTGTCGGTAGAGGAGGTCAGGACTTCGAACTGGTTGAATAAAGGAGGTATAGAGGGTTTGCAATTGTTCAATACGCTCTTGCAGAGACGCCAATAATCTTTGGAGCCAAATTTGCGAGATGCAATACGTTCCTTCATCCGAGCCGCAAATAGTGACTTAGCATCGTTGAGGACATGCTTACATTCGTTACGAGCGGAGGCAAAGAGACGTCTATTGCAGTCAGACATGACGCTACGGAATAGGTGGAAGTAGTGGTTCCTATGGGCGATGGCGGCTGAGCAAGCAGCCGAGAACCAGGGGGAGGAGCGCGACTTGACGCTATATTTCCTTGATGGGATGAACGCGTCGATTCCAGCTTTAACCCAGGAAGAGACCTCAGAAGCACATTCTTGGACGGGGAGCTTAAAGACTCCATCCCAGGGGACATCGCGGAGGAAATCACGGAACGCGTCCCAGTCAGCTCGTTGATAGTAGAACGAAGTTCTAGTGATAGGAGGTTCTTTATAGGGGGTGGAATTGAAGGAGATGTTAACTGAGTTACCAAGAGGGCAGAGTTGCGAGGCGCTGCAGGATTTGGGGATGGAGGTAAAGCACTGGTCGAGAAGAGAGGCTTTACCTTCCCGGTTGAAGGCAAAACGAGTGGGGAAGTTAACTATTGAAAAATTGAGCGTTTGAATGCCTGCGTGGTCAGTAGTAGCATTCTTAAGCCACAAGGTGTGATGAGCGTTAAAGACACCAAACACAAAAATGTGAGCAAACGGTTGGAGGGAGAGAGCCTTGTCTATGCTGTCAGAAATGCTATCGAGTATCTCACAGTCTTGAGAGGATGGAGAGCGGTGAAGGAAGAAGAGATAGCTTACCGCATTGAGGAGAGAGAGACACGTATGACTGGTCTGGCGATTCGAGAGAGAACTCTCTGGCCAGAGAGAGATGTTCCTTGACGTAGACACCCAGACCGTGCATGTAGGTTAGAGAGTATTTTCTGAAGAGAGGAAGATAGCCGGGGATCGAGAGATCAGAAGAGGGGATAGACGAGACAAGGTTTGTCTCACAGAGAGCCAGTATATCCGGGCCGTTTGCAGTGAGGAAAGATTCCAGACTGCAGAAGTTTGTCCTAATGCCCCGGATGTTGGAGAACGAAATGTTGAGGGGTTTAGGTGGTTTTTGAGAGGCTGGTTTAGGGTTAATCTTTCGGTTTTTGTAACTCATATTGAATTTTGTTTGTAAGATGAGAAGGCCCGAAGTAAAAAAAAAAACAGAGTTTCGAACGTGACGCGGGCAGAGAGGAGTTGGCAAAATCTGCATCATTATGTGGCCTCAGGGCTGCCCACCGGAGGTGACTGCAGGGACACCGTTCCGTGCGCGACATGGCACTACAAACACCCCGGTATTATACAACTGTTGATCAGAGCAGCCGCTCAAGACGCTACGCAAGAGTTAGGGCTCCTAACTACCAGTCGGAAACAGCAACCAGAGAACTGTCAACCGTGTACCCTCAGAATGAAGAGATGTTGCCACAGACTGCACACATCACGGGAGAAACAGAGCTGCACTAATAGAGAGGCCGGAGAGAGAAAGAGTACCGGGAACCCCTTCCTAGACAAGAAACAAGGTGTAAGCCTCTACTCATGTCCAATAGAAGGGGGGGGGTTGGCTTACACCTTGTTTCTTGTCTAGGAAGGGGTTCCCGGTACTTGTGTTCATAGGTACGATATATAACACCGTCTTTCTTTTTTCTTTCTTTCTTTGCCTCTTCTTTTCTCTCTTCCTCTTACCGTCTTTGTTTCTCTAGCAATTTCTCTCTCTCACTCACCCACTCTCTCTCTCTCTCTCTATTATCATCGTTTTTCTTTCTCTCTCTCTTTCTATTATCATTGTCCTTTCTTTCTTTCTTTCTTTCTTTCTTTCTTTCTTTTCTTTCTTTCTTTCTTTCTGTCGTAACCTAGAAAGGGTTACTGAATGAGGAATAACCAAAACGGAGGTTGGAAATGAAATGGTAATCTTTATAACATCAACAAAATACAATACTCGCCAGCGGCGTGAAGTAGGTAAACCACTGCTAGCGATGGACTACTTAGATAGCAGACTACCCCCACTTACAATGGTGTCCAACGTATTTATGAGAATTTTTTTTTTTTTTTAAGAGTTTCACCCCAAGCAAGGCGGAAAGCCACTAGGACGCAAGGGGTTACAGAAAATTTGTAGCAAGGTCAGATAGGAGTGATAGAAGAAAGGATGAGGAGAAGAGTAGTGGATAGATCAAGGCAACTGGAGATATAGAGGCCAGAGAGAGAGAGAGAGAGAGAGAGAGAGAGAGAGAGAGTACCGGAAACCCCTTCCTAAACAAGAAACAAGGCGTAAGCCTCTACTCATGTCCAAGAGAAGGGGGAGGAGTGTGGACCGGGCGGTAGGAAAGCCTACCTGAGACATACCTATTTGTGTTCAGAGGTACGGTATATAACATTTATTTTCTTTAATTCTTCCTTCTTAGCAATTATTTTCCTTCTAAACCTTTTCTTTCTCAAATTCATTCTTCTAAGCGTTTTCCTTTTTCTTCATTTTCTTTATTGAATACAACCTCCTTTTAAATTCTGCTTTTATTCTTCCTTTTCTTTTTTTTTTTGAATCCCTCTTTCTTTTTTCTCTCTTTCATCCTTTTCTTTCTATTACTCTTGCTTCGTAAGTATTTCTTTCTTAATTTTTCCTTTTATTTTTTTCCTTTCCCGTCTTTAAATCGTCCGTCTTTTACTGTATCCTTTTTTCTTCCTTTTCATTTTTCATCTTTACTTATCTTTGATTTCTCTCTCCCTTTTACTTTTCTTGTCCTAATTTTTAATTTTTAAGTATTTTTAAACATTTTCCTTTCTTTAGTCCTTTTTTTATCCACACTTTTTAAATTCACCTCTTTTCTTCCCTTTTTTCTTTAATCCGCCATTTAAAAAAAAAATAATCTCTCTCCTTCTTCCTCTTCTTTCTCCAATGCTTTTTCAAAGTAATCTTTTTACCTTTCTTTTCTTTCTGAAATCTTTCCTTAAGTAATCTCTGTGAAAGTATCCGGTAGTGGTCAGAGGCGGAGGGGTTATGTCCCTTCAGTCTCTTTTTGTCCAACACGTTCTACATGAAGATGAACAAGACCTTATGGGATTTTTAAGGCCATAGAGCTGTGCTGAAGAAAATGAAACGAAGCAAACAGCCAAAGAAGTGAGTAGACATCCTCATTGAGTGGACAATTAAGTGCTTCGCCAAACTCAAGCTCTCTCCCATAACCAACGCAAATAGAGTCAGTTCGTGTTGCCTTCAGCAGTGCAGCGCATCTATTCATTCTACGAACCTTCATTTTTAATATCCATTTTCACCAATTTCATCTGTTCTCTATTCTCATCTGAATTTGTTTTAAATCCCCCCCTCTATTTTTGTTAATTTCAGCTTCTTTTCTATTTTTCTTTTCGATTCTTTTTCTCTCCCTTTTCCTTATTTTAATCCTACTTTCATTTATCCTTTTCATTTATCCCTCTCTTCCTTGTCTTTTTTACAATCCATCTTTTCTTCTTCTTTTTCCCCTTCCCTGTCTCGTTCATTATTTAATTCTCATATATTTTTATTTTTAACATTTTTCTTCTCCCTTTTCCCACGTAAATCCTTCCTTTTTTTTCTTCTTTCGAATTCTTCTTTATTTCCTTTTCTATTTCATTCTTTCCATTCTTAAGTTTTCCCGTTACTTACTGCTTATTTTCCCCTTTGCTTCTTTACAATTTTTTTTTTTCACTTTCTTCTTTACTTGCATCCTATTTTCCATTATGCTTCTTTTCATTTTCTTCCTCCTTCTCTTCTTTCCTCAATCTGTCTTTCTTTTCCTTGCGATTCTTCTTCGTTTCTATCTTTTTCAACAATTCTTTTTTGTTGTTTTACCTCTCCTTCTTTTTTTTCTTCCGCCCTTTCTTTCCAATTCTCCTTCTCTTTCGCCTTTTCTTCCACACTTAGTTCCTTCTTTCTTTTCATTTTCTTTTTCGTTTTTCTTTTCTTACTTTTTCCTCTCATTTTTAATCCGTTTCTCCTTCTTTTTTTCTGTCTTTCCCTCTCCTCTTTTTCCTTCTTCAATTCTTTCTTTCCTACTCTCTCGTTTTTCTTCTCTTTCTATCGTCCTTCATTCAATCCATTGCATTGTTTTTTTTCTCCTTTTCTCTTCCTTATATTCTTTTTCCTCATCTTCTCTCTGCTCCCCCTTTTCTCTCCGCCATTCTTTCATTTTACTTTTTACGTTCTTTCCAATTCCTTTCTCATACTTCCTTTTTTTCTTTCTTTTCCTTCATCCATTCTTTTAACTGTCAAGTCACCTTTTCTGCCTTTCTTCCTTGTTTTCATGAAAGCAGTTTTGAAATATGATTATTTTCCCTTGCTAGACAATCTCTAGAAAACATCCTCGTTTCAAATGCAATGGAGCTCAAAGATTGGATGAAAAGATCCAAATTACCTACAAATGGTTCATCTGAACTGAACGCTTCTCCTCATTATCAACGGGATATTCTTAACGTTTCGACCAGTCCTTGTCCAAATTAAAACCCATCCAAATTATACAAAGTGTAAGCAGCAGATAGAAAGAGCCACTTTACGAATGCCACTTTGCATTGGCGCATTTCTTGCGAGCGCGTCCGATTATGCATCTTGCAAGGGGTGGGCTTTTGCAAGCTATTATATCGACTCCTTACGCTCTTCATTCTAGATGCACATGCTCGGCCGGCTGAACAGAAAGGAAGGGCCAAACTCGTGGAGAAAAATAATCAATATATATCCTGGAAGAATGGGATTTATTCTGGAGTGACCCGTGCCCTCGCCATCAGTGCGATTCATAAAGCTAGGAAAGCAACGCGCTTCTTCGTATTTGACCGGTGAAAATGCTGGCAATGGATGGGGCTGGGGTAGAGAAGAGCGCTCGAGGATGTGCAAGGAGGAAGAAAAAGGATGTACAGGAGAAGAATGAAGCCTCTCCTGCACAAAGCGACATGAAATGTTTTCATTCACAATCTATCTATCTATCTATCTTAGCCTGTTCATTATCTATCTATCTTAGCCTGTTCATTATCTATCTATCTATCTATCTATCTATCTATCTATCTATCTATCTATCTATCTATCTATCTATCTATTCCTTTCTCTTTTTTCTTCCCCTCTCTCTCTCTCTCTCTCTCTCATTATATATATATATATATAATGTATATACACACACACACAAACACACACACATAGACATATATATGTATGGTAGAAAATGATGTATACATTTTATATCACAGAAAATGTTAGGAATATTAATGAAAAGTGTACGATTTTTTTTTCGGTGATGCCTTTTGACCTTTAGAACTTCATTGAATGTGATAAAGAGATTTTATGTTGATGTAAGCACACATGTGCATGAAGGAGAGGAGACACTGAAATTTTAAACTGTCCTGCGGCAGAGTCTATAAATTGATGCACAAATTAAGCTGATGAAAATTTAATTTTAGAAGATTATAATATTCGGTATACATGATTAATGTATTAGGTGCATGGACAGAAAAGCACATGAAGCACATGCATCTTTGTATTAGCAGAGGTACATCCTCTGAAAATGTGTTCAAAATAAAGTCCTTGCACACAACTCCTGTAAGACGTGCTATGAGAACATATGGACCTTCCAGACAGTCACCTAAAATTCCAGCCTATGTATCAATCATAAACAGATGATAGTATCTAGTCTGTATTGTAACATTACGATTCTGATCTGCCCACAAATGTTGGTTGTATAAATCTGCTGCCTCATGCATAAAAAGTACTGTAGAGACAAACAACGAATTGGCAGTTTGTGCAATAAACCATCTGCAAAAGTTCTCATGTGGTGAGTGATAAGAAGGCAAAAGTGCCTGCACATTTTGCAAATGATATGGATACAGGAGCTGTTCTGGAAGTACCTTTCATGTGGTACTATGAAATGTACAACATGCTAGGGCCACTTAAGGTGTTCAGATTCCTTGATCATCGTTAACAACCTCTAGAATGTGTTCTTTGAGGTAAGATGTACAAAAGGATCTCAGTCTTCCTCGATCCATAGATTGTGGTGCCATGGATCCTGTCTCAGCAACACAATGTTAACAACAAAGTTTGGATGACTTGGCTGCTTTCGATCTGGGATTGTAATCTGATATTGCTGTGCAACCTTGCATACATTACTATTAACTCGGTAGTATGTAAAATCATCAGCAATATGAATATCCTGCCATTGTTAAACAGAACAATGTCGGACTATTGTCCTCATCTTTGTCATAATTTGTCAAACGTTTGGATGACTGAACCCTTTATTTCGATCGCTGGGGTAGACTGTTCTTTCCACGATGTTTGATGGATGTCATTATCAGTTATCTCCTGCTAATTTTCCCTCTGAAAGTTCTCCACTGATTGAACTCACCTTCTTTGGGTCTGTCATTCTAACCAACGCCTTTATCCACTGTGCCATGTGTCAACATCTGGGTATGAACTTCTGTATTATAAACCCATTACTATTCAATGTTTTCCATTTTACCAGTGCTCATATTGCAATTTTTTTGCTGTTAGTATGTCTTTAAGAGTTCATATTGTTATCTTTTCTCTCACGGTTCCCCATATTGAATTTATTTCTATGCTTGGTCGGCTCAGGAGATTTTTTGTTAAATGTGCTGATTCCTTAAGTTTACGACACTTCAATGGTGTTCCCTGTAATCTCAAATGATCCCACAGTGGCGGTGATCTCCTTCTCTCTCCAAAGAAGGCCGGAGCGTACAACGGCCGAAAACGTTTTATGGCGACAAAAGATGAGGACAATAGTCCGACTAATGTAAATACTGTATAATACCTCATCTCAGAAATATAGACAAACTCAGAACATATAAAGTATATTTTTTGATATATATATATATATATATATATATATATATATATATATATTGATATATACATAGATATAGTGATGGAACAGACCAAGACAGACAGACAGACAGATAGACAGACAAATAATGAACAGGGATGCACAGATATGAGTAAATTAAGATAGATAGATAGATAGATAGATAGATAGATAGATAGATAGATAATAAAAATATGAATAGACTAAGATAGACTGATAAGAACAGAATAGGGTCGATTGATATAATAGATAGATAGATAGATAGATAGATAGATAGATAGATAGATAGTAGGTAGGTAGGAAGGTTAGTTTTGTTTGCCTTCAATTTACGACATATCAACCTCAATGTGTCATTTAATGCCGACAAAATTTGATTGTTGGTAATATTTTTTAAAAATCTATTTCTGGTAATATAGATAAATAGATAGATAGATAGATATTAATAGACTAAGATAGATTAATAAGAACAGAATAGGATGGATTGACATAATATTAATAGATAGATAGATACCAAGCAAGCAAGATTGAAAGAAAGTTAGAGAGAATGATTTGATTGGTAGATAGATAAATATATACATGGAAAAGAAAAGAAATACAGACAGATAAATATGAATAAATGCAAGCATTTTAATAAATCTGTAGCTTAATGATAAAAAATAATTAATTTTACATAACAAACGTTTATTTTTCAACATCTTTTCTTATCAATGCACCTAATTCAGGGTTGAATATTCACAGCAGGTTGCAAACATTATACTGTTAAAATTTCATATTGAAATTCAACTAATGACTACATATCATGATATGATCGGGTTACACAAGATTCAGTTATGTATACAGTTTGCGATGGATAAATTGTCATCTAAATTACATACAAATGAAAGTGACACTAACATGTCATTTTAACAGATATATATTTACCAAAATTACACAAAAATATCTTGAAATACTAAAGAGTAAATTTATTCTATAAAGTCGCCATTGGCTTCAGCCATGTCCTCCAGACGACTTCGGAATCTCCTGCATCTCTTTTGGGTGGTCTCCTTGTTTTAGCTGGTGAATGCTGCCATAATTCTTGCCTTCAGTTCATATCTGGAGTTACAAGGAGTTTAGTTAGTCTCTCGCTCAACTGTACCCCACACATAGTAATCAAGTGGGTTGCATTCTGGGGAGTTAGATGGCCAGATGTATTTGGTGATGTGGTTGCAGATATTGTTTGACAGCCATGACTGGGTTCGCCTGCTTGTGTGGCATGATGCAGAGTCCCATTGCATTACATAGGGTCTTCCAGCAGCGACTTTTGACAAAGTGCAGCACTACCTCCTCAAGGCACTTGAGATAGCCCTCCTCACCAACAAATCTGGGAGTTCTTTTCTTATTGGAACAATCAGTGCTGTAGCTTTGTAATCACCGCCAGACACTGAAACTCTTAAACTATTCCAGCTTCCAGCACAAATGTTAAGCAGTACTGCATGCCGTTTCCAAATTTCTGGTGGTGTGAATTGCGTCATTGTGCTCTTTTTCATACAGACAGTGGCCCAACTGACCCTACTATACTGTGAAGTAGACAAAATCAAAAACAAACAAGTATAAGCAAAATTAAAAATATAAAATGGTGATAATTTACCCATCGCACCCTGTATTTATCGTTAAACTTTGGAAGGACTAAACTGAATCTTGATCTCCAGTAAGAAATCATATATTGGAACTATTTATTGAAGTATACCTTATTTGCAAATTATCATCGATTTAATTTCTGGATCACTTTTAATTTAAATATTTCGAGGGATGTCATGAAAGTATCCAACTAAAAACTCCCAGATAATAAAGAAATAAAATTATATTTTTTTTTTACTCAAAAAAAATAACCCTGTAAATTGGGGCTGTACTTTATGTATGCCTTTATCTTGTTAGCTGAAAAGCTACTCACTAGGTTGTACTTTAAGCTAGTTTCTGTGGTAGGCCTAAAATGGAACTTAACTCCAGTAAGAAATCATAGATCTGAACTATTTAATTATACCTTATTTGAAAATGATTATCATCATGAACTCTTGGATGACATTTAATCTAAATGTCTGGAGAGATTTTGAAATAAATTTCAAGAACTTAGAGATTTTGTAACTCCAAATTTGTTTTACTGGATTTTTATTGCAGCAATTAACACAGACATAACACTGATCTGTGTTTTTGTGAGGAATTATAATAAATATCTTTGAAAGATTAACATCTATGATCTCTTGGTGGTTCATTACTTATACTATAAATAAAAAAAAACCCAGCAACATGGGACTTTTGAGTATTGAATTTCTGGTGACTGGGAAAAAGTCATAAGAATAAAATAACTGGAAAAAAGGTAATATCATCTTTGGTTTTAGACTAGATTTTCAGGTTGATTTTCCCCCATACAGATGGTTTGCTTTAGCTGACTGGGCAGACACCAAGTAAAGATCCAGTTTATCACTATACTTAAATCAAACTTTTTGCTAAAAACAATTAAGTTTATACATTTTCAAAAAAAATATGCTTAAAACACAGTCTGATTTCTCATAACCATAAAAAATTTTGGTGGTTGTATCTCTAGCTATGCCTGTAGCTTTATCAATGGCAAATAGAGAGACAGAAAAAAAGAAATTTGGTCAGTTATCATAAGATGAGCAGGAAAATATATTTTATAACAAAAAAAATAAATAATACTCTTAAAATAATGTCACTTTATATAGTCATAATACCATAATAATATTTGATTTTATATATTATTCATGTTTTTTTACATCAGTTTAGATTTCCCTTATTTTTCTCAACCATGTTTGGTTTTTATAGCCATTTTTTTACAGTTATTTTTTTTGCATCCTTAAAAACGAATGCACAGTTGTTCAGCAGAAATTGAACTCCCGACCATTGATCTGTAATACAAGTTTGCTAACCACAAAAGAATATTTTACTTATCTCCATATTCAAAATTAATTATTCCATTTATTGAAATTGTAGCTCTAGCAATGGCAGACAGAGAGACAGACAAAAAGGCATTTGGTCAATTATTTTAAGATGAGCAGAAAAATATATTTTATAATAGAAACATATATAATAATCTTAAAATAATGTCATTTTATATAATCATAATAATATTTGATTGTATTATAATAGAAATGTATATAATAATCTTAAAATAATGTCATTTTATATAATCATAATATTTGATTCTATTATAATAGAAATGTATATAATAATCTTAAAATAATGTCATTTATATAATCATAATAATTTTGAGTCTATTCTAGAAATATATAATCTTAAAATAATGTCATTTATATAATCATAATATTTGATTGTATTATAATAGAAATTATATAATAATTTAAAATAATGTCATTTTATATAATCATAATATTTGATTGTATTATAATAGAAATGTATATAATAATCTTAAAATAATGTCATTTTATATAATCATAATAATATTTGAGTCTATCATAATAGAAATGTATATAATAATCTTAAAATAATGTCATTTTATAATCATTTGAGTCTATATATATCTTTTTGTTTCCAAAAATTTTCTTCAACAGTGTTTGTCCTTCTTTGTTACTTTCGTCCCATGCCTTTCCGGCAAACAAGAAAATTTCAAAAGGTCAACAATTCTTTCAGGCAGGAATTATGGCCTCTTACCTTTTTCCATGTCGTGATGTCTTTTTGCTGTTGTTCCTACCTATGTCCTAGAAAGTGTTCAGATCAAATTCTTTTCCAACCCTACTCTCTCATTATGGGTCATTTCAAGGAATTTTAAAAAAGTTTTCTCTTTGTAAAATAGTGAAATTAGATGTTTAGTATAAGTGTCTTTTTTTGTTTCCATTTTTTTAAAAAAAAAAAATTTTTACTCTTTGCACAACAAATATTTAATTTACTCAGAACATAAAATATTTACAAGATAAACTTCTGTAGAAAACAGAAAACATGTTACTGGTTTACTTTCAAATTTTTTAAATCACTTTCGTCTGTGAAGGAATCTATTGTCCAGTATTCACTGCCAAACAAGAAAATTTCATAGAAGGTCAACAATTCTTTTCTTTGATTCTAATGAATTATTTTCCATTCTACAACCTGTTTCTCACAACTGACAATGTCTTTTTTTTTATAGGCTGTTTTTCTAGATTCTCTACCTATTTCCATATAAAATGTGTTCAAACATAAACTATTTTACAACCTTATGAATGTTTTGTAACCTTCAACTCAAAAGGTCCTAAGATCTGCTATGCCACACCCATTGTATTCCATTGGTGAGATGTAAGTTCCACTTGAACAACTCCTTTCTATGAACGGCTGCTTTGTGGAACCGACTCCCAAGAGGATACTTAGTTTTATTTTTTTTTTTAAGCATATCACTCCAAGCAAGGTAGGAGTGCCATTAGCACACAAGAGAAGTGTTTAAAGAAAGGATATAGAGATGGACATGGATCAGAGCTATAACAAACAGGAAGTTGTGAAGAGCCGTAATCGGTTACAACCTTTGAATGATTATTTACTATATTAACTGTGACTGAGTGCTATAATTCTAGGGAGGGAAGTTAAATTTTAGTGGAGGCGGAGATATGTACAAGTATCTTTTATTAACCAAGCTTGACTTATTATGGCTACACATATGAAATCCCCAATGAGGATTAGGTATTATTTTACTATTACACCAACTATTACAAAATCCTTGCTAAAATAATTATCTTTTTAAATTTTCAAAAAGAAATATGCTTAAAGCACACTCTAATAAATTTAAATCTAAAATCTTTGCATAGCCATAAAAACAGATTTGGTGGGTGAAGCTTTATCGATTCTTGAGTTATGCAATAGTAGAAAGAGAGATAGACAAATTGAATTGTATTAAAATCTATAGCCACTGGATGGTTCATTCTTCTTCTTTTATGTGCCATGTCCCTTCAGGACGTAGGTGATCATGGCTCTCCACTTCTTCCTGTCTCTTGTAGCTCTCAATAAGTTTTGTCTTTTGGTTATTTCTCCCAGACCCTGTTCTGTCATCCACTTTCTTAAGACCATTATGTATGTCATGCATTGCTCTCCCTTGTCCCTCTTTCTCTCTATCCGCCCTGTGAGTATCAGATTCTCCAAGCCCTTCTTTCTCATAATGTGTCCCAGAAATTTCAGCTGCCTCTTGCTGATGTTAAGTTTAAGTTTCCTCTTTATTTGCATCCACTCCAAAAACATTATCGTTTCTCACATGCTCAGTCCATGATATCCTTAGTATCCTACTGTAGAACTATACCTCTGTTGTCTCAAGTCTCTTCTTCATCTTTGAGGAGATCATCCAACATTCACTGCCATAAAGGAGGGCAGATATCACGTAGCAGTTCAGTAATGATACTATAAATGAAATTTCTTATTACACTTTATATTTGGTGTTTACATGTGTTTGAAGAGATATCTCTATTATTTAAACAAAGTGACATCTACCAGCCTGTCTTTAAAAGCATCTTCAATAAATTAAAATATGCCTTATTCAAGCGTATTTAAGAAAGACAATGTTCATCTCCTTTATTAAAGACTCTTGAAGGTCAAGGCTGGTAGATGTCAATTACACTGTCTGAAACAAAAACCAAGATATCTACTAAAACACGTGTAAGTGTATGCACGTTCGTGTTAATAAGGAATAATGTCGGTTTATAAATAAAACCCCATTAAGTCGTTATAAATTAAATGTAAACACAGCAACATGGGAGCTTTAAGTATTGATTTAGTCTGGTGACTTGGGAAAAAGGTCATAGGAAAATCTAATGGAAAAAAAAAGGTAATGACTTTGGTTTCAAGCCAGGAAAATTTTTATCATCTTCAATTTAGTAGATCATGGCTCTTCGCCATGATTTCCTTGGTTTATTATCTGCGAATAAATATTTTGTAAAATCAAACATGTCCAACAATGTATCTGGGAAGAGGACGGAAAAAGTAACACTGAAATCCAAAGATGCATTGGGATATCAAAAGATGCCTTCCAAAAGCTAAGCAAATTATCAAGAAACAGGAAAATTTTGTTAGAAACAAACAAAAAATAAAGAGAGTACCGAACTTTTATGCAATATCTGTCCTTCTCTATGCCAGTGAATGCTGGACAATCTCCTTACAGATGTAGAAGAGACTTGAGGCAAGAATAAAGTGGCTCTACAGAAGGATGCTGAGAATAACCTGGAGTGATCCTGTAAACAATGGCGCTGTTAATGAAAATGCAAACAAAAAGGACATTTATACTTAACCTCAGAGACAATTGAAATTTCTAGGGAGGGCTTTGGAAAGAGGGATTGGAAAATTTAACACTCGCAGGATTTGAAAGCATAATGGAGAGAGGCAAACAGCACATAGCTTGCCTAACTTACTCTTTTGTAAATGGATGACAGGGTTAAAGAGAGATGACAAAAAGGAAAAAATTATTAAGAGCTCCAAAGGACAGAAAATTAAACTCTGACCAATATCCTACATGGTCTGGCACTTTTTTTTTTAATCAAATGCCATGAGTTAGTTGAGTGGCTACAAAGGGACGGCCACACATTTTTCACAGCAGATGACAGCAGCAGAGTGTTTTGATGATACTGTCATGCTCATTTCTTATATATAGCTGCATATGGTGGAGTAATGGATAACTGCTCGGATTGAGGAATCGCAGAGATGAGTTCAAATTCCAGTCGAATCCAATACATTCACTTAAGTGCTAATGCCCTTGAGAAAGGTATGACCCCTTTTCTTTTCCCTCCAGCTATAGGTAAATAGCAGGACAGAACGGGTTCTATAGATTGGGATGGCTACTGGTCTACCGCAGAAAGAAATGGCAACCTACAGCGGGAAAAAATCTGCCTCATCAGCCACCTATCGAAAGATACATGATTGCCTAAGCATGTATTATGCATGGCACATAACTGACTGATTGACATGCTAATACCCTTGGGAAAGGTATGAATCCACTTCTTTACCACAAGCTATAGGTAAATAGCAGGACAGACCGGGTTCTATAGCCTTTGATGGCAACTGTTCTACCACAGAAAGAAATGGCAATCTACTGGAGGAAAAAATCTGCCTCGTCAGTCATGTATTGAAAGATACATGATTGCCTAAGCATGTATCATGCATGGCACATAACTGTCTGACTAAGGCATTTGTTATTATTTTAATTTCAGCTTGTTTTAACTTTATATTGCATGAAACAATAAAAAAATCTTGTTTGGAAGTATTAATGATTGTTTTATTTCTTGTTTTAAGCTTTGTTCAACATTTGATAACAGCAATATGTATTTTATTTACATTATTCGGACTATTGTCCTCATCTTTGTCCCCATATTTATTTCAATGTTTCGGCCGTTGTACACTCCGGTCTTCTTCAGGTGGTTGGAATGTTGAACTGAACCCTTTATTTCGCTCACTGGGGTAGACTGTTCTAGTACCACGTGCCATGTTTAATGGATGTCAGTTATCAGTTATCTCCTGTTAATTCCCCTCTGGAAGTTCTCCACTGCCTTAACCGGTTATTGAACTCACACTCCTTGAGGACACATGGTACAGTGTAATGTAAATAAAGTACATAATACCTCATCTTAGAAATATAGATAGATACTCAAGTATGAGGTAACAGACACTTTGATAACAGCATATTTATTACAACGTTTCGGCCGTTGTATGCTTCGGCCTTCTTCAGGTGGTTGGAATGTCGAACTGAAACAACCACCGGAAGAAGGCCGGAGCGTACAACAGCCGAAACATTGTAATAAATATGTGGAGAAAGATGAGGACAATAGTCTGAATAATGTAAATAATGCATATAATAATACCTCATCTCAGCAATATGTATGTGAACTTGCAAGAGTAATGTAGAGTTTTCTTAAGCTTGATTTCTTTCATCCATTATATTCTCTGGTGTGGCAGTGACCTGTTCACAAGGGTGCCGGATTAAAGAGGTTGAACTATATACAGTCAGGGAAAGAATTATGGAGGTAAAAAATGAACTGCAGAGCACAGCTGTGAGTGGAATGTTCTCCATTGATCTCGACTTATTCTGTATTCTATAATTGTAGGCATGCTAGAGTAGAGTACATACTTAACACTCAAAGATTTTTTCATGCCATGTCCTTTCAGGATGTTGACAATATGGCTCTTCACAGATTGTCGTAATTCCCCATGTATAATATGCCTTCATCCTTAATATGCACCCCTAAATTTGTGCTGAAAGTGTGGGAAAATGCTTCTACTCATGCATAATATGCACCCCTTATTTGATAATCAAACCCTATAAATTGTATCTCTCCAATTTCATTACGGCCAGTGTTTCATACTCTTATTCAAGCTGTATTTGAAGATATGTATCAAAAGTTTTGATCATTACTATTCTAAAAGGAAACAGAAATAACTATATTATAGTAAGTATTTGTTACATTTTTATTTTAAGCTTGTTTTAACTTTGTATTGCTTGAAACAATAAAAAAAAAACCTTGTTTGGAAGTATTAATAATTGTTTTATTTTCTGTTTTAAGTTTGCTCAGATAACACAGCAATATGGGGAATGAACTTGCTAGATTATATTGACATATTTTTTTTTCAATATTTCTTTATTTTGTTTTGCCTTAAGCAATTTTTTGTCTTCTTTTTTATCCCTCTTAAATGTTACAAGAAATAGGCTTGTTGCTTGAAGCCAGAATAAAAATAAGACTTTCAGAAGGAATATCCTAAAAAAAATCACATTCCAATGACTCCATACCACATCAGTTGAAGACATCTAACAGCAGCAACAAGAAAATGGATAGCACATGCGACTCGAAGAGAAAATGATGACTTTTCACATTACCAAAAACAAAAGGATAGGAAGGTAACTTTCATCAATAGTAAAAAGAGCAATTCGGTTCAATGTCTTTAATCTGGCATTCCTTGGTCTGGCAATTCTCATGGTCTGGCACATTTTTGCATCTACTGCCATTAACTTCTTTGATTGACTATGAGAGCAATGCCACAACTCTCTGCCGCAGAGTGTTTTGGTGAAATGTTCTTGCTCATTTCTTATATATAACTCTATATTTATCCATTCAGGAAAGTAAGACTTTGTTATTTTTTATTTTAAGCTTGTTTTAACTTTGTATTGCATGAAAGAATAAAAAAAAACCTTGTTTGGAAGTATTAATAATTGTTTTATTTCCTGTTTTAAGCTTGGTCAAACTTTCATAACAGCAATATGTATATTGAGTTAACTTGCAAGACTAAGATAGGGTTTTCTTAAGTTTCCTTTCAGGATGTTGATAATATGGCTCTTCACAGATTGTTGTAATTCCCCATGTATAATACGCCTTCATCTTAATATGCACCCCTAAAATTGTGCTGAAAGTGTGGGAAAATGATTCTACTCATGCATAATATGCACCCCTTATTTGGTAATCAAACCCTATAAATTGTATCTCTCCAATTTCATTACGGCCACTGTTTCATACTCTTATACAAGCGGTATTTGAAGATATGAATAAAAAGTTTTGATCATTACTATTCTAAAAGGAAACAGAAATAACTATATTATAGTAAGTTTTTTGTTATTTTTTTATTTTAAGCTTGTTTTAACTTTGTATTGCTTGAAACAATAAAAAAAAAACTTGTTTGGAAGTATTAGTGATTGTTTTATTTTCTGTTTTAAGCTTTGTTCAAACCTTTGATAACTGCAATATGTATGTTGAGTGAACTTGCAAGACTATGTTTAGATAGGGTTTTCTTAAGGTTGATTTCTTTCATACATTATATTTTCTGGTGTGGTAGTGACCTGGTCACATGGGTGCCAGATTAAAGTGGTTGAGCTGGAAAGGATTATGGAGTTAAAAATTAACTGCAGAGTGCATCTGTGGATGGTATGTTCTCAAGTGATCTTGACTTATTCTGTACCAGTAGGCTTTGCCTGCTTGCTATTGCTTTGCAAAGTAAAATATATTAATTATTTGAAATCTTTGAAAAAAAAATTTTAAATGAACATTTCATTCATAAATTGCCTGTTTATAGTTAAGGAAAGTTTTACAAATAGATGCCAACTTGTTGAAGGTTAAGTAAAATGCAAATCTCAAATATGCAACTGAGTAAAATTATACCGAGAGGTGCCCAGCCCTGGGGAACAGTTGCCCAAGGTTGTGCTCCCTCATTGTACCAGAGAGAGGGATAAGTGCTCACACCAAGGCCAGTGCAACTGACGGTTGCGGTGGCTCAGGTAATTTCTGTTCCTAGCCCGGGTGTACACGCTCGGGATCCCCACATTAAACCAATCTTGTTTCACAACCTGACCTCATAGGGGGGTTGAGTAAATACAAATTGCTATAAAGTAGAGCTGGAGATTTTTAAGCTAGTGTTTGATGAAAAAAAAAAAAACTACATCAGTACATTATGAACATCAAATCTTATATATAAAGTATAATGTTTGTGTGTGTCCAAGCAACTCCTCCGCTCCCACTGGTTCGATTTCAATGATTCATAGCTCATTCAAAAGCCCGAACGATTTTCATTAAGCTCAGATTCAGAGTTCTTTTATTCATATTTATTTTATTTGCTTATTTATTTTTATTAATTCTAATGGTTATTTTAGCGGTAACGATTTTTTGATTTGATCATTTATTTATTTATTTGGATTAATTTTTACTCATTTTTTCTTATTTGTTTGCTTTTTTTAATTTTGCATATTTTTATCTACTCTATTTGGTTTTAGATTTTTGAGTTGTGTAGAAATTTTTCTTATCATTGTATAGCAGTTATAGTCATTTTCCCGCCCAAGTTTTGGATTGATTGATGTAGTCTATTCTAACAGTTATTTTGGTGGGGTTGGTTCCTTGATTTGTTTATTGTTTACTTTATTTATTTATTTATATTCGTTATTTTTATTTTGTGTATTTATTTTCTATTTTGATTTGTTCTATTTCGTCTATTCTAACGGGAGTGGTTTGTTAATTTGTATATTATTTGCTTGAGTTTTTTATTTTACTTGTTTTTTTAAATTTTTTTGCTTATTTTTATTTGATCTTTTTCAGTTTTCGATTTCTATGTAACATAGTAAAAATTTGTTTTCATGTCTGAAATATATATATATATATATATATATATATGAGTTTATTATTATTTCTCTCTATCATAATTTCTTTCTGAAATAGTTGTCTCAGTTATTTCATATAGCAAATTTATTGCTTTATCTGTGTCATGGTAATTTACCAATACATGCTTGAACTCTCCCAACTATAAATAGGAGCAGGTACTGCCTTTTGAAGAGGGAAGTTTCCAGCTGCTGCCCTGACAGTCGGACATAACATTCCTGCTGTAATACTCTCGTTTGTATTACTGTTTCTGTTAATATATTTGTTTAACTCAATTCCTCTCTTGTGTCATTATTTCTGGCCCTAACAAGGCCACAACACTGAGTCTGATTGTATATGTATGTATGTATGTATGTATATATGTCTTTATGTATATAAGTATGTATCTATCCATGTATCTATCTCAGTCTATTCATATCTATCTATCAATCTGTATATTCATATCTATCTCAGTAATACATATCTATCTGAGTGCCTTCATATCTGTCTATTGAACTATATCAGACTATTGACATCTATCTCATATCTATCAATCTCAGTCTATTCTATCTATCTATCTATCTATCTATCTATCTCAGTCTATAAGTATCTAAGTGTGTTCATATCTATCTATTGAACTCAGTACAATCATATCTCAGTAAATTCATACTATCTATCTATTTATCTCAGTCCATCTATATCTATGTATCTATCTACCTATCTGTCTGTGTTCATATATGTCTGTCGAACTATATCACTCTATTCATATCTATTACAGTATAACCGTATCTATCTATCTATCTATCTATCTATCTATCTAAGTGTTTTTCATATCTGATTAAGAAGCTATCTCATTCTATTCATATCTATTTCAGTCTATTCACATCCATTTATCGATCTGTCTGACTGTGCTTATATCTTCCCATCAAACTATCTCAGACTATTAATCTCTGTCTCAGTCTATCTATCTATCTATCTATCTATCTATCTATCTATCTATCTCAGTCTATACATATCTATCTATCTATCTCAGTCTATACATATCTATCTATCTATCTATCTATCTATCTATCTATCTATCTCAGTCTATACATATCTATCTATCTATCTCAGTCTATACATATCTATCTATGTATCTATCTCAGTCTATACATATCTATCTATGTATCTATCTCAGTCTATACATATCTATCTATCTATCTCAGTCTATACATATCTATCTATCTGAGAGTGTTCATATATGTCTTTTGAAATATAACAATCTATTTGTATCTATCCTGGTTTATTGATATCTATCAATCTATCTCAGTCTATACATATCTATCAAAATATCTCTGTCAGTATATTCATATCTATCTATCTATCTATCTATCTATCTAGGTAGCTAGATAGCTAGCTAACTCAGTTGTACATATCTATTGAACTATATCAGTCTATTAGCATCTATGTATCTATCAATCTCAGTGTGTTCATGTTTTTCTATCAAACAATCTCAGTCTATTCTATCTATCTATCTATCTATCTATCTATTGATTTTAATCTAAACATATCTATCTGTTCATTGAATTATCACAATCTATTCATTTCTATCTCTATATATAGTTTATTGATATTTATCAATCTCTCTAATTCTATAATATCTATGTATATATCTATCCGTGTGTTCATATCTATCTATTTGTCTATATATATATATATATATATATATATATATATATATAAATGTGTTCATATGTGTCTATCAAACTATTTCAGTCTATTCACATCCATCTATCTGAATGTGTTCATATCTATCAAATTATTTCAGTCTCTCCATATCTATCTATCTATCTATCTATCTATCTATCTATCTATCTATCTATCTATCTATCTATCTCAGTCTGTTCAGTCTGTTCATATCTATCTATCTGACATGAACTGACATGACCTCTCACTTCACACCATTTATTAGTTTTTGCACTTGGACTCTTATCTGTCAATACCTGGTTCATTTTCTTCGACACTTCAGAAAAGCTTTCACCGTCTGCTCTGTTTCCCTATCTTTCTCCTCATCATGAATTGTACATCATGATACTTTCATTTTGGACTCAGTCCTACCACTTTCCTTAATGTTACACATGTGAGACATCTTCCGGCTTACACAGAGTACCATTTACACTCGATAAAAATGCTTCGTGATCAGACAAAATTGAACAAAATAATGTTCATAATGGATCCTGTTTCACACACTCCCAAACCCACACACATATATATATATATATTCAACACCATCACTTGATAAGACAGCAGACGTGTTGAAACAAAATGGCTATTTTTGTAGTGATTTTATAACATATTTACATTATAATTTTCAAATATATATATATATATATATATATATATATATATATATATAAAGTGAACATTGAAGTCAACACTCAAAGGCATCCAGCATGAAACAGCCCGTCGCCTCAGAGTGTTGACTTCAATGTTCACTTTATGTTTATATTTGCATACGCTCTATCTCTGATATTGAGCACTTTATCCCATAAATATAGCACACCTTAAAACTATATTTCTTCATATATATATATATATATATATAAATATATATATATATATATATATATATCGGCGGCCTGACGATTGTGTCCAGCATGAAACAGCCTGTCGCCTCTGAGTGTTGACTTGAATGTTCATTTGTATATTTATTTTTACATACTATCTACCTCTGATATTGAGCACTTTATCCCAAAAATATACTACACCTTAGACTATATTCCTTCATATATATATATATATATATATTTATGAAGCAGGCATAATATCGATCTCATGCATGGTGAACACTAGACCTGGCTTCTTTAATATTTCCCCTTTTCTAGCAAGATTAATGCTCGACAAACGTACATATAAGTTTTAGATCAAAATAAAATTCTTTTCGTTTTTCATTCAAAATACTCAAATTTTAGGAATACGTTTTCACAACGTCGTCCACGTGACGACGACGTGATCATATTTAAACGGAACGCTGATCTTATAAAAGATTTCAGTTATCTGTTTGGATTGGTATTGCTTTTATGTCCATCGTCTATTTCATGTTGAATTGTTTATGGTCTATGTTAATTATGTTTTATGAATATGTCCTGAAGATGGTCTATTAGACCGAAACGTCCGACGTTGACATTAAACATTAAAACAGCATAATCGCATATTAGGATTTTTGTTTGTTTTTTCAGTATATGTTTCTTCATATATATATATATATATATATATATATATATATATATACACATGTATATATAACATTTTTTATGTGTACTTATGCATTTATATATTTTTGTGTGTGTGTGTCCATATATATCAATGACGTCAGGTTTTATTAAGTTAATGATTACAAATAAATGTAGTATTAACAACTGACACGGGTAAAGCTTTCAAGTTTGAACGTGTGAGCAACCACAAAGTTCGAGAGAAAATGGAAACAAAAAGGGTGCACATCATGAAGAGAAGACTGAAAAATGGCTTGGAAAATCTGACACACACAGAACAGATTCAAGGCAAGAGAAACAGAGGGGAAACAATGGTTAATCTCCCTAGTGAGCTTGTGTAAATGGATGGCAGAACAGTGTTTAGCGGAGACAATAAAAAGACAAAATTTATTTAGGGATATGAAGGACGGGAAATTGTGGGAAGCCATGATCGCCTACGACCTGAAGGGACATGGCACAGAGAGAGGGAGGGAGAGTTAGATAATAAATATATCGTGTGAATTTTAGATTATAATATATTTTTATTACAAATAGATACAGTAACTTATTTGAGTGTATGAGATTTTTAACTCATGCGTCTATCTATCTATCTATCTATCTATCTATCTATCTCAATTTACTCATATCTATCACATTATGTTCATTATCTATCTCAGTTGGTTCGTATCTATCTCAGGATGTTTCTATCTATCTATCTATCTATCTATCTATTATTTCAAACGTTATTTTAATACAAACCAGTCTTTGAGTATACTCTGGATTTTTATTTCAAACTGCATTTATTTCTTCTACCAGTCTGAAAATCCGAGAAAACTTATAAAAGTAAATGAGTTTCCTGGCAGGATTCGAACCTGCGTCTCCAACCTAAGCGCACATTTACTCAATAAGTTTTCTCAAATGTGCAAGCCAGTAGATGAAATAAATACTGTTTAAAATAAAAACGGAGTATCTAAAACACGGGTATGAAGTAAAAAAAAAAAAAAGTTTAAAATAATAATTAAAATGTCGGATTAAATAAGAAAATCGATTAATTAATCCATTTTTTTTCGATGTATGAGGATCTGACAATCTCAGTTTCTATGTTTGTATTGTATGTGACACTTCGGTCTCTCCAGTGACCTACATACAAGTCCACATATTGTGTCAAAAGCGAGGATCTCGGGACATAGCCACAAGAATATTTGCTGATGCTTTTCAAAGTTTCTCATTTCTCACTTAGCCAATCAATACGACTGATTTCAAAATTTCTGATACCACTCGAACACAAATATCTCTAGTTATTTCTATCCAGTGCAACTCACTTGAAGTTAGTATGATGCACATTGACACCTAAGAGGTTACTCTTTAATCTTTTGGTTGTCTTTATACCTGAGCCATGGCTGTCCAACAGTCTTTTGTCCACAGTCAAATATGTATTCTTTATATATATATATATATATATATATATATATATATATATATTAAAATGGTTATAATTGTTCCAACGTGAGAAAAATGTATATTTTTTAAAAAGAGAAAAACCTCAAACGTTTTTGGTTATTGATGTGGGGCCAAAGTTGGGACCACAGAAGTAAAACACGGAACACGGATTAGATGTAAGAAAGATATATTAACAACAGGTTACAGAGATAGTGTAAGCGGAGCTTACTATGTCACTCTCTATGCCACTCAGTGTGTCTCTGTGCGACTCTCTAGAGTGCTATGTCGCCTACTTAATATAGGCCTGGAAGAGTCTATTGTGTAGGTATTTTCCGGTCTCACAATAGTTCTAATGTGGATTTGTTTTAATGTATATATTATATTTTATTCTTTACGTTTTTACATGTGTTTCCAGTCTCGTGACCTTCTTCTGGCAAATGAAAGGAATCAACTTTTAAAGGAATAAAATTTCCTTATGTTCTTTTAATATTTCATTGTTCATTTTCTGTATTTGTAGTGAACCGTGATCGCATTTTTTCGATTGTTGGCAAAAGTGATTTATATAGTAAAGATAACACATCCTTTGGTATATAATTTAAGTGGTAATATAAAATATTAAAACTGATCCACAAAAAGGGCTCAATGTATTTATTATTACAGAGCAATATAATTAGCAAACAATAAAATCAATATAATAATGACAGAGCAATATAATTAATAGGCAATAAAATCCACATGAGGTAATTTTGGATGTTATTGTTTATTAACAACAACAACAAACAATAATAATAATAATAATAATAATAAAATATATATATATATATATATATATATATATATATATATATATATATGCAAATATATGATTGGTGTATACGGAATAAATTCCAATAACCAACAATTACTATTCGTAAAAGAGTGCTCAATGCAGAGTAGAGCAGATATAATTATTTATTTAAAAATTATAACATAAATATATTATAAAATCAGTAAAAAAAATAGCCATTTTGTTTCAACACCTCCGGTGTCTTATCAAGTGATGATGTTGAATGTAAAATAAATGGTTTATTTATCTTACATTCAACATCATCACTTTTTAAGACACCGGAGGTGTTGGATATTTTTATAGTGATTTTATAACATATTTATGTTATAATTTTTAAATAAATAATTATATATATATCTATATATCTATATATATTGTTTAAGACATTTTTTTATGTTTATACGTTCTTTTTATAGATACAAATATATAAGTAGGTGCTCTGTTTATAATAAACAGCATTAACAACATTTACCGGTCTGAATGTCCGAGAAATTATAATTATATTATAAACAGACCATTTACTTAAATATTTGTATCTATAAAAAGAAACATAAAATATGTCTTTAAAAAATGATTGTCGGACTTTGTCTATTTCATAATGTATATATATATATATATATATATATATATATATATATATGTGTGTGTGTGTGTGTGTGTGTGTGTGTGTGTGTGTGTGTGTGTGAATTTGGATCAAATATGGTTTGGATTTTGCAGAATGATAAGAAACAACATGGAATCTTTTATAAATCTTATACGTTTCGGTTTTTATGAAAGCTCCATCAGAGAATGAAATATGGAGTTGAAAAAGAAAATTCTGCTATTTTTAATTTTTGTGTTGTTTGTTTTCATTGGTTAAACAGATCTCACCTGCATCTGTCTTTTCAAGCAGCGTTCCTGTATATAATTCATACCATCAAGTGTATCATAATTCTAGTTTTCCTGTGTGGGATTCAGATGATAATGTATATTCGTTTTTTGTGTGTACATACTAGGCATTTTTAAAGAAAATTCTACTATTTTTAATTTTTGCGTTATTTATTTTTCATTGATTAAACACACACACATTACCACCTTTATATCTGTGGAACTTTAAATCGGGAAGATAATTTTCTAAAATGTTTATTTATTATGTTTTTTTTTTGTTTTTTTTTTTAGATATTTTCACCCTAAACAGTGTAATAAAGGCACTAAATGCTAGTGGTTACTGAATGTGAGAGAATATGAGAAAAAGATAAACATTATTAAGGAGAGAGAACTGAACAAAAGGAGAAATTAAGAAGACAAAAAATAACGATCGACATTACATTTAATTCTTTGAAGATCAAAGTTGAATGGAAAGCAAGAAGAGAGTTTCACAAGTGAGAAGTGCGACAGAAGAAACTGTCAACATAGAATGTACGGTTATATCTAGCTATTTCAACTGTAAAATGATGAGACCTTGACGCTAATCTAGTACTGCACTTAAATTCGTAAAGTCTACGTACCAAAGAGGAAAGCTCATCAGAACAAATAACATGAGAATATTAATAGAAAAAGCCATGGGGTCTTGGCTTGGTCTTGTCGATAGCGATGATATCTGTAATGTTATCACGCTTGACTGTTATGTATTTATCAGCTCAGTTGATAACTTTTAAAGGACTTTGCTAGCTAAAGGTGAATGATTGTTTAACTAGGTTGTTCTGTATAAAAATATACTCGCAGTCTTGAATGTTTTTTGCTATGTAAACATCTTTTAAGATGTGTCGTGTTGGTGTGTATTTCAACCGTGCTATTTTGTTGTGTAGTTCTTGTATAAATGGGGTTGTTGGGGTTGAAATCGCATCTAACACGTCACAGAAATATTGTCCTTGTAATGATTGTCAGTAGGTAATGGTAACCCTGTCACATTGGTAGAGGTCCAACAATATCGATGTGTGACGCATTTATGCAGCCTAAATCTTCCTTAACTGTATTCCTGATAGAAAGTAAGGATATTGGTAGGTCTTTAATCCAGTTAGTCGTGTAGCTAGGGAAGCTTTTAGAGATCTGTGAAATCTTTCAACCAGACCGTTTTCACAGGAGGGATAAGCCGTCGTTTTAAACCAAGTAAATTTGAATTCGTGATACTGGAATTTTGAAATTGTGCTCCACTGTCGGTCGTAATTACTTGTCGTGTTCCAAAACTTGCAATCCAGAATCACTTTGGAGACTGTGTTAGATGTAATGTCTTTGATTGGTAACGTGGTTAGCCATTGGGAAAATCAATCGATGATTGTCAGTAGGTAATGGTAACCCTGACACATTGGTAGAGGTCCAACAATATCGATGTGTTTGTGTGTGGAGCGGGCGTCGGGTTTGGTGAAGGTGCCAATAGGAGATTTTGTGTGGCGACGTACTTTACACTTTTGGCATAGCAGGCACGTGGTCACCCATTAATGGATGTCAGTGATCATATTAGACTAGAAAAAGCACTTCTTGATGAGTTTGACCGTGGCTGGTTTGCTCGGGTGCAACAAACCAGGTAAAACCATTTTCCTAATTGTGGAGGCGTTTAGCGTGACATCACAGTAAAGGCACTTGGTGCTAAAAGAAACTGGGAATTGCTGGAATTACAGTGAAGTGCTTGTGCGTACTTCTTGTAATGTTGACACTGATTTTTGTTCGACGGTTATTAAATCGTGACTCAGTATGCCGTCAGCGAGTGTATTAATGTCCACTCTTGAGAGTGTATCTGCTACTGTGTTATCTTTACCTTTTGTGTGGTGTATAACTGTGGAGAATTGAGAGATGTAGTCTGAATGTCTAATTTCTCGAGATGTGTATGTGTCTGAGTTAGTGTTCATACCAATCGTCAGCGGTTTGTGTAGATAACGAAATCTCTCCCCTCAAGCAGATGCCGGAATTTTTTGATGGCTAAGTAGATAGCCTTTAGTTCTCTAGAGAAGGTAATGCATATGGTTTGAGCTAATGAGAATTTAGCTGAGAAGGTGATCTGCTTATGCTGTGATTCTAATTCTTGCTTGATGACTGCACTTAATCCTGCATCAGATGCATCTGTAGTCAGTAATATTTTTGCGGATCGTTGTCAATAACTGACAATGTTTTTTTCACTGTTAAATGCATTCATGGCAACTCCCTACAAAGTAATGTTTTTGTTCTTCTTCTGAAGAAGGTTTATTAAGGAGAGAAGTATTTCTGAAAAATTCGACACAAATCTTCGGTAGAAATTGCTCATTACCATGAAACGTTGTAGTTGTCGGAGGGAAGTTGGTGTAAGAAAGTTCTGGATGGCTTTAATCTTCTCTGGTAGGGGATGGATACCATCGGCGTCAATTTTGTGTCCAACGAAGTTGATGCTTGGGGAGCCAAAGACACATTTCTCTAAATTGATCCGAAAACCAAAAGGAGACAATCTTTGAAACACTTCATGGGGATGATGTTTACGTATATTGACGTCATCGCTAGCTATCAGGTTATCGTCAATATACGCGTATGCGAAGGGAAGATCGCGTAACACTTCGTCGATTAGGCGTTGAAATATCCGAGCGGCGTTTCTCAGGCCGAATGACATTTTTATTAATTCGTATAGACCAAATGGTGTGGTAACGGTTGTTTTAGAAACAAACCATGTAAATTTTCGAAAACCATTTTCCTAAACGCACAAAGCTTGTCTTAGCAGGACATAGCTGGTCAAGCCCACGGAACAGATACTAAGATATGATCTCTATTTACAAGTGGGTTAAGTTGTGACGCAAGGTTGGTTTTAACGTGGGTGACCGAAACGCGTACATTCCGGTCACTGAACAACATTTACCTATCTCGCTTACGCGGGAACGGACACAAAGCTTGTCTTAGCAAGACATAGCTGGTCAAAGCCATGAAAGACATACTACAATATGATATCTCTTTACCAGTGACTCACCCATTGGGTTACGCTGTGACACATGGTCGGTTATTTAACGTGGGGAAACCGAGTGTGAACACTCGGACCACTGATCCATATTTATCCAACCCCCGCTTACACGGGATCGGGAAGAAAGCTTGTCTCAACATGACATAGCTGGTCAAGGCCACGATTAAAAAAATCTACCATGTCATCATATCATATGGACTGAGCAATACTTGTTTTTGTTATTTGTGGCTTCCTTATGTCCTACACCAGTCTTAGAACAACGCTGGTTAAACTCTTTCTTTCAGATGTTTTTAAAAATGTGGGAGTACCAACAGGTTACGATAGGTTTATCCGACCCCATAGCTTCCAAATAAGCTAACCATTCCAAATAAGTGTAACTTTGCAAATAAGCATGACGTTTTAAATTAACTAACCTTTCCAAATAAATGTAACATTCCAAGTAAACGTAACGTTACAAATAAGCTAAACATTCCAAATAAGAGTTACCTTCCAAATAAGATTTAACGTTTCAAACAAGCTTATCATTTCAAATAAGAGGAAATATTAAAAAAAGCTTAACGTTTCAAATAAGTCAAGCATTCCAAATAAGTGTAACCTTTCAAATAAACTTAAAGTTTCAAATAAGCTAACCACTCCAAATAAGCGTAAAATTTCAAATACATTTAATGTTTCAAATAAGCTAACCATTCCAAAAAAGTGTCACCTTTCAAATAAGTTTAATGTTTCAAATAAGCTAAATATTCTAAATAAGGATAATCTTTGAAATCATATCTGTATATTCATAAATATGTGTGCGGGGATTTAGGTGAACTACGCAAGATATAAAGAGACAGAGAAAAGAGTCAGACATATAAAGAGACAGAAAAGAAAAAAAAATGAGACTTAGGAAAAAATAGCAAAACAATTTGTATCGATCAATATTTAGATAAATATTGGTGTCAAGCTGTTATGTAATGTTTCATAAGTAAGTCTAGAAGCCTATTAATGTTCTAAGTCAGCATCATTCTCACTGGGTGACGAACATTTAATTTAGATCAACTCGCCGAGGACTCACATAGTAAGTAAATTTCGTATGGATCGATAAACAAATGAAAATGTATTCAGTATGAAGGAGAGAGATGTCAGCGATAGTTAAAAAAAAATTCTGCATATATATATATATATATATATATATATATATATATATATATATATATATATATATATAGGTGCGATAGATAAATTGTCGCCTAACTTACGCAAAAATGAAAGTAACGCTGACATCTCATTTTTAAACAGATACATTTACAAAAAATTGCACAAAATATATAGAAATTCTAAGGATTAAAGGAATACAATAAAATGGGCATTGGCTTCAACCATGTCCTCCAGACGACTTCGGAATCTCTTGCATCTCTTCAGGATGGGGGTCCTTTTTCTTGCTTCCCTGCCAACTACAATCTTCCAAAATGCAACGCGAATTGGCTTTTTTTTTCTGCCTTCCTGAAACACACACACACACACACACACACACACACACACACATATATATATATATATATATATATATATATATATATATATATATATATATAGGGTGCGATGGATAATTGTCGCCTAACTTACTCAAAAATTGAAAGTAACACAGACATATCATTTTAACAGATACATTTATTAAAAAATTGCACAAAAATATATTGAAATACTTAAGGAGTAAAATCATTCAATAAAATCGGCATTTTCTTCAACCATGTCCTCCAGACGACTTCGGAATCTCTACGGGGGCGGGGGCAGGTGTTCCTTTTATTGCTTCCCTGCCAACTACAATCTTCTAAAATTTAAATGCAACGTGAATTGGCTTTTTCTTTCGTCCTAAACCCGTATCCTTTATTGTCCTTTCCTTACTTCTCCTAAATAAGGCCTTCTCATTCTCTTTCACTCCCTGAAACCCCCTTGCTTCCTAGTGACATTATTGTCTTGCTGGGAAGGCTGAAACGAACGATATATATATATATATATATATATATATATATATATATATAGTGGACTCTCTCGTCGCGGACGACAAATGAGGTCTCAGTAAAATAACGAAGTGCTCAACTTTTATGGACACGCATGTGTCCCTCCCTATATATATATATATATATATATATATATATATATATATATATATATATATATATTGTGCATTTGGGCAACAATCCCTCTTTTTATACAAGTTTCATTAAAAAAACAACTGAAAGGTTTTTGTTTAGTTTTTATTAAATAATATAGAAATTGTTCGAATGTATGTCCCAGCTCTTTCGGTTATACTTTTAATACTTTTAGCCATTATCAAGGGTGGTTTTATTTTTTACTTTTAACTTAATATATATATATATATATATATATATATATATTTCGTTCTAATACATTGATAATTATCTGCTTCGATAATTCGTTTACTTCTTTTTGTTTAATATCTATTCATGTTAAAATGTCCATGTTTTTAATATAACAATGAAATGAAATATCTCTTCAAAGAAAAATATTAGCAACATGACAATAATGACAGCGGCGATAAGGTTTATTCAAGACTAAGTTTAAGTAAGTCTAATACACAACAGAAAAATGCATCTGCGTGCCTCACATGAAACAATTGAACAAATAAGACTGCAATTTAATAAACGTAGGAGTAAAGGAACTGATTCATTTATCGGCTTATTTTTGTTCGGAAACTAATTTTGTCTAAATGCAGATAAATCTTTTATTTGTATAGATTATTAAAACGGCCAAGGGAAGTAATTACTCATAAATTTACTGAAGATGATTTACTCCCCTTTACACTACATATGGGACAGGAAATATATAAATAAATATACACTGATAATTTTCTTCTTTGATGCTTAATTTTCAGTTACCTGGCTTCCCTGTAAATAGTAAGATAATGTCGACTGGAATTTTTTCACCTAAGTTGAAAATATATGGAAAGCTGCGAAAAGAATGGCGAAAGTATAACTCTATAAAGATATCTTTTCTTCCCGATGCAAGATGCCGATGTTTAAACACCAGTACAACAAAAATTATCGATATCTCAAAAGATAAAAAAGGACAGTTAGGTTCAGTATCTAGCAGAGCGTCTATATGTTTGGATCTCGCATTCACGTACGATGATTAAAAGTTGTTAATAACGGCTATTGATAACTCACCATCGAAAGAGGCCGCGTTCTTTAGGTAATCAAATCTGACATCACCACTATTGAGAAAAACTTAAAAAGCAAACAAACAAAAAATATCAAACAAACGAACAAAAAAGAAAGGAAAAAAAAAAAGAAAATGTTTCCTCATCGACGTGGCTACTATATCTGTGGTATCCATAACATTAAGGTTAAAGAACATACAAGCTTAAGAAATACACCGAATTCAGAATATTAGAAGTCCAAGCCTTATTGGCCCAGATATCATTCGAGTACTGGGGCCTATACTTCGGAACTTATTTTTTAATTTTTTTAATTTGTTTTATTTAGCGGCATATGAAATTTTTATGGGTAATTTAATGCCGAAATTTAATTTTCTTAGTAGCACTAGTAAGTTCATTTACAAATATGTACTGCTGGTAATTTTTTTTATTTCTTAAAAAAATTCTTATTAAAAAATTATAGTTTCATAGTGTTTTTACCGCATTTTGGGGATTTAATATTTGCCCATACCTGGAACCCTAACAGGTGCTACCACACCGGGTCAGGGTAGACCTGGAAACAACAACAATTAAGAGGTGGTTCCACGCTTCTCAAAACTTCTCGATCAGAGTCTTTCTGCCAGATGTAGTTTATCGTCTTACCCAGGACGGACAACGGAACTTAAAGTCCTACATTATGAACACCGGAATAAAACCTAGTATCTTTTCTGAAGTTTGCGCTACTTAGTACTGCACATATTCTAAGAATGATTCTATCTGTCTGAAGTCGTACGACTTGATAATGCAGTATATCAGGTTGAAAACCAAAAACCGCGAGAATAATAATAATAATAATAATAATAATAAAGTTGTACACGAATGGGAAAATATAACCAAGAATAATGTTAAGCAAGCTGTAAGGAAATCCCCAAAATGGGAATTCACAAGAAATGACCAGGTACCCAATTTCTGTCTTTATCATTTGTCATCAATCCATAAAACCCCTGCACAAACGTTATCCTTGTTAATTAATAATCCCAACGAAACCCCAGAATGGTTCACTGATGATATTACATATCTCTTAAGAAAAACTGGTGAAACAGATGATACTAACCGTATCCCAGGTAACATCATCATAAAAGTTGCCCAGAAAATCGACCTACTTGGAACATCCCACATACTAAGAAAAGTGCTAAGGATCATAATTTGGACCCGTCTCTATAGGATACAAAGCAGGAAACATAGAATAATAATAATAATAATAATAATAATAATAATAATAATAATAATAAAATCGAAATCTCAAAAATGTGGCCCATAAGAACATCAACAATACCTGTTGTAGTTGGATCCCTCGGTTTTGTTAGAAAATATTCCAAAAGACTCATTGAATAGATTCCTGGAATCCCATGGCTTAAAGAAATACAAAATATTGATCACACGAGTTTAGCCCATACCTTATAAAGGGATTTATCTATGGACGTGTGTGTGTGTGTGTGTTTAATTACTCAGTAGAAAATCTCATGATGCCATTTCTGACCTTAAGGTCTCTGAGCGGGACCCGGAAAGAAATGAGTACACACCAGAAATCAAAGGAAATAATGATAATAATGATGATGATGATGATGATGATGTCACAACGGTGATGGAGTGACTAGACTGTGGAATGTCCCAATCCACGTAGGAAAAATAATGCAAATAGACCAGGCAATTATAAAAGATTAAAGAGAACTGCCAACTGATATGACTTGGCCTCAGGATTTCGATGTTTCTAAAAGATAATTTCAAAGATTTTCAACTTACAAGAACTTGTAAATCGAAATAACAAAAAATGTGGAATATTAAAACTACAATGTTCCCTATTGAGAAGGGTATGAATCAACCTCTTCAACCTTCAGTCATGAGTCATTTAGTAAGACTTCTATCACTAAATCACTATTATAATAAAAATTCTTACAATCTAAAAATATTTCCTGGCTTTACATAACCTACAAAGTGTTGATAAACCGTAAAAAAAGATTCAATCAATGAAATACTGATTAGATATACGGGCATGCCTTTTAGATTCATTTACATTCTCTAGAATATGAATGTATATAAACTACCTTGGTCACAAAGTGAGGGATTAATTTATATAGAGATTGTAATATAGAATTGATCCCCGACTTATATCTACATTATAAGTTCTTCTTTGTTTATCAAATTCTGATTAGGTATGAATCCATCTCTTCTCCTCACAGTTACGGATTAAATATTAATACTTGTATTACTAAATCATTATTATGCCTCCCCAGTTCTTATCTTCTAAAAATATTTCTGGCTTTAAATAGACTGCAAAAGCTTGATAAGTCAGAGAAAATAAATGAATCAATCAATTTTAAAGAAAATAAATTTTACTTGTAATCATTTTCAATAGGTTTGTGGTGAAGGCAACCATAGTTGTCTCCCTTTCAAATTACTCGACTATAAAAGTAATGATCAAACCACACAAATGGGCTGTAGTCAAGCTGCATTTAATAAAACTTCATTACAGGCTTAAATGTCCGTGTGGTTTTCTTTACAGTGTTGAAAAATGAATAATTTTTTCATAAAATTAATTTATGTTAATAAAATAAGAGAATGCACTTTCAACATTAGGCTACGGCCTTTTTGATGTACAGGGTGGTCCGAAAATCTTGTCACCTCTACATATTGTAATTTTCTATTTCAGATGGCTGACACGAGCTCCTACAGTTTGGAAGAGAAGTCAGGGGGTGACAAGAATTTCGGACCACCCTGTACTTAGCGTACTGACACATGATTGTGTGTTTTCCTAGTTCTAAGTACCATTATAAATATTTATTAGATTTAGTTTACTCTGTGACTTGCTCTTAACTTGTAATAAAAAACTTGGGTATATAGTTTTTATTGCTTAAATTCGCATCTCGTGACAAAGTAGTTTGACTTTTAAAGAAAACATGGCTGCCGGTTTCAGTATGTCGTCATTTCCTGTAAAGTCTCTTTAATTTCAGCCATCTGTCTTGCAAGTTTGCTTTGGTCAAGTGTCCTTATTATTCGAGGTGTTGTCATTTGTTCTTGATTGGCCAATTGAAATTCGAACGGTCAGGATATGATGCCCATGTTGCTTTCTATCTGAATGGGTCATTTGCTTACTTTAAATGTCTGTTCTCTCTTCTTTTTTTGCGTCGGTGGGAGTAAGCATAGTTGCGACTCGAACAGCTTTTCTTTTGTATTTAAATGGTTCTTACCAGAAGACTAGCAAATTCCTGGAGAGGAGTATCAGAGAGAGAGAGAGAGAGAGAGGGGGAGAAAGAAAGAGAGAGAGAAGGAGAGAGAGAGAGAGGGGGGAGAAAGAAAGAGAGAGAAAGAGAGAGAGGGAGAGCAGCTTTTCTTTTGTATTTAAATGGTTCTTACCAGAAGACCAGCAAATTCCTCGAGAGGAGTATCAGAGAGAGAGAGAGAGAGAGAGAGAGAGAGGGGGAGAAAGAAAGAGAGAGAGGGAGAAAATGAGAGAGGGAGAGAGAGAGAGAGGGAGAGAGAAAGAGTAAATAAGAGGGAAAGATAAATGTGATGGAGAAATCAAAGTAGAAATCGGCGAAACAAAGAAAAAGAAAAACTAGTTTACGAATAGAAGAAGAAGAAGAAGAAGAAGAAGAAGAAAGATTAATGTAGGCGAGCGTAGAGGAAAGCGAAAAAGAAACTAATATGTAGACCCGGGGAGCTTGTTAACTATCACAGGAGCCACTCAAATTTAAATACTAAGATGGCATTAGTATGGCACAAGGTCGGAGGTTGCGCTCCACCAGCGAGAATCGAGCTCAAGGCAATTCTTGTTATCTCTTTCGTTTCTTAAACGTGTTTATTCTGAGACGTGTTTCTTTATGGCGGTTTATTAACTACGGTTTAATCTGGCACAAATCTCGGGAGAGAGAGAGATAGAAATAGGCAAAGAAAAAGAAAAGTGTCGGGGGGGGAGGCTGATTGGGAAAGAAGAGACAGAAGAAAAGAAAGACAAGAAAAAGATGACAGGTAGAATAAAAGAAAAAGGTAAGGTAAAAAGAAAGAAACATGAACAATAAAGAGAGAAAGAGGAAAATGAAAACGAAACAACAGGTAAAGAGAGAGAGAGAGAGAGAGAGAGAAAAGAGAGAACAGTAAAGAAAATAAGAGCGAAAGACAGTGGCGGGAATGCTGATGTGTTGCATCAGTGGCAGGAGAAAGCTGGAATCGACACCAATCCCTTATCGACCGAAAAGTTCTACTTAAAATCGATTCTTCCTAGCTTCAACACAAGAAAGAAAGAACGAGAGTCCGTCTTCATCGCATCTCCATACTATTTAGCAGAGTTTCGGGACTGGTTGACTAAAGCCGGTATCATGAGTTATCACGAACAGATGCCTCTACGTAGACGCCGTCGTCATGTCTGTCGGTGAAAGGCCACCGACGCAAGCCAATGCCACATTGAACAGAAGAGATGTTTATGGGTTTCCAGTACGCATGCGTGGAAGACCGTTATATATTGCTACTATTGTAGCGTTTTTGCTTCTTGACTCTTCCGATTGTCCAATCAGTCCTTTTTCATATCGGAGGTCTAAAAGAAATTATTTAAATTTTTCAACTTGTGAGAAAATGTAGGATATCCATGGATGAATTTCGCGTTTCAAACATTTTATTATATTAATTTTAATATTAATCTGAGAGTATGGGTCCTGTAAATGTCTGTTCTGAATGATTTTTAGTACCATCAATTCAAATATCTGGAAAGAATAAAAACAGACGACAGCGTGTGTGACATAAATATTTGAAGATTTTTTTTTTTTAAATAATTTAGGCGTGGCAAAATATATTATTCCAGAAACTAATTTTAATATTAAGGAGTCGAATAATAACATGTTGAAAAAAAAGAAATGGGGGCTTTGTTAAAAAAAAAATCATTCCACCTCAAGCAAGGCAATAAAGCGAACGTAGACACTGAGTATTAGAGAATATGAAGAAAAAACCAAAAAAAAAAAAAACAAAAAACAAAAAAAACAAACAAAAAACTGTTAAGAAGATAGAACAACAAATGACAAAAGATGATGATTGATATTGCATTTAAATTTAAAGTTGACTGGAAAACATGAAGTCGGAAGAGAGTTCCACGAATGAGAAGTGTGAGAAAAGAAACTGTTAGCATAGGTTAAATCTAGACATTTCAACAGTAGAAAGGATGAAACTTTATCGTCTATCTAGTAGTGTGCTTAAATTCATAAAGTCTAGGTAGCCGAAAGGAAAGTGATATTTATTTTGAAAAATACAAAAATGTGGCACAAGGCCATAAGGAGGGATAGAGGAAGGTTGGTCTTCATTCTGTCTTATATTAAACTTAGCTATCCACGATTACTGACTCAAACATACCACAGTATTCCTTACACCGAAACAACACATTCTTACTATCCTTACTACAGTCACCATAATACCTCAAGGTCTCTATGTAGTAATCATTAGTTCTCATATGTACAATTTGTCTGGGGTGAGGGAATAAAAATAACAAATTTAAAAAATGAAACTCCATTGAATATTTACAATGATTACCATAGATGAAATTTCCTCAGAACGAATTGCCATGAATGTATTTATAGAAAAGGGACTTTGCGGTGGTGGAAAAGTGACTGAAGCCGAGGTGCCAGGTCAGGATCAATATTATATCTGGGTTTTTATTTGCTATCGATACTCTTATCTGGCTGTGATTGCTGGAGAAATAGTTACATGACGGGGAAAGAAAGATTGGAGAAATTAACACTTTCGGGGTACTCTTTGGTACAAAGTATAAAATATGCCATCCAGAATAGTCATGGCGATTGGAATTTTTTAATGTATAAACTAGGCCCAGGCTTGAATACTCCACATTTTCTTTGTATTCTATTATTAAGTTCCACTCGGGCAGTTTTTTTTTATAAGAACTTCTGCTTTGTGAAACAGACTCCCAAGAGAATGCTTTTCCAATCGCTACGATCTTGATCTCTTCAGGTCTAGAGTTAGCCGTTATCTTTACTGCCTAGCTCCATCAACTTCACTTCTTGTATTTTCCTACGCTCATACAACACCACACTTCCTTTATTGAGTGGCTCTTGGGTCTTGTATTAGGTGAACATTATTATAAAAAAGCGAGGCTATTCTTTTTATTCCCTGAACAGAGTAATTGTTTTGTGGAGAAAGGTATCTGAAAAATAATAAATTTGATGTGGTTGATTTTATTTAGCGGCTTATCAACATCTCTATGGGTCATTTAATGCCGAAATCTAAATATTTTGAACGCAATGCCTTCAACTATCGATAAAATATATGTTGGTCATTTTGATATGAATATGTATTTTTATTATTTCATATTGTTTTGTTTTTCTTTGGGGGTTTACTATTTGTCCATAGTTGGGGCCCTAAAAGCTGCTGCCACGACGGGTCAGGGTAGACCTGGAGACAACAACAATTAAGTGGTCGTTCCACGGTTAAAAAATAATAAGCGTAGTGTACCAGATAAAAATCGTGTCTGGTGAGGTTATTGAAGGAAATTATTTAGTCATGCCGGCATGTGCTTCGTGTATATAAGAGAAATAATAAACAGGAAGATGTGAAGAGCCATAATTTCTAACTTACTGAAAGGATATGAGACACACACACACACACGCACGCACACAGAAAGAGAGAGGGAGAGAAGGAGAGAGGGAGAGAGTATAAAAGAGGCAGAGGGATTTAGGTAACCATAAAAAGATCGGAATGAATGTGTTGTAGTTCTAACAATTTCATAGCACCTGGTATATATTGCCACAAAATAGTTGTTAGAAAAAAACAAACAAACAAACAAAAAAAGAAATGTACAACCTTAGAGAAGACTTCTGGGTACATCTCATTGATGTATGTCTCTTTGGGTGCCAGTATTAAAAGTTTGTTTGGGGACCCAAACATTTTTTTACATTAATGTGGAACAAACTTTTTTGTATATTAATATTCACCCAGTACAATGCGCAATAACCCATCGAGATAGAGGGTTGCAAAGTAAGAGGTACTGTTTATGGAGATATATGGGGGAAGATAACCCTAGATTTGAACAGGTTAAGGTTGTAGTAATCGGGGAAACATTCTGTTGGGAGTCGGTTTCACAAAGTAGCGGTTCCTGAGAAGAAGTGGAATTTACATCTCACCAATGGAATACGAAGAGAATGAAGGCGAATCATTATAGTGATTTTCCAAGCGTAGCTTAGATGTGGCACAAGAGCGAAAATATGAGGCAACCAGTGAGGATCGAACTCACTATTCAGTCGTAATTGTTCTAGCAAGACAAGCTTGTTAACCATTACACCGCCTCGAGGTGCCCAAATTAATTTTCCAAGCGTAGCACAGATGTGGCACAAGGCCGAAAGTATGATGCATCCAGTGTGGATCGAACTCATTACTCAGTCGTAATTGTTCTAGCAAGACAAACTTGTTAACCATTACACCACCTCGAAGTGCCCGAGGCGATTCATTATAATGAAGGTCATAACTGTTGGAATTAAACAATTGTGTTCGTCTGAACCTTTTCCATGGAAATATTATTGAGTTAGCAACAAGAAAATCAAAGGGAATCGGAAAACTTGAGAAATTATTCTTGTGCATGTTGTTGAGCATAAGAATCTTAAATTCTAAAGGCAAGTCACTTGAAAAAAAAATGAGGATTCTTGGAATGAGCACATTCTCCATTTTGTCTACGTCGATAAAATTGATAAAATGTGTTAGAGAACGTGATTGACATATGGGGACAGTCCCATTCGATATGTTTTGGAGGGTTGAGATTTGAGAGAAGAATAAAAGGAATTCAAACTTTTCGCTGAAGCATGTGAGGAATAAAAACTGGCGGCCCGAGAAATTAGAAAAGTATAAATGTTGGGGGATAGATATTCCTGGGAAGCATGATAGGCCTCCTACCTTTTCCTTGAAGCTTGTAGGGAGGAACATCTGACAACTGAAGAAAGTGGAGAAAACATTGGTGTGTGGTAATTTCTAGAAATCATGATAAGCCTCCTAACTTTTGAAGCCTGCAGGGAGGAACATCTGCAACTGAAAAAAATAGAGAAAATTTTGGTGTGTGGCAATTTCTAAGAACCATAATAGGTCTCCTAAGTTTTCCTTGAAGCTTGTAGGGGGGACATCTGGTATTTGTAGAAAATAGAGAAACCTTTGTGATAATTTCTAAGAACCGTGATAGGCCTCCTGACTTTTCGTTAAAACCTGTAGGGAGAAACATCTGGCAACTGAAGAATGTTCAGAAAACTTTGCTTTGTGGTAATTTCTAAGAACCATGATAGGCGTCCGAAGTTTTTGACGATGACAGTATGGAAAAACACCTGATTGCTTCAGAAGGTAGAGAAAATCAATTTTGGAGGGCAGAGATTTCTGAGACGTTTGTTAGGCATCCTAATTTTTCTTTGAAGACTGTATTGAAGGACACTTGGCAACTCAACAAAGTAGAGGAAATCAACTTTAGAGGATCGTGATTTCTAAGAAGCATGATAGGCATTCTAAATTTTCGTTTCAGAACAGACTCCGTATCGGAAGTGTCAGATAAAAGGTGCATTTAAAACGTGTTTATTTAATCTTTGGAGAAAAAAAAAGAGTCATTAGCAAAGCCACACAAAGTTTCTATAGCTTTGAATTGGCTTTTACCTTTAGAGCTGCTGAAAAAAAAATAATCCTGAAATACTTCTAAAAAGTTTCTGAAAACTTTTTTTTAAGATCACGGAACATTTTACAAATAAAATACACTAGTTATTTAATATTTTTATTTTGTCGAAGAAGTTACTTTAAACGCAAATTTATCTTCAGTTACTATCAATAACCTTGTAGATCTGTTCCATCCATTCTTTTAACGCTTATGTCCAAGTTAAAGGCACGTAGAAATTTAACTCTAAGCATACAATTGCTTGTCTGCAATACAGGTCATGAAATCTACCAACTAATTCTAGTTTCAATGACTTCTGGTGACCATGGATGTTGAATTTGATCTTATCTGCCCTAAGATTGTTGCTGTCAAAATGTGTACTTCATCCCCAAATCAATATGTCAGTTCATTTTGCTAGAAATTGTTTCATTTGACGAGAAAAGGTTTGATAACCTTTGGTGATCTCCGAGGTCAACCACATAGAGCTGATCAGAACTGAATGCCCTGTGAGCACTCATGCTCAGTGTCTCAGTTCATTTTCCTATA
>CAHIKZ030000558.1:2095000-2290000 GCA_903632075.3 Acanthosepion pharaonis | reverse complement strand
TATATAAAATAGACCAAACCCGGATATAAGAGAAACCCGGATATAAGATACTTCTTCTCCGGTCCTGACAACTCTCTATATTCGGGTTACACTATATAATATATATATATATATATATATATATATATATATATATATATATATATATATATATATAAATAGGAAAGGACTCGTTAGGTAAATAATCCGAATTCTAATAATTATATTGAAGTATTCAGATCTTGTTTTTGAAACATGATAACTCTTATGTAGCGGAGAAATCATATTTTTAAATAAACAATCATATATATATGTAAGCAAATATATGAATATAGATCCGACAGTATGAAGAAAAATATACAGAAAAAACAAACAAAAATAAACATGTTGAATTTTATATGTTCTAATGTTAATTATGTTTAATGAATATGTCCTGATGATGGTCTAAAATAGACCGAAACGTCCGACGTTGACTTTATATTAACATTAATACAGCATAATTGCATATTTAGATTTTTGTTTGTTTTTTGTATATTTTCTTTTTATTATATATATATATATATATATATATATATATATATATATATATATAATGTACATTTGGACCGCAACTTTTCTTTTAAACATGTTCCGTTAAATATGACAGACAAGGAAAATTTGATGAATTTTTTTTATTTTGTTTTTACAGCATCCTTGTATTTTTTTCCATTTGGTAGGTGTAAGGAGTCATACTATTATATCTTATTTAAGAAATAAATTATGATCGCTGTCTTAGAAATTATCTATACAATAGTATCACGTCAGAATAAAATAAGGTAACTTTCGACCGACGCACCTCTAAATATATATATATATATATATATATATATATATATATATATATATATATATATATATATATATATATATATATATGTAAATTAACAGTCCCTAACAGCTTGCACTGTGAACACGTGACCTTCTTCAGGCAAATAAAAGGAATAATTTTTTTAAACGAATAAATTTTCCTTATGTTCTTTTAATGTCTTATTGTTCATTTTCTGTATTTGTTAGTGAGCTTTGAACTCGTTTCTGGGCAGTTTAAAAAGATCACGAGATAGGAAGCACGTGTAGCACGAATATGAAGAATAAAATATAATAGCAATTAGAAATATGTGTACCAATCAGCAGTTTGCACACTATTATCAAAATGGCTAGTAGATGAGCAGAAGGCGCTCGGAACGACTGAACATTTGAACAATTTCTACGCATACTAATTTCCCAAAACAGTAATCACTTGTTCGCCCACAAGGAAAATAATGGAAAAAAAATAATTAAAAACTGTAATTTGCTTGTTATTTTTAACGAAACATCTCTTTGAGAAGGAATGCTGCCCAAAGACACACACACACATATATATGTATGGATATATTGTTAAATTTTCTTTCTATCATCCCTCTCCATCTCTTTAAATCAAACATTCCACCTATTTTTCCAATGATGCATACACACACCCACTCACCGACGCCATTATCTCCACTCGCTCCTTCGCCTATAAACCCATCGCATATACATTCAATGATTCAGAAATCAGAAAGAAAAAAAACTCCTTTCGTTTATTTATTTTTCAATGTACCTTTGGTCATTCATGCGTAAGTTTATAGGAATTTGAACGTATTGACTTTAACCTTTTAGAATTAAGAGAGGACTACTTTTTGAAGTTTCTTCCCGCCTAAAGATCCCACCTCTCTGCACAAAACCATGCACTCACACACGCATATATATACTCATAAAATCGTATATATATATATATATATATATATATATATATATATATATATATATGTATTCATAGATGTACAGTTTGTATAACACACACATATTTCCACACAACTGCGTTCACGCAAACACAAACACAAACACAAACACACACACACACATATATATATATATATATATATATATATATATATATATATAAAGACATTTGTGTCACTAACCCACAAAAAAGAGAATGTTTAACACCGAGAAAGTTTAACATTGAAAAACATAAGTAGAATTAATTCCTCATAATAATATGTGAAAATATCCAGTCTTTGCCTGAAGAAGATCGCGAGACGCGAAACACGAGTTGCAAAATTGAAACATACACATATATATACACACAACTGCGTGCACGCAAACACACACACACACACACACACACACACACACACACACACACATATATATATATATATACTAAAGACTTTTTAACACCGAGAAAGTTTAACACTAACCCACAAAAAATAATATGAGAAAATATCCAGTTTTGCACCGAGAAAGTTTAAAATTGAAAACGTAACAAATATATTTAAAAAAAAAATCCACATCATCATAATAATATTTTCTCTCGTTGAAAATATCCTCTCTTATATATATATATATATATATATATGTATATACGGCCTGAAGAAGATCAGTTCTCCGAGACACCGAAACTGAGATTTGATTATTGGTGAATTATGGACCGTAATAAAAGCCGATAACAAATATATTTAAAAAAAAATAAATCATTGACTGATATAAACCTCAACAGGAAAATAGAGGAAAGGACGTTTCGTCCCTATAATTGGGACTCATCAGCAGTTCTCTCAGTAGGGTTGTCAAGCAGACAACGTTTTTCATATCAGACTAACATGTACTCACTCACTTTTCTCTCCTGTTGGAACAACTATAACCGCGCCAACTGGAGCATTAGAAGCCGGATCCTAAACACATATATATATATATATATATATATATATAAACCTATATACGGCCGTATCCTATAATTGGGACTCATCAGCAGTGCGCATCCACTTCGAAACCTGACAGTCGAATTGACACCGGGTCAATCAGATCAGTTCCTCGGAAACCGACAGCCCGACAACAGCACATGAGACATGATTATAGTGGTTGAAAACATATTCATTGAGTCTGGACCGTCCACACTTTTGAAGGTGCGCATCCACCACCAATAAACACACACACACACACATATCAGACTCAACATACACACACACACACACACAAAAAATATATATATATATATATATATATATATATATATATATATATATATATATATATATATATATTCCGCCACGTTGTGGGAGATATATGAAACAGCCTTCGGTGTCGAGGCCCGGTTGCCCTTGACAACCCTACTGTCAGGTTTCGATACCTGGTGTTGACTAAAATGTCCACCGTCCAGTTTCCTCTATTTTCACACTCACAAATCAACCCCCCCAATATATATATATATATATATATATATATATATATATATATATATATATATATATATCAAACGTATCTGGCACAATGTCGCGTCAACAATGTCTCGAGGTCAGATTACATGCTCTTTAAGTATACGCCTGCCTAACCACTTTAGTGTTCTTAGTTTGATAAGGAAACATTCAGTAACAACTTGAGTGATCTTATTTTGATAAAGAAACACTTAAGGAACTCCTCGCTTCAAGTAATATTGGTTGGGGTGTTGCGTTAGCTTGTAGCTGACGATCATCACAGGAAATTAATGTGAGTCCACTTTGATTGCATTTGCTGTTATTGCATAGCATCATTACAATCCAGTATCATTGTAGTGTGATCTTATTTCGACATAGTGTGAGACATGACACTTTTCATAAAATGAAAACTCACTATTTTCATACTCTGGTTGAGTATTTTTCTGAAAATTGATCGGTTCTTCGCAAATATAATCAGCAGTTGTCCCCTAAGAACCAGAGTTATTTCGTTCGCGAGATTCTCTTCTTTGGCTTAGAGATGGTGGCATCATAATTCTGTTACCATTTACGTCGATTGAACAAGGGTACATTTCATCTGAATTTGATGATCAGGATTCCTCTGTCAGTCCAGTTTCTGGATAGGAACATCGTAGGCTCAATGGCTTGTGCCGGTTTTGGAGTCTTCGCTTCCATGCTTCAAAAGAAACAGCACCCATAATTCCGAAGATGGTTAGAGGCACCGCTACAAATAAATTTGAGAGGATAATGTCTAATTCTTTAGAGTCGTGTTGTTAGATGCATTTATTTTATGCTTTTCCCACTTTCCGTGGAAATTTTATAAACGAGTCTCCCTTTTTTTTGTATTGGCAAATCAATTCGAGCAGGTGATGTGTTTTCTTGTTAATCCAAATCCCGACGACTGTTTTCTGTCGAGCAGAGAAATTTTTCTTCCGGTTGTTTTTTATATATATATATATATATATATATATATATATATATATATATATATATATATATATATATATAAATGTTGGAGTGCCAATAGAATATAATATAAATTAAAAAAAAGATAAATTTTCGTAGCCGTTGAAAGATAATGGAAACACTTTTATAAAACGCTACAGATCCACAGGTAACATTACTTTTTTGAAACAATCCGAATATGACTAAGTGTATTTTGAAACACTTCCATAGGGATATACGACTACTTCTATACAAGACAGCATGGAGTACAAACAGAAATATACCAACAACAGACCCCTTGAAAATAGCTAAAGAATTAGGCAAAATTTAAAGCAATAACCACAATGGACGGTGCCAATGCGCTCGTTGGTTGGTTGGTTGATTTTGTTAAGAAGCATATCAACGTTGATGGATTACTTTAGTGATTCTCAGTTGCCGTGACGCGGCTCACTAGTGTGCCGCACGATCCTCTTAAGTGTGCTGCGAAATATAGTCACGGCATATATATATATATATATATATATATATATATATATATGTGTGTGTGTGTGTGTGTGTGTGTGTGTGTGTGTGTGTGTGTGTAAGTAGTAATGGTACAGCGTCCATATTTGAATAAATAAGTAAGAATTATTATTTTTTAAATAATTCTTTTCAGTATTCTTCGATGATGTCATTTTAATCATTTTGTTTTTATATTGATTTTTTTTAAAAATAATTTTTATTTTTTTAATTTAACGTTTTAAAATTGTCCTCTATTTGAATAAATGAATATTAATCTTTTTTTCATATAATTGTATTCAACATTCTTTGTTTAAGTCAACATTTTTAAAAAGTTATATTTAGTTAAGAATTAATATTGTCGAAGTTTCTGATATGTAACATTGATCATTTGATTTAATAATTTGCCAAATTTTAAATCTATGGTTTTATTTCATACCATTTAAATGTATACACTTTATAAATTTTGCAAATTTGCCGTGATATTTTACTTTCATCCTAGGTGTGCAGTTGCTTAAAAAAGTTTGTGAAACTCTTTTCTAAGGTTTATTTAATGTGGAAATCGAAATATTTTGAAGATAATTTTATGGCTTCAACTAAATATATAGTAAACATAATCGTATGCCTTTAACTACTGATAAAACGTATTGTTGGCCATTCTATAAAACTACATTTTTATGCTTTCATAATGTTTTGTTTTAGTTTTTGCTATTTGTCCATATTGCTATTTGGGACCTTGACTGGTTCTACCAACCCTGGTCAGGGTGAATCTGGGAATAACAACAATGAAGAGATGATTCCACGCTCCTCAACACCTTCAGTCTCCCGATCAGAGGTCTTGCTGCCGGATGTAGTTTATCGTCATACCGAGGACTGTTACAAACTCGTAGTCTTCATAAAAGAAAAACTGTAAGTATACTAGAAATGCTGAATAAAAAAACAAAATCTACTTTTGTTGCTACATTCGAGGAAACATTTCTAAATGAAGGTCTGCTATCCACACACACACAGAGATATATGTATAACATGAACGCACTCATGTGGATGTATAAGATACAAGATTGATGCTGGCAAGAAATCCCCATTTGATTGACGAAGGAGAAAAATATTTGGATGTTTACTTACATACTTTGAACAGAACTTACATCAAAACATCAGCAAAGATTGAATGCACTTGTTTGTCTATTGAATATCGATTACCTACAAGTATGTTTTTCCAAGAGAGTTGAAAGATTTATAAATGAAATTAAACTTATGACAGACCTCTTACGCGGAATCTCCCGTGCATCTACATACTCACAAGCACCCGGACGTAGCATTACACTCGAACAGCCCCCGCATATATATATATATATATATATATATATATATATATATATATAGACGCCGGCAGCATTTTTTTTATTTGTACAGGATTCCAGGAAAAAAGAAAGGACATAATTTGGCCAATCTCTTTTGTGCGCTATCGACTTTCATAAGCAATTATCAAAAGAACATATGTAGACACACACGCCCGTACTTTTATATATATATATATATATATATATATATATATATATATATATATATATATATATATAAACCCCACCCCACAGACATTTATATATATATATATATATATATATATATATGAAGAAATATACAGACATTTTTTATATATATATATATATATATAGATTTAATATATATATATATTTATATATATATACACACACACACACACATATATAAAATAAATTCTCTTAGTGTGCTTTTATATATATATATATATATATATATCAGGCATGATGATTGTGTCTAGCTTGAAACAGACTGTCGCCTCTAAGTGTTATATTTATATATATATATATATATATATATATATATATATATATATATATATATACATACACACACACACACACACATATATATATATATATATATATATATATATATAAGAAATATATATATGAAGAAATATACTCTTAAGGTGTGCTATATTTATGGGATAAAGTGCTCAGTATCAGAGATAGAGCGGGTGTAAATATATATCAGGCATGATGATTGTGTCTAGCTTGAAACAGAATGTCGCCTCTAAGTATTGACTTCAATGTTCACTTTTATATATATATATATATATATATATATATATATATATATATATATATATATATATATATATATATAGTGCTGGTGCTTGATTTAATTAAGTATACATTAATAAATATACATATTATCCCTCACCGATGACAAAACTCGGAGTTACATGCACAATGCAAATTTCAGGCACTGAATATAGATTGTCACGTAATTTAAATTTTAAAAATATCTAGTTATCGCAATGTTGGCGCAGTTATATATTATAATATATATATTATATATATTATACTGAGGTTGCATTTTTTAAAAAAAATTAGTCATATATTTGGCATTTAATATAAACGTTATATATATATATATATATATATATATATATATATATATATATATATATATATATATATATAGTACAGGTAATCGATCTGTTGTTATATAATTCGGGTGGATCCTCGTAATATTAGTTATTAAAACTGAGCCACAGAGATCTCTACGTATTTATTATAACAGCGAATATGTATTTCTTACGGAAAAAAAATTACCTCATCATAGAGGATAGTCTATTTCAAGCCTGGGGCTGATGATAGCCGGGTACAGAACGGCTTGAAATAGACTATTCTCTATGTTGATGTAATTTTTGTTTTTTGCTGTAATATATATATATATATATATATATATATATATATATATATATGCAGGGTGTCCATACAGTTCGTGTGTACTTTAAAAAATTATAGCTTTATTTGTATTTGCGATAGAAATAATCTGTAAAAAATCTTATAAGGTTTAATGTACCTAGTTTTAATTATAGCGAAAATAACTAATGTGATTTCAGGCATTACTGTAAATCAGTTGGCAAATGTTTCCGTTAACTGCAAAATCGTATTACCCTTTGTATTGCTAATGATGGAGGACATGTGGAAACTTAAATAAAATTTCAATAAAACTATATAGATTTACTTCTTTCTAATCCTTTTTGAAAATTATTTTTATCACAAATACAAATAAAGTTATAAATTTTTTAAAGTGCACACGAACTTTATGGACACCCTGTATATATATATAAATATTTTTTGCATATATATATAACATTTTATATATAATGTTATATATATATATATATATATATATATATATATATATATATATATATATATATATGTGTGTGTGTGTGTGTGTGTAAAAGTATTTTAGAGTTGTGAATATTAATTTTTTATATTAAGTATAAAGCGAGATTATTTTTTCTTAAAGAAAAACAAACCCTAATTTACATTAAAAATTAATCTGATACAACAAACTTGGGCAAATTTTTATGCCAACATGTAACCATCTTTTCATTTCTCTTGTTTAATAAGTTAAGGTTAATTAAGTGTTTTATATTTTCAGTAAGTCATAAATTACATTTATTTCCTTTCCCGTTGTAAGATTTGGCTCTTGCTACAACATCCCATTTGATAAAAGGTTTATTACCATCATTCTTTTATTGTCAAAAGTATTTAGAGAGAGCCATGTTATTTTTGTATTTTATATTGCCTAAAGTTATTCGATGATGGTAGTAACGAAATTTCCAAGGATTTTTAATGGAACCAAAATAAAATTTGGCATCGTTACCTAACTCAGTATACAAGCTTATCACTCATACATTGATGACGGTTTAAGCGTCAGATGATATTTTTTCGGCAGTTGTATTTATTTAAAAAAAAAAAAACAAAAAAAAAATTACTAACGTTGTCTTTGTTGGAAATATGTTTGTCAAAGAAATGACAGTCCGGGAGATGATCCTAATTTGTGGCAACATTACGAAGTACGTGAAAAGGATGTCGCCACTTGACCCAAGCCTTGTGAATGGAATTGGGTAAAAGGAAATATTCGGAAATCGTTCATGTTTGTGCTACTTACAAGTCACCGTGACCGAGGTTTGGAACATACTGGCTTTCTTCAAAATTATTGATCACTTTAGATTATGTGCAATTTCCCAGAAACTATAAATAAGACCTGTCCAACATAATTGCTGTATAAATCGTAAGTGGACTCTGTGGGTGTCGAACAAACACAACGCTCCTGAGAAGGCGCCTGCAAGGTTACCAAGTCGCCGAGCTGGACGGGAATATACAGAAGCGAGCTAGGGACTTCGACGTGGTGAGCAAGCCTGTCTCGATAGATCAATTACGACTGAATAGTGAGTTCGATCTTTACAGGGTTCTCCGTACTTTCTGCCTTGTAATGGTTAGCAAGCTTGTCTCGCTAGAACAATTACGGCTGAGTAGTGTGTTCGATCCTCACTGGGTGCCCGTACTTTCGGTCGTGTGCCACATCCAAGCTACGCTTAGAAAATAATTTGGGCACCTCGAAGGGGTGTAATGGTTAGTAAACTTGCTTCCCTAGAACAATTACGACTGAGTAGTGTGTTTTTGATCCTCACTGGGTGCCCCGTACTTTCGGTCGTGTGCCACATATAAGCAACGTTTAGAAAATAATTTGGGCACCTTGAAGTGGTGTAATGGTTAGCAAGCCTGTCTCGATAGATCAATTACGACTGAATAGTGAGTTCGATCCTCACTGGGTGCTCCGTACTTTCGGCCTTGTGCCACATATTAGCTACGCTTAGAAAATCACCACTTTCGTCCGTGTACCACATCTAAGATATGCTTAGAAAACCATTTGGTCACCTTGTGTCGGTGTAACGGTAAGCCAGCTTGTCTCGCTAGAACAATTACAAATGAATAGAGAGTTCAATCCTCATTAGGTGCTCCGTACTTTCGGCCTTGTGCCACATCTAAGCTACCTTCCGAAAATGACCACTTTCGGCTCTGTGCCACATTTAAGCTACGCTTAGAAAATCATTTATAATGGTTAGCAAGATTGTCTCGCTAGAACAATTACGACTGAGTAGTGAGTTCGATCCTCACTGGGTGCCCCGTATTTTTGGCCGTGTGCCACATCTAAGCTACGCTTAGAAAATAATTTGGGCACCTTGAAGCGGTGTAATGGTTTGCAAACTTGTCTCGCTAGAACTATTACGACTGCGTAGGGAGTTCGATCCTGACTGGGTGCCCCGTACTTTCGACCTTGTACTGATAGCTATTTATTTACTTAGTACACTTGAAAATAATATTTGTCGTTCCAATGTTGACTTTAAGGTAGCTCCTCCACATTTGAAAATTTGGCGAAATGCAATCCTTCGTCTTCCCTGTGACCATGAGCCAGACTTAAATTTATATATAGCTGACCATGCCTTTTCTCATCCTGTAATTATCTACTGAATTATAATGGACAAGTGTAGCACAACATTTCCATTGGCTTCATCGGCATTCATTTTCACCTCTGCGCTGAATGGTCGGTCGGATTTGTCAGATTATGAAAAGTAATAGAAATCAACTTGTGGACATTTATTTGTGAAACTTGTACATCGGTGTTCGTAAAGGTTGCAAGAATAGGACTGCGGTAATAAGTGAAAATTAACAACGCAAAAACCTTTCGACATCCAGGAAGGAGTAGAGGGTGAATGGCTATGAGCAAAAGATGATACACTGTCAAGATACCTGCAATGATCGTGAATAATGTGCCCGTGTTCAAGTTTGCATTTTATTACTTATAATCTATCTATCTATCTATCTATCTATCTATCTATCTATCTCTCTATCTGTCTTCTCCCTATATATCACTTTCTATTCAAATATATCAATTTAACTTCTCTTGTTGTCTTTCTCTCTACATATCACAGTTCATATCTATCTATCTATCTCACACTTTCTGTCTTCTCCGTCTGTCACTTCCTTTTCATAACTATCTACTACCTATTTGAGTCTGTTCATATCTATCTATCTATCTATCTATCTATCTATCTATCTATCTATCTATCTATCTCAGGCTTATCTATCTATCTCAGGCTTATCTATCTATCTATCTATCTATCTATCTATCTATCTATCTATCTCACACTTTCTGTCTTCTTCTATGTCACTTCCTTTTCATAACTATCTACTACCTATTTGAGTCTGTTCATATCTATCTATCTATCTATCTATCTATCTATCTATCTATTTGTCTTCTCCCTATATATTACTTTTTCTATTCATATATATCTATTTATCTTCTCTTGCTGTCTTTCTCTCAACATATCACTTTTTATATCTATCTATCTATCTATCTATCTATCTATCTATCTATCTATCTATCTATCTATTTCTGCATTCGTCTGTCAGTTTTGTTTTATTTTTTGCAAACTGAGAAAAAGTGAAGACAGCTTCATAACAAACAAGTTGACCTACCGGAATCTTCACTCGATAACAATTTGTTGAAGGCACGTTCTTCATTTTAGCCAGTGTTTCTTTTTGTTTTGTTTTTTAAATTTTTTTCCTCTCTCTTTTTTTCCTTTATTTTTCTCGTGTAATTTCCAAGGGAATTACCCACAAAATGACGAAAACATAAATTGTCTTTAAATATTTCATTGGTAATTATCATCCGTTTTTACCTTTAATTTTCTAGCTGTTTTTTTTTTTTTGCTATCCTCTTCTTCGTTAATGTATTGCATCACAGCTAATGAAGCCGTTCTTTTATGACGAAGGACGCCTCATCTTTTTTCTTTCTCTTCCCGCTTCCGCGCCCAGAATTTCGCAATTAATCGAAAATTCTGAATCTTATCGGCTATGACTTGGACAACGTGCCAAGAAATAAATAAGAACGAAAAACAAACAAACAAACAACAAATAAAAAGGGAGGTCACCTTGGCGCAGTTGTAGCGGGTTATTATTTCCAAATGCAGTCAATGTAAGAAGGCAGTTGTCGCCAATTAGGAAAAAAAAAAGGTTGCAATATAATTTTCGTACTTTCTGAAATGTTTTTCCATTAGTTTATTCCTAAAAAAAATACAAAAAAAAAAAAACTTCCATTCTGCAGCTTTTAGTACTTTTTAACCATCACCAATTCGGCAAACTGATTCAATCATTAATCCGGCAAGAATAGGGAGCTGCCATTATTGTTTTGTGCCGCTAATAGCTACATTACTTTCAAACAATGTGTTGTGTCGGAAACCTACCACCCCCTCTTGAAGATGAACTTGTCTGCGTCTGTGAACAAAGACTTTAGTGGCATGTCAGTTGACATGGAAGAAGACAGATAGGCCGAGAGGGTAAGACCTCCGAGTCTAGCTGAGTCGTGATACAGTCTTTCACTGTAAGCGACGTCTGTCGAACTCTCTGCGTTAGCAGAGAGGAACCCGGACGAAACTTTGCCGAAGGGCAAGGTTTCGTCCGGGGATGTTGACAGGGCCTGAACCCGTCTAGGCGGGTTCAAAGGCTATATTTTTGGCCGAGCCTACGGGCTCGGAGATACCCACATTAAACTGGCCTTGTGCCACATTCAATCCTCGTGGGTGGATCGATAAATACAGACAGATGGACATAGAAGTTCTTAGCTGAGCTAGTTATTGACTACACAGGCGATTTCTGTACCTTTTTACCAACCTATTAAAACCCTTTTTATTGTTACGTGTTATTTGGCATTTGTCTCTTCTAACCCCAAATCAGCATCATAACACAATGGTAAGGCATTTCTAATTCTTTTGTGCATTTTTATTAGCTCCAATAATAATTGAATTGAATGTTAGAAGTGATTATAGTCCTGTGAAATGCAAACACCATACGTTGTCTATATTAGATAAGGTTTGGTTTGATTGTATTTCTTTAGCAGCAAGTATGGGTTATTTAATGCCGAAACCTAAACATTTTGTGCCCAATTTTAGCCCTTCAACTACAGATCTTATACACACAATTTTATACCTTTAGTGTAAACGTATGTATTTTAGTTTGTAAATGATAAAATGTATTGTTGGTAATTAAAAAAAAATGTATCGTTGGTAATTTCATTAAAAATGAATTGTTATACTTTTTTTAGTGTTGTATTCATTGTCGTTTTACTATAAAAATGTATTGCTGGTAATTTTACGATAAAAATATGACGTTAATTTTTTTTTTGGTGGGGGTTCACTATTTTCCCATAGCTGGGACCCTGACAAGCGCTATCAAGCTGGAACTGGGAAATAGCAATGAAGAGATGGTTCCGCGCTCTTGAAAATCTGCCATCTTCCGATCAGAGGCCTTGCTGCCGGATGTAGTTTATCGTCATACCCAGGATGCTGGCAGCATATTTTCCCCTATGTCTTCCATTTCTACTATTGTCGAAGGTGATAACTTGTAGAATGGCTCTACACGTTGACTCCCATGATGCGTCAATAAAATTCGAATGTAGAATTTAATTGAACAATGATGAATGAAGTGGTGATTTTCTAAAGCGAAGCTTAGATATGGCACAAGGTCGAAAGTGTAGAGCACCCAGTTAGTGTAAGTGCTCAATGATTTTCTAAGGCCAAAAGCATGGGACACCCAGTGGGGAATGAACTCATTGCTCAGTCGTAATTGTTCTAGCGAGACAATCTTGCTAAACATTACACCACATCGAAGTGCCTAATAGATTCATTTTCTCAGCGTAGCTTCGATGTGGCACAAAGCCGAAAGTATGGGGCACACAATGAGGATCGAACTCACTACTCAGCCGTAATTATTTTAGCGAGACAAGCTTGCTAACCATTTGTCATACCTGAACGTACCTATTCTATTATTAATAGACTCTCCCACATATAATAAGTAGTAGTAGTAGTAGTAGTAGTAGTAGTAGTAGTAGCAGCGGTCGCCAGTTGAGCTCAGTGGTGTTGAGTGAGTCAGTCGATGTCGGACATTGAAGTATCAACCATCACAACGAGATTGCTGCGTCATTAACTCTTATTTCAAGTTCCTAACGTTTTGTACATCGGACCTTTTTTAGGAACGACTTAGCGAAATACAAGCCTCCACTGTGAAAACTACTCTACAACACCATTACACCACACCGAGGTGTCCCAAATGATTTCTCAGCTTAGCTTAGATGTGGCACAAGGATGAACGAATGGGACATTCGGTGAGGATTGAACCCACTACTCAGATGTAATGGTTTTGGCAACCTTGTCTCGCTAACCATTACACCATATCGAAGTGCTCAATATAGTTATTTTCCCAGGCCGAAAATATGGGGCACCCAGTGAGGATCGAACTCACTACCCAGCCGTAATTGTTTTACTGAGACAAGCTTGCTAACCATTACACCACCTCGGAATGCCCAATGATTTTCTAAGTGTAACTTTGATGTGGCACAAGGCCGAAAGTGTAGAGCACACAGTGAGAATCGAACTCACCATTCAGTCATAATTGGTCTAGCGAGACGAGTTTGCTAACCATTAGTGTTAGTGCTCACTGATTTTTTTAAGCTTGAGGTTGTGGCGTAACCAGTAAAAATCGAACTCACTATTCAGTCGTAATTGATCTAGCGAGACGAACTTGCTCAACATTTCACCATATTTCACTCAACGATTATTCAAGTGTGTAAAATAAACGAAGGAATGAAAATTTAAATCATGAGGATGAATTTGTTTGGCCTTGAAAATTATTGTGTCACCTATGATGGCATCAGAGTTTTATTACGCCCAGACACTATTGTCCCGACTGTCGATTCGTTGTCCTACGGCCATTGACTGGCTGGACGTTACTCAAAGGAAGCGTACGAAAATTTGTAACGCTCCACGAATACACTGGCAAGCCTTATCAGTGAGCAAATCAAAGTACAGACTGACCCGGGATCTCTTCCGATTTAAATCCAATCGAGACTCTGTGGACAATCTGCAAAGAAAGACTTCGTGGAATAGACATACGAAATACTAACATGTGCAATGTGTCATGTTCCATTGGAAAAATACGAAAAAAGTAAATAATAATGGTATTATTCGTTTTGTTTCAATTAATTTGCACAAGGGTGTCCATGTAATGTTCTTATGAAAATACGTGAGAGTTACATCTGAAAAGAGTTTTTCTCTATGGTAAAATTATTAGCTATTGTGGTGTTTGAATTACTTCAAACGTCACTTTTATTGAATACCCGTATATGAGTCGAAAGTCTCTGTTTTTAAACGTTCTAACCATGAGACACAGTTTCGAATGTCACCATGGTCACTTTTGACTTTACTGAGCACGAAACACCTGGTAAGTAATCAACGAACGAAGGGGTTGCTGTGACGATCGCTAACAAAAAATGGCGGCAACGTAGGCTACAGGGGAACCCACATCAGGCGGTCGTAAGCAGAAGTTCTCGTCCTCTTCGTATTCCATTAGGGAGAAGGAAGTTCCACTCGGACAGCCTTCTGCCCACGAACCGCTACTTTGTGTAACTGGCTCCCGAGATGATAATTTCCCAACCACTAGAATCTTAACCTCTTCAATTTTACGGTTCACCGTTATCTTTCTCACATGTCCTCATCGACTGCACATATATTTCAGTAGGTCTCTATCTCGGCTGGCTCTTGGGCTTTGTATGAGTGAACATTAGAATAGAAAAAAGTGAGGTAATCCCGCACTTGATACGTGCTAAATCATTATTAACTTACCACCTGCAACAAATCTTTCATCTAATACATATACAAAATAATTAACACACATAAAAAAATACCTAAATACATTTACTCAAACACTGATTAATGACAAAATAAAAACGCTTTGCCGTAAACCAATTTCGAGATTATTTGTTTATTCAAATTTTCCTCGGCGTGGTGTAATGGTTAACAATCTGGTTGCCGCTCTCTTTTCGTGTACATCCCAATTTCTCTGAATTAGTGTTTCTCAACCGGTTCGCCCGGACGCACTAATGCACCCTTAAAGGTAAACCAGATGCACCCCAAGTTAAAAAGCTGGAGTCTTTGCCATATGATATTTTAAAGTGAATACTAAATTCTCTAATCTTTAAGAAGAAGTGGATAATCCTGTCCCCTTTTGTCTTCCTCGATGGATTTAAATCAGTCATAAAAAGAAACAAAAATAGCTGATTCTTCATAAATCCATTTATATGAAAACTATACCGTTTAAATATACGATGTAACGTCTAAAGATAAATAACTTTCAGGAAACTTCTTTAATATTTTCAGATTTCATGATTTATATTTTCTTCAATATCTGTCTATAATTCGGTTATCCTCATATTTGTTGCATATTCACGACGTTGTACGCTCCGGCCTTCTTCAGGATCTGTCTCTATTTCTGAGATGAGGTATTGTAATTATTTACATTATTTACATTGTTCGGACTGTTGCCATCCTCTTTGTTGCCATATTCACGCTGTTTCGGTTGTTGTACAGCCCGGCATCCGTAGTTCAATACACGGCTACAGCAGAGGTAAACAAAAATTGGAGTTGAGTTAAAGGGAAATAACTAATACTGAGTTATCCGGAAGAGGCATGGCACGAGGAACTAGAACAATCTATCCCGGTGGACAAAATAAAGGGTTCAGTTCGAAATTTCAATCACCCGATGCAAGTCGGAGCTTATAACAGAACGAAACGTAGTGTTTATGGCAACAACGCTGAAGACAACAGTCCGAACAATGTAAATAGTGTAAATTATTTCTCCTTATAAAAATTTAAAGTGAGGCTCAGAGTTTTAGTTATTCTACAATTTTGCCCTGAATTAAAAATTGTTGAAAAATACTGCTTTAAATAGATTTTATTTCTTAGCATTTTTTAACAATTTTTTTATTTTTTTTACGCAGTTTATATTCGTTTATTTTTTTCTTCAATTAAAAATATTTTAAAGTATCATTTATTTTGTTTATTCCTTTTTGTGCTTTTGCTTAAGATGCTTTTCCATATGGTTTTCTTGATCGTTCATTTTTACCTTGAATTTTTGTTACGTTTTTTCGTTATTTTTTTTTTCTTTTCAAATGTTTCAGTTATTCATCAAATTGTTCTATTTCCTCCATACTTAATTCGTTTTTTTCATTCATTTTTTTTTAACTTGAGTATTGATTAGTTTCTTTTCTTCTGTAAGGTATCATCCCGTGACACAAGTAACCAATCAAAAACAAATTCACATTTCGATACGAGTTATTTCCCTTGCGGATGAAGTCGACATTACAATGGAAAACTCGTTTCTGATCATTTTATAAAAAGTTGAAACAGGCATCAGTAATTAATATTCAAGTGAAATAATTATAATAATAATAATAATAGCAACAACAACAATAATAATAATAGTAATAATAATAATACTCACAGATGGAAAAAATGATGCATTTGACCAGATATATTCATAACAGATTTCAAAAATGAAACCTAACAAATAATTGATATGACTTGCTCTAAGGATTCGAATGTTTCTAAAAAATAAAATTTAAAAAACCGTCAAATTATAAGCACCTGCAAATCGAAGTAAAACAATTGTAGAAACATGAAACTACGATTATCTCTGTTATGATCTGGGCATTGGGTACGATAAAGAAACGTACTTAAAATCATGTCAGCAAAATGTCTAGAGAAATCATTATCTCAGAGCTGCAAAAGATTACTTTCAAGGGAACTGCACATATAATCCGCAAAATCTCTCCATCTAAACGAAACTCCCCAATGTGCATAGATAACACTCCTACAGTGCCCTTTTTACTAATAGAACTCGGAGGGAATTTGGTAATTAGGCGGTTAAAATTACTTTCTGGTAAGGTGATACTACACAAAATAATAATGATAATACGTCAAAAGCTGCGTTATTCTTGTTGAAGCAGACAACTTACTAAGAGTAGCCGAGGTATTGAAAAAAGACACCGTTCACAATAACATCACTTCAAGTGATCAGTGAAAGCTTATAATAATTATTGATCTATTGCCTCTCATATTTCACATATAAGGCATGCAGTTTAATGTTATGTAAGGGAGCAAGGGAATAGAGAAGGGGACCGAGAAATGGTTAACGAGTTCGTTTAATAGAACAAGAGATCTGTGTGCTGAGTTTATACGCAGACGACACAGTACTGATAGCAGGCACAGAAAAGAAGGAAAATGATATGGAGAAATTAAAAGAAAAAAACTTTAGCAAAATAAACGGAACAAAAAAAGGAAAATGGAAAAAAATAAGATAAGGATAAAATAGAGAAGGAAAATAAAGGAGATCAAATTAAAAGAAGGAATGAATGAACACGAAGCCATCTTATCCTCTTTTTCTTTGGCCAATGTCTTGATAGTATATTTAAATGTTATGTTACACGTGTCTTTTTAGATTGCTAGTAATGTTCAAACAGCTGTCTCGCTTTTCTCGCTCTTTGATTCATGTTGTCTGTTGCCATCCTGATATCCACAGATCTTTAATTACGATGACTAGATCTGATCCCCTGATCCGGATTGGGCGATCTGTTTATATTTCAAAAAGTTCGTTTATTTTTCTATTCTCTGGTAGAGTTTCTTTAAAAATAAAAATAGTGTCACATTCAAAACCCAATCGTCTGCGAATTTCCGACTAGTTTTCTTCTGTTTTTTTTTTAAATTCCAATGTCTGGCGTGGGATAATTCACTTCATGGCTTGAAAGGACTCGTTAGCTTTGGGTGGCAGTCTTTCTAGAGATGGTGTCTCGATAAAAAAACATCGGGATGTAGGGTTGGCGTCCCACATTTTGTATCAGCTACCGAAAAAACTATCAAGAGATTTACTGATACAAGTCCTACTAACCACACGCACATGCGTCTTTTCAGTACCTGTTTTTCACAAGCGGTCCCGCATCTACGTACTAACCAGGCCTGACGTTGCTTAACCGAGAGATGATGAGTATACGTGTACAAATTACTTTAAAAGAGTAAGGTACACGCTATTGTAAGTGGGGGTAATATGGTGTCTATGTAGTCCACCACTAACAGTGGTTTACCTATTTCACGCCGCTGGCGAGTATTGTATTTTGTTGATGTTATAAAGATGACCATTTCATTTCCACCCTCCGTTTTGGTTATTCCTCATTCAGTAACCCTTTTCTAGGTTACAGCACGAAAGAAAGAAAGAAAGAAAGAAAGGACAATGATAACAGAAAGAGAGAGAGAGAAAGAAAGGAAGGACAATGATAACAGAAAGAGAGAGAGAGAAAGAAAGGAAGGACAATGATAACAGAAAGAGAGAGAGAGAGAGAAAAAGAAAACGATGATAATAGACAGAGAGAGTGAGTGAGAGAGAGAGAAATTGCTAGAGAAACAAAGACGGTAAGAGGAAGAGAGAAAAGGAGAGACAAAGAAAGAAAGAAAAAAGAAAGACAGTGTTATATTTCGTACCTATGAACACTTGGGACATACATATGTTCCAATTCTCATAAATACGTTGGACACCATTGTAAGTGGGGGCAGTCTGCTATCTAAGTAGTCCATCACTAGCAGTGGTTTACCTACTGCACACTGCTGCCAAGTATTGTATTTTGTTGATGTTATAAAGATGACCATTTCATGTCCACCCTCCGTTTTTGTTATTCCTCATTCATTAACCCTTCCTAGGTTATAACGTTAAAATCAGCATTGTTTAAAAAAAAAGAAGAAAACGTTTAATTTTAACTTAAAAAAAAGATAAAAAGGACGGATAAAAGAAGAAAAATGAAGAAGATATGGAGAAATTAAAAGAACATGATTTAACGAAATAAACGGAACAGGAAAAGGAAAAAGGAAAAAAAAATATTAAGGAAGAATTAGAGAAGGAAAATAAAGGAGATCAAAATTAAAAGAAGGAATGAATGAACACGAAGCCATCTTATCCTCTTTTTCTTTGGCCAATGTCTTGATAGTATATTTAAATGTTATGTTACACGTGTCTTTTTCAGATTGCTATCAATCTGAGAGAATTGAAAAATCCTAGCGGGATTCAACATTGGCGGACACAATCGCTCTCCTTCGCTACAGAACGTAGCAAAGGAGAGCGAGAAGAAGGGACTAAGCATAACTAAACAAAATCAAGCAGGTGCGGAATTTTAAATATCTGGGAAGTATTTTGACAGAGTACAACGCTGAGATCCGAAAACCTATTGCCAATAGCCAATGACGCATTTCAAAAGCTAGGCAGAGTATTACGAGACAGGTGGATTTCGTTGGTAACAAAGAAAAGAGTACTGAACTGCTACGTGATATCTGTCCTCCTTTACTGCAGCGAATGTTTGGCGGTCTCCTTATAGATGTAGAAGAGACTCGAGGCAACGGAGGCATGGTTATACAGAGGGATTTTTAAGGATACCATGAACCGAACATGTCAGCAACGATGAGGTTTTGAGAGGATGCAAACAAGGAGAAGGCTTATACTTAACATCAAGAAGAGGCAGCTGAAATATCTAGGACAGGAAGGAGGGCTTGGAGAATCTGATACTCACAGGTCGAATAGAGGGAAAGAAAGACACGGGAAATCAACGCATGGCATACCTAGCGGGCTTAAGCATGTGGATGACAGAACAGGGCCTGGTGGAAGTAGCGAAGGGACAAAACTTATTGAAAGCTACAAGGGATAGGAGGAAGTGGAGGGCCATGATCGCCTGCGTCCTGAAGGTACAGAGCACATAAAAAAGAAAGAACTCGTTCCTAATCCAGGAATCAAATTTTAATCTCTCATTCAGCCTGTGAAAACCTTTGCTAGACGGTGACCTTGCTTAAATTGTTCTCTTCTGCAGTTCCTGGTGTTGTCTCTGAGGATTTGTGATATGGCCTATTTCAGTATATAATCCTAATGTCCACACGTGAATTTTATTCAGTAATTATTTATTTTAGTTCACTTTCTTTCCTTCCTTCACCAATAGGAGTTTATATGTTTGCCTATCACCCGGTTCACACTCCTCCCAAGTCTTTCGAACATGAGTAGCGGTTTATCACTTCTCTACTTCAACTCCTAACGCTTGTACTTACGCTAATATAACTACCCACAGTAATCTTCTATCTAGAGTGGCTCTTGAGAAATGTTTTTCATTATATATATATATATATATATATATATATATTTATATCAGTGAATATTGAAGTCAACACTCAGGGACGCAATCGTCCAGCATGAAACAGCCTGTCGCCCTTGAGTGTTGACTTCAATGTTCATTTTTATATTTATATTTACATACGCTCTATCAATATTGAGCACTTTATTCAATAAATATAGCACACCTTAAAACTATATTTATTAATATATATATATATATATATATATATATGTATGTGTGTATGTGTGTGTGTGTATGTGTGCGTGCGTGTATAGGGATTGAAATATTGTTTTTTCACTAATGTTTATACAATACATATCTCAAGAGGCACTCTAGGTAGAGGAATATTGTGGAGAGTTGGATTTGAAGCCATGTTTTATCGGCTTCAATGAAATAAAATATCGCCTAGGATATTTAAGTTTGTCATTATATAATTTTTTGACATAAAGCTCACAACGGATCTATATCGTCTTGAAATTCCATACGGATTATCGATAATTTTATTATTATTATTAATATATATATATATATATATATATATATATATATATATATATATAATATTAATAATAATAAATATATATATATATATATATATATATATATATATATATATATATATATATATATATATACTGTCATTTACATACATTCCCAGTGGATAAAATACAGTATATACTCGCGTATCATGCGAATTTGAAGCCCTAATGTTGAAGCTAATCTAACTATAGTAAATAGATATAAAGTTTGGTCAACGGCGTAGGCAGTAGATACGCTAATTTTATATGTCGCGAATGATGCGACCCCCTTAAAATAGGCTTCAAAATTAAACCTTTAAAAGTCGTATGATACGCGAGTACATACGTTATATTAACTAGCTTAAAAGCTGCCATATCCGGTGGCATTTAAACTAGTTCTTAATTGAGCCTTCATCACAATAGATAGGGAGTAGTAGATGCGATAGGCAACAATAAACTACGGAAGAGCTCAAAATTGATCGCTGCATTTAAGTATTTCATTAATATTTAAGCTTACCTTTTGAAAGTTCAAGTATAATTCTTCTGCTGTCCCTTAATTTAAAGACAATGTGATGGATGTAGGTCCTTACTTTCCGTACAAACAATTATTTTTATTTCATGGGTGACTTTCGGTGGATTTCACAATTAATTTTGATTATTCCCAAATTTATTTCCAAGTTATAAAAATTGTTATTGTACAAAAAATTCCGTCGCAAAAAGAAAAAAAAATCACGTAAAAAAATCGACGAAAACAAACCCAGTAAAGAAAATTAGGGAAAACTTGGGAATCCAGATTTTCAGAATTGAGGGTCCGGATCCAGCCCGGAATGGTCTTAATTTTTTTCACGAAGTCGGCCTGATTCCAAAATGATATATGTTTGGAGTAAAGCTGAAAAAGTGTGACAAATTGGCATTCGGATTGTTGGTACAGTATATTGTTATAACAAACATATGTCATTTAAAAATCATACTTATTATAAAACCCAGGTTGTTTGTGTGTGTGTGTCTGTACGTTTATATATTGGATCGGATTTCCTACACTTTTCAACCGATTTCAACAAAACTTCACAGGACTACGTAAAATTACATTGCGGTGGTTCTGATAGCGCCAAAATTTGGAAAAACACAATTGTTTTTGCACGAAATCAAATTGAAAACACGATTAAGAGGCATCACTGTCACGAGAATGAAAGGGGGACAACTCATATTGAGTTATACTTATTATAAAACCCAGGTTGTTTGTTTGTTTGTGTGTGTTTATGTGTGTGTGTGTGTGTGTTCGTTCGTTTATATATGGGATCGGATTTCCTACATTTTTCAACCGATTTCAACAAAACTTCAGTTTTTTTGGCAGGTAGTGTTTCTTATTGTATTGCACACTTTTTTCTTTATTTTTATATTCAGAATGCTTTATCAATTCCATTTAAAAGACAATTGTTTATAATAAAATTCTATTCAATCGGTAGGCTCATAACGATTGAAAACAATGTTTTTGTTTGAGTTTGGGTTTGACCAATTCGTAAAAAAAACCCCAAAAAACTAATTGACATGTGTCTCCGTCAACCTTAAAAAATAATCTTTGCCAATTTTATTTTTCAGTCTTTATGCTGGTCGATACTTGATCTATCATTTACTGTTACATCACCGGACAACGCCGGGCTTTACTGCTAGTATATTTATAAAATCATTTCAGCCCAAATAGGATAATAAAAGTCACTATGATGCAAGTGGTTATTGAGAGTGAATGAAACAGAAAGGACAGTAAAAGAACAGGGTTCCAGGATGCAGAAGATGAGCGGTTGATATTAATTATCTGTTTTTGAAGACCGTAGCTGACAGGAAAGGAGGAAGCGACTAGAAATTTTCACAGGCGAGAAATGGTGAAGTAGTAACTATTAGAAAAGAAATCACCGTTACAACCATCAATTTAAACACTGAAATTGTGAGACCTAACTACTAATCTAGTACTGCGATTAAATACCTGTAGTCGAGGTAGTAAAGAGGAAAGCATATCAGAAGTAGCATTAAAAATACTTATAGAAAATGACACATTGAAACGATGGCAACGATACCGCGGTCGAAATTGGCACGATGTCAGGTCAGGTCCAGTAATGCTGCAGATATGCGGTTTTTAGGCACCCAAGAAACAAATGTGTGGCGTCATGCATCTAAGAGACAACTTCTAGGTTTCAGGCATCCAAGAAACAAATGTGTGGCGTCATGCATCCAAAAGACAACTTCTAGGTTTCAGGCATCCAAGAGACAACTGCTAGGTTTCAGGCATCCAATAGACAACTGCAATGTTTCAGGCATCAAAGAGACAAATGTGTGGCGTCATGCATCCAAGAGACAACTTCAAGGTTTCAGGCATCCAAGAGACAAATGTGTGGCGTCATGCATCGAAGAGACAACTTCTACGTTTCAGGCATCCAAGAGACAAATGTGTAGCGTTATGTATCCAAGAGACAACTGCTATGTTTAAGGCATCCAAGAGACAACTTCTAGGTTTCAGGCATCCAAGAGACAAATGTGTGGGGCCATGCATCCAAGAGACAACTTCTAGGTTTCAAGTATCCAAGAGACAAATGTGTAGTGCCATGCATCCAAGAGACACCTGCTATGTTTCAGCCATCCAAAAGACAAATGTATGGCGTCATGCATCCAAAGGACAACTTCTCCGTTTCAGGCATCTATGAGAAAAATCTGTGGTGCCATGCATCCAAGAGACAACTTCTAGGTTTCAGGCATTCAAATGACAACTGCCAGGTTTCCATCCAATAGACAAATGTGTGGCGTCACATCCAAGTGACAACTGCTAGGTTTCAGGCATCTAAGAGACAAATATGTGGCGTCATGCATCCAATAGACAACTGCTAGGTTTCAGGCATCCAAGAGACAAATGACATGCATCCAAACTGGTTTCAGGCATCCAAGAGACAACTGCTAGGGTTTCAGGCATCCAAGATACAAATGTGGGGGCCATCCCAAGAGAGACAACTTCTAGGTTTCAAGTATCCAAGAGACAAATGTGGCATCCAAGAGACAACTTCTCCGTTTCAGGCATCTATGAGATAAATCTGTGGTGCCATGCATCCAAGAGACAACTTCTAGGTTTCAGGCATTCAAATGACAACTGCCAGGTTTCAGGCATCCAATAGACAAATGTGTGGCGTCATGCATCCAAGTGACAACTGCTAGGTTTCAGGCATCTAAGAGACAAATATGTGGCGTCATGCATCCAATAGACAACTGCTAGGTTTCAGGCATCCAAGAGACAAATGTGTGGCGTCATGCATCCAAGAGACAACTTCTAGGTTTCAGGCATCCAAGAGACAACTGCTAGGTTTCAGGCATCCAAGATACAAATGTGTGGGGCCATGCATCCAAGAGACAACTTCTAGGTTTCAAGTATCCAAGAGACAAATGTGTGCTGCCATGCATCCAAGAGACAACTTCTACGTTTCAGGCATCTATGAGATAAATCTGTGGTGCCATGCATCCAAGAGACAACTTCTAGGTTTCAGGCATTCAAATGACAACTGCCAGGTTTCAGGCATCCAATAGACAAATGTGTGGCGTCATGCATCCAATTGACAACTGCTAGGTTTCAGGCATCCAAGAGACAAATGTGTGGCGTCATGCATCCAAGAGACAACTTCTAAGTTTCAGGCATCCAAGAGACAAATGTGTGGCGTCATGCATCCATGCTGGTCTGAATAGTAAGGTTTATAATAAGCCCTCTTTTTACTTGAGAGGAGAACTTTGTGGTTTCCTTTTGGCATTTCCGAGTTTTTGGCATGACTGCTGTTTCAGGTTTGGGCCTTTACAAAGTAAAACGTCGGAATAAATGATAATTTTGTAGTTGACCGTGGATAACTGGAACTGTGAAAATCGAAGCCGTGGAAAAGAGGTGACAACATTTTTTTTTTATATCTGCGTCTGTTTTGTATTATAAAATGTTTTCTTTTATGCTTTGTCAATACGTCAAATCGAACACCGTCATGTTAAACCGGGTGTAAATCTATCAATTAATCTGCTAATTGAAGGATGTCACAGCGTTATGAAATTAGTTGAGGCAACCATTTGTCTTCGTATAAAGCCATAACTTATATTGGGAGAATATTGCTGTTTCGTTTTCTCTGGATTTTGTTAGGTGAGATGTTTTAATCACCGTATGTGCGTTTGTTCTGCAAAATAACCTAATCTTCTTTGTTTTGTTTTATAGAACAGCTTTACAGCCGCGTACCCTCCAGCCTTCCACAGGTGTCTGTGATCTTCTCGAATAACGCAGAGAGAGGGAAAAAAGATAGAGGGGACGAGAAAGAGAGAGAGAGGGAGAAAGAGAGGGTAGAGAGAGACAGGCGAAAGAGAGAGTATATGTTTCTTTTCCTTTCAACACACGATCACGTCCGGTGTTCGCTTTTGTGCATTCTTAGGATTGTCTTTTCTTAACTTGAGAAGGTCACGTTTTCAACGCAGAGTTCAGAAGAATACAATCCCAAGAACAAACGAACGTAGGCACCGGACGTGAGGTTCTAGGGTGGAGAAGCCCATGTCTCGTCCCATCGCACCCACCTAAGAGAAAGATTCAAGCCAATTTCTTATGCACCAGTCTCCCTGGCTTAGATGCGGTTATCCGTTTGAACTATAAACTCTTAACCAATCTTTATGGTTCGTTATGCTGCACTGTATAGTCAAACCCAAATCATTTGCACTGTTCCTATGAATTTACTGAAAATAGCTCTCAACAACTTCTTCCCCTTTGTATTACTAAGTAATGGTCATCTTTACTATCCCTGCTATTCGCTGTTCTACCATCCGTTACACCACACACACACACACACACACACATATATACATATATATATATATATATATATATATATATATATATATATATATATAGATAGATAGATAGATAGATAGATAGATATATATAAACCTAGTGAGCCAGACAAACCTACCCAGGTTTCACCTAAGCGGATCGTCAGGGAAAGCTGTGCGATTTTTTTCGACAGACTTTCATGTTTCTTGCTCTTTCTTTTTTTTAAAACATTTTTTCCTTCGAGATTGATTTGATTATTGGCAAATCAAAAATTCATTAACTCCGCAAACAAGGAAATATTTCAACAACACAATGGCTTCTATAACACTGCCCTAAAAAATAGTGGTTATAAAAATGCTAACCTTAACTATAGAGACGATTGCACTGGCCATAAGAAAAAAAAAACAGGAAAAGGAAAATCATTTGGTATACCCCTCCGTTCAACCAAATAGTTAGTATTAAACTAGGACAGAAATTCTTAGCTCTAATTGATAAACACTTCCCCACCAATAGTAAGCTTAGTAATATATTCAATAAGAACACCCTAAAATTGAGTTACAGCTGCTCTGAAAATCTTGAACGTATAATAAAAAAAACAATAATAAGATTTTGAATAAGCCCCCATGCCCGAATAGTATTAATAAAAACCCTGCACTTAAATCAGACAATAAAAGGGAAAAATTGTGTAATTGTAGAAACCTAGAAGACTGCCCATTAGAAAATAAATGCTGCATTAAATCTGTGGTATACCAATGTACTATATCATCCACTGAGAATCCTAGCACTAATATGATATACATTGGGTCCACGAAGAATGATTTTAAAGATAGATGGAGGCAGCATTAGTGCTCTTTCAATAATATAAATAAAAGAAATCAGACTTCCCTATCTAAATATTTTTGACATATGAAGGAAACAAATAGGACACCTAAAGTAAAATGGAAAATTATAAACAGGGCTAGAACATGTAAAACTTGGGATGACCCATGCCCTTTGTGCCTCCATGAGAAATTGCACATTATTAAGCTTCTAAATAATAATAATCTATTAAACAATAGACATGAGTTAACGGTTTTTGTCGACATCATCAGATTCATGGTTTGAATAATTAGCTAATAACAAGCATACAATATAATAACTTGATTAATCCATAGCCCAATCATCAGATTCATGGTCTGAATAATTAGCTAAGAACAAGCATACAATATAATAACTTTCATAATCCATAGCCCAAATAAATAGTTTAAATACCCTACAAAAAAGATAACCCTTTATGAAGTCGTCAAAAAGCAAACGTTACGGCAGATTTTTTTATATGCACAAATCCCTTTCATAAAAAAATAAAATAATAAAAAAATAAATAAATCTCCATAGACAAGCATACCAGACTAGGGTTAATACATCTTCCGTTTCAAATTTAGACACCCCCACCTTTCCCTGACTTGACATCTATGAAAGTAACTCTATACTGATACTTATTATTAACACCCAACACACGCCTACCCAATTTAAACAATTCGCCCTAGCTGTTACCATGGAAATTTTGATTTCAATTATTAAAACACGTAAATTTCAGAAATACGTTATTCCAAAAAAAAAAATTCGCTTGAAGATGGAACAGAGCTTACTTTAACTCAATTAAATTCACATAATAATTATATTGAAGTTTTTGGCTCTTGTTTTTAAAACATGAGACCTCTTATGTCGCGAATTGGAATCATATTTTTAAATAAATAATTATATATATATATATATATATATATATATATATATATATATATATATATATTTGTTGATCACACTAGATAACACGTTTCCCAGAAACTGTAACTGTTGATCAGCATAGTTGCAGATAACAACAGTTCTTCTGCCAGAAACTTTTTGGTTTATTTTGTTTTAGGTCTGCTCAATGGGTTATTTAATGCCGACAACATTTTTTAAAATTCACAATAGAATATGGTTCTTTGGTTTGGTTTGGTTTGGTTTATTTTGTTTTACGGCATATCAACCTCAATGGGTTATTTAATGCCGACAACATTTTTAGGATAGATTCGTATGAATAGAATATGTATTCCTTGGTTTAGATTGGTTTGGTTTATTTTGTTTTACGGCATATCAACCTCAATGGGTTATTTAATGCCGATAACTTTTTTCATTGCTGGTAATATTTTGTTTCGTCAAAAAATTGTTTCTGGTAATATTTTCCTTCAAAATTGTATTGCTGGTAATAATTTTTTTAAAGAAAAGTATTGCGGGTAATAGTTAACTATTTGCCTATAGCTGGGACCCTAACAGGTGCTACCAACCTGGGAACACCAACAATTAAGAGGTGGTTCCACGCTCCTCAAAACTTCCTGATCAGAGGCCGAATACGAGTGACCAGCTATTATATATATATATATATATATATATATATATATATATATATGAATGAGATAACGACGTATAAATTTTTATATATCATAAAAACAATATTGGAGGGGGATATATGGGAAAGTGGAAAAATGTTTATGTCTGACGCGTTTCGTCCTTTAGACTTCATTGGACTAAATTTATTACATTTGTGCGGGTACATGTGCCCACGAAAGAGGGATGTTAGGAATTTAATTTTAAAAGATTTTTTTCTATTATCACAGTGTGGGATATCTACAAAAAAAAGTGACGGAAATAAAAATTAAAAGAGTATAAATGAAATCGGATGGATTATATACCCAAAACAAAAAAAAAATTAAATTTAAAAAAATCTCAGCATCTCTCATTCGTGGATATGTATAGTCGCAGAAACTTAACGAATATAACCCGATGAAGTCCTAAAGGTCGAAACTCCGCGAGCAAATGAAAAGCATTCTGGATCGGATCAGGACCCGTTCTGCAATACTGAAATTTTGAATTCCCAAGTTTTCATTACTGCCATTGTTTTCGGCGAATTTTTAAGTTATTGCGACCAATTTTTTGTACGATAACAATGTTTATAACTTTGAAATAAATCTGGGAATAATTGAAATTAAATGCGAAATATCGCGAAAGTCACCCACGAAATAAGAATAATTGTACGGAAAGTAAGGACTTACGTACATCAAATTTTCTTGAAATTAATTGGAATTATCGCTGAATTTTTAACAGATAAGCTTAAATATTAATGCAATACTTAAATGCAGAAATCAATTTTGAATTCTTCTGTAGTTTATTGTTGCCTATCGCATCTACTACTCCCTATCTATTGTGATGAAGGCCTAATCAAGAACCCTCAACAGGGCGGCTTTTAAGCTAGTTATTAATATATATATATATATATATATATATATATATATATATATGAATTATTTATTATTACTATAAGTTATATCTCACTAATGTGTGATATTTTATATATATATATATTCATTGAATTCTCGTACAATTTACTGAAAAACACAAAAACATTAATTATTTAGAAACCATATATATATATATATATATATATATATATATATATATATATATATATATATATATATATATACACTGTGCGATGTTTAAATTGTCGCCACTTTAATTTCGCGGACGCGCGCTGTTTGTTTTTAATTTTGTTGACCGTACATTATAGTAGCGTCACCGTCTGTGAGAAAAAGAACATCCCGGAAGTTCCAATACGAATATTTCAGAGTGTTTGGGCGTCAATCTGAGGGCAGAGCAGAGGATTCAGAAAGAGATGGATGAGTCAAATGGTGATCACGATGGAACAGCAGCTCTTAAACTCTCTCTGATCGTTCTGTTTTGCTGTTGAGGGTTACATAATCAACACGGACGCCAACATCAAGCGCCTTGGGGAAGGTAAGTGCTGTGCTGAGTCAAAAGAGTGGCTTATGAAAGACCCTATATCTAAGCAACAGGGTACTGCAATATACTACACAAGCAGGAAAACCCAATCATGGCTTTCAGACAATTTCTGCGATTATATCACCCCTTACATCTGCCCCCACCTAACTCCCTAGACTGCAAACCCTTTGATTATTATGTGTGGGACGCAAATGATCAAGAGACCAACAGAATTTCTTGTAACACCAAAAATCAACTGAAGACAAGGATTATGGCAGCATTCACCAGCCAGAAGATTTGAACGAGATTCCGAAGTTATGTGGAGGCAGTATTTAAATCCAATGGCGATTTTATTGAATTAATTTACTCTTTAGTATTTCAAGGTATTTTCTTTCTTGTAATTTTGGTAAATAGATCTTTTAAAATGAAATATCAATGTTATTTTAATTTTTTTTTTTTTTGTAATTTAGACGACAATTTATCCATCGCACCTTTTGTGTGTGTGTGTGCGCGCACGCACGTATATATATATATATATATATATATATATATATATATTAGTTGGTGCAAAAATAATGACATAAGAATGTCGTTTTTCGACGTTAAAAAATACGTCAAAAAACGACATTATTACGTCATTATTTTTGTACCAACCTATATATATATATATATATATATATATATATATATACAGATTTAATGAAATTGCATTTATACTGGGTGTACCCCTACAATTGACATAATTTAAAATGTGAATATCTAAGTAACTACATGTCCTAGGCAAACAAAATTAAATCGGCTTCGTGTTGAACAATAAAAGATTTATTTATGAAAATTCGATATTTAAAGGGATGTAGATTTTTTAACTGATTTCACAAGGCTTCGCAAATGTTCAATCCGCACCACCTGTAACACGACACACGTCAAAATAGTAGTCCAGCTCCTGTCAAACACGCAGTAGCATGTTTTGCGTAACATTCTCCAGCGCCTCGGTGATTCTTTGGTTAAGTTCTTCTAGGCCTGTAGAATTGGTGGGGATATAGATTTGTCCATTCACATAGCCCCATAGAAAAAAAATTAAAAGGTGTCAAGTCAGGTTAATGTGGTAACCATTTCAGCAGAACATTGCCATTATCACTGGCACGCCCGATCCAACTTCCTGATAGATTCACATTGACATAAGTCCGCACAGTCAACTTCGTTTTAACACATTATTTGAGCGACAATTATTACTAAACTACAAATTAATGTACATTTTAGGAGACACCATATATATATATATATATATATATATATATATATATATATATATATAGGTATATTGGAAAGCTACTGGCTTGACATGTTTTTCCTGATGAACTGGTGTCAACGAAATTTTATGTTTTATTATTTCAGTTCTAAATATTATGGCTGAATAAAATCATCCAGATTATTATTATTATTATTATTACATCCTATAATTTCAAGTGTATACTCATTTCTATCCGGGTCCCAACCAGAGACCTAAGGAAAGAAATTGCCTCATGCCAGTTTGCACTTGGAAAAAAACAAAAACTTTATTTATTCAGAAAGCATTGTTTTTTTTTACATTTTTCTCATGTTTTGAGAACCTTTCCTGACTCTAAAACAGAAAAAACAAAAAACAAAAACAAAAAAGCAAGACCACAAACATTTTATATAAATAAAGCCCTTTGTAAGGTGTGGTTTGTACTTGTATTTCTTTAAGTCTTGAGTTCCCAAGAATTCCTTCAAAGAGTCTATTGGAATCTTTTCCAATCAATCCCAGTGCTCCAACTAGAACTGGAATTGTTGATGTTCTCCTGTGCGACAATTTTTTAGATTTCAATTTCAAGGTCCTTGTATTTTGATAGTTTTTGAAAATCTTCCAAGATACATGTGTGTGTGTGTGTGTGTGTGTGTGTGTGTGTGTGTGTGTGTGTGTGTGTGTGTGTACCGGGTGTAACAGCAAAATTGTCCAAATCGTGTAAAAGGAAAATTGGCAAATTGTTAGATTAAGTTTGAACCGTTGCATCTTAAAACTGATTAATGCTATCTTGCTGAAATTCTCCGAGGTTTTTATTACACTATTGGACTCCACTTTGAGCAATAAGAATGTATAATTACTCTCTAAGCTTAACAGAAGAATCTTGATGAAATCGATCATAAACAAAAATGACATGTTCATCCTTAATTAATCATCACTAAGGATCGGAAGCTCATGAAGTATTGGAATAAAGTTCAAATATATATTTATTATTCCAGGATTAGTTTCCAACTTATTTAAGATGATCTTCGCCCTCTCTAACCAGCTAACTTTCTGTCCTGGAGTAACAAGTTGCCTCACATGTTTCACGTACGATTTCATTTTCATGTCTATTTTCTCTCTCTCTCTCTCTCTCTCTCTCTCACGTGCCAAATGTCTTATGGGCTGAGTTGAATCTTTTCTAATTGATCTCTTTACCTCTAAATTGAAATTATTTCCCCTCTTCCTGTTCCCTCAACTGTTCCCTCTTTTTTGAAATCATATTCACCGTTTTCTTGATGGATCTTGAATGGACTGAGGATGAGCCAGATAATGAATGTTGGTATTTTTCTTCTCCCCACTGTTCATTTGAGAAGACAGTGCGGCTGACACAAAACGATTTTAACATGTTCTCTTTCTAGCTGAAAAACATAAATGGTTTTTCAGTGATTCTTACCACAAATGGTGTCAAGATGGATAAACGTCTTATCTAAAAACGTGGAAAAAAGAAATTAGTTTAACGTTTTTTAGATATCAAAACATAATGTGGGACGGGAAATTACGATATTACACGATCTGTACAATTTTTTCTGTTACATCCAATATATATATATATATATATATATATATATATATATATATATATATATGTATATATATATATATATATATATGAGGATAACGATGATTTCAGGCTAGATTGAGAAAAATCCTCTCAAACATATTCTTTTAAAAATTTTGGAACTACATGCGTCTCTCGTTTACTGCGCATGTGTAGACGTGGCAATGTCAACAAAGCCCAGTCCGATGAAATCCTGACGGCTGAAACGCGTCACAACAAACGTTCCCAGTTTGTTATATATATATATATATATATATATATATATATATATATATATATATATATATATATATATAAAACAAACACTAATATTCCATGGTTATAATTTATAACATTGGAATCGTAATCACGATTCAATTCATCAAACCTAAAAATTTACAAAGAAAAAAAAAAAATTGGAAAATATGGCTAAAATTAATTTTTATTCCCGGAGTTATATTTTCCGATTTCTTTTTGAATTTGTAGGTTTGATGATTTGGATCGTGATTACGATTCCAATGCAATAAATTATAACCATGTAATATTAGTGTTTGAGCCTTTTATATCATATTCTTAATCTGTCCTGGATATTGAGATTTACCTGGATTCTATCCTCTTGGGAACTATATATATATATTGACCACTAATAATCTCTCTCTCTCTCTCTCTCTCTCTCTCTCTCTCTCTATATATATATATATATATATATATATATATATATATAACAAAATTATTCATCCCCGCCTTCCATAATTGCAAATAAAGCTGTAAAACCTCAAATTTTCATGGAAACGTCATGTGTTTTTTTTCATAAATAATGTAATAATGTATTTTAAAGAATGTGCAGTGATATCTACGACAAGATTTTATTTTAATGTCAAATAATGATACAAAAAAAAAACAAAAAAAAAACACTAGGAAACATTTAACAGGATAAAATTATTGGGCCTTTCGCCTCAATAATAAATTGTGTAATCTTTATTTTTGATTATTGCTTTTATTCATTTTTGATAGTTCCTTACAAGATCACTACACACACTGATAGTTATTTTGCTCCATTCTTCCTTGGCAATTGCTACGAGTTCCTCCAAATTCGAAGGACTTCTTTCTCTTAATTTTTCTTCAAATAAAAATATTATAAAATTATAAAAAAATAAATTCATAAATTTTCAATTGGGTTTAGGTCAGAACTTTGTGCGAGGTACGCTAATACCTTAATTTTGCAGTCATCTCCGCATTTTCTAACAATTTGTGCCGTGTGTTTCGGGTTATTGTCAGTGACGCACTAAATACAGCTTTCATGCACTTTGTTTTATATTATTTTTAAGAATAGCCAAATACTGCTCTTAATCCATAATACTCTCTCACTAGTTCTCCTGTTTCAGAAGCAACAAAAGATCCCCAGATCAGAATACCCCCACCACTGTACTTAATTGTAGGGAGGGTATTTTTTGGTCTGTGAGCTTCATTCACTTTCCTCCATACACATAAAAGAGTTCATGTGACCCAAATAATTCTACTTTGGTTTCATCTGACTATAGAACAAAATTCCAATATTTATTTCCATGTTCTAGATGGCATTTAGCATAAGTTAATCTGTATTTTAAGAGTTTAGCCTTCTGCTTGGGGTACAAGCTAAACTTACTGCTCGATGAAGACATCTAGTGACTGTTTTCATCGGATACATTCAACACTGATGTCTTTACATCATTGACAATGTCTTTTGTCGTTAAGTGAAGATTCTTCGGGACATTTCTAGCAATGTTTCTTTTCATTCTCTCAGAAATTAACCATTTTCTGTCAGTTCTTAATTTATTCTCAACACAAAGAGTTTCGTTGTACTTCTTGATAATGCTATGAATTGTCAATCTAGGAATATTTAAACACCTGGAAAGTGACGTATATACATCACCTTGTTTATACACATCAACTATCTTCATTCGGAGCTTCTCTTCATGTTCAGCTGGCTTCTCCAGCGTTGCAGAAGAAATGTGTTATTGAGGTAAGAGGCGTTATATATATTGAAATGCTGTATATGCAATACAACTGAGAAATTCCGAGTAAATAACAAAGTCTGTAGAATCACAGGGAGGCATTCTGTATGCAAAAAAAAGTTTCCTACACAGATACGAAAAATGTTTACGAAATGAACGCTAGCTTACTTCCTATACGGGCATTTTTAAAATTATATTAATTATAAAGTAACGTCTGGAAAGATATAGAAATTACTGAAATAGAATTTCACTACAGTGACTACATTTGACTGACGGCGAGTCTAGAGTCATATATATCACATCGCACTCTGTATAAGCCAATTGTTAAAGACATCTTTACATTTAAAACACTTTTGCCAACAGGCACTTTGACGTGGTGTAATCTTAGCAGGTTTGTTTCCCTAGAGCTATTACTAATGAGTTCGATCCTCACTGGGTGATCCAAACTTTCGGCCTTGTTCCACATTTAAGCAATTAAATCGATATAAGCCTTTTGCCAACAGTGATGAAAATGAGTTGTCTTTGCATTTGAATTTTCATCATATGAGCTTGCTAAAAAGAAAAAAAATACCATGTCCCTTCAGGGCGTAGACGGTCATGAAGCTCTTACGTTTTTTCTTTTTTATTATCTGTGAATTGCCTGGACTTCTTGAGAAAGATAGGAAAGAGATTTCTTCACGGTTTCCATCTCTTGGACTGGCTGCATCCTAAGGGAAAGAAACGGAAACAGATTCACACCTGAGCTAAACTCGTACATACGATCCATTGCTAAAGATGCAGTTAAAAATAGTCGTCTTCCTGTACCGCTCCAGTATGCACCTGATTCCTCCAGATCAGGCCAAAATTTGAGTACTGTTTTCATATTTGGACGGGAGTTGCCCAGATCTCATTCTTCAGCCTTGATAGAGTCCCAAAAGCATCTCCGATCAGTTTTAGGTGACTAATTATTCTTTACCCTTCAGTCTATATCCCACCCGGCGGGATGTGTTAAACCTCTCGCTGGTCTATTACTCCATCCACGGAAAGTGCTCGGACGAATTCCATTCATTGAAACGTTCACGGCAAGGACACACCATGGCATTTAAGTAGTACTAAACCACTCCTATTCTTTCCGTATTCCATTGGTTAGATGTAGGTTCCACTCGAACAGCTTCCAGCAAGCCACTGCTCTGTGGAAGCGATTTCCAAGAGGATGCTTCCCAAATAACTATGATCTTAATCTATTCAAGGCTAGTGATAATCGCTATCTTCTACACCTATAAATGAGGAGGCACGGTGGAGTAATGGATAGCGGCTTGGATTGAGGAATCGGAGAGCCGAGTTCGAATTCCAGTCGAATCCATTACATTCACTTACGTGCTAATACCCTTGGGAAAGGTGTGAATCCTCTTCCTCTCCCTTCCTCCAGCTATCGGTAAATAGCAGGACAGACCGGGTTCTATAGCATTGGATGGCGACTGGTCTAGGAGAAGAAGGAAAACTCTGAATTCAAAACCTGTGGAGGGTCGTTTGGGAACCTTGTGGCACGTAGTGCACTAGGTCTCTGTAATCGGCCCTTCAAAAAGTGTGGATGGCCCTGCACGAAACCTTCACCACTATAATCAAATCTCATGTGCTATACATGCGGGTTGGGGACTGCTTGTGTATTCCAAATTCCCATGAAACTCCAATATTGGAGCCGGCTCAACCCACCTCGGGTGAATGCCGTTACAGGTAGGTACACCTATAAATGGCCTGATAACGTAACCCTCTACTTCGAGTGGCCACTGGGCCTTGTAAATGGTGAACCTTACTGTAAAAAATGTGTTTTCCAATGGGATTCATGCGAAAGTGAACGCAAAAGACTAGTTTGGAATTTGAACCCTGTTCGACGTTTTCACATTCCGCAACGATATCCGTTACACTACCCGCAAATCCGACGGGCTTTATTTAGAATAACCGGATTAGATAACAAATGGATTACTACAAAAGTTTGTACAGCCTTGTGGGTAATGAATTGTTTCCCAGCTTACAAGCCGTTTCTCGCAGACAATACATCCCTATTTTCCCGCTACTCTATCGTTATTTTCACGAAAGATTTTCGGGAGACTGCATTCTTTGGCACCATCAGCGAAGACCTTTACAGATACGGCCCGATAGTCCACATACCTTGAGTAAGCTCAATCCTATTTCCATCTTATTCCATTAGTGAGGAGGAAGTTACATTTATACAGCTTCTTATTCAGATCTCTTGGGTTATGAAACAGATTCCCCTTTACTACAATATTAACCTCTTCAAGACTGTAATCAGCCGTTATCTATTCGACATATCCTTATGCACACTCTTTCTCCCTCCCGGAACGCCTTTACGATAATCTCATTTAGTAACCCTATGTCTTGATTGGTTATTATGGGCACATGGCCGAGTGGTTAGAACGTTCGGGTTCAAATCTCACCATGGTCGCTTTGCCAGGAAGGAAACTTCCTGGTGTTATCGGAGTGGATGGGTCGATCCCAGCGTGCGGTAGATTTGAAAAGTGCCTGAAAACCTTGCCACGGGTTGAACCAAGCCTTGTGAGTGAAATTGGGTAGACGGAACACTTGGGGGACCGTCGAGGGTTTGAGGCTAGATAACACGCTCTTTCCCAGAAATGGTAACTAAAGTCTGATCAATATAATTGCAGTATAAAACACAGGTGTGCTCTGTGGGTGTTGGACAAACACAAATGCGCCTGGGAAAACGTTTTCAATAGGAATTGGCTAGCCGCCTGAGTAGACGGGTATCCTCGAATACGAGGAGTCAGCTATATATATATATATATATATATATATATATGATTGGTTACCGGGCTTTGTATTGGGTGAACATTTAGTAAAAAAAATCTATAACTATGACTATAATAGAAATTGAAATGGTTTCTTGAATTCAATGTCGACTAACTACATAAAGACAATAGATTCTTTCAATGCCAACTAAGTTGAGAAAGAACCAGGTATTTTACAGTATCGACTAAGGAAACTTATTTGAAAGGCTTTGAAAGAGAGAAAGAAACAATAATTCTTTCAATGTCGACTTAGACAAGAAAAAATTCTTTTATTATCTTTGAGGGAGACAAAGAAAAAAATTATTTAAGGAGAAGAAGACAACTAAATTCTATAACTGTCGCCCAAGGCGCGAAAATTATTCTTTCAATGTCGACTTAGACAAGAAAAAATTCTTTTATTATCTTTGTGGGAGACAAAGAAAAAAATTATTTAAGGAGAAGAAGACAACTAAATTCTATAACTGTCGCCCAAGGCGCGAAAATTATTCTTTCAATGTCGACTTAGACAAGAAAAAATTCTTTTATTATCTTTGAGGGAGACAAAGAAAAAAATTATTTAAGGAGAAGAAGACAAAAATTTATTCTTCAATGTGTCGCCTTTGAGGGAGACAAAAAGAAGACAACTAAATTTATGTCGCCCAAGGCGCGAAAAAAATTTTCAATGTCGACTTAGACAAGAAAAAATTCTTTTATTATCTTTGTGGGAGACAAAGAAAAAAATTATTTAAGGAGAAGAAGACAACTAAATTCTATAACTGTCGCCCAAGGCGCGAAAATTATTCTTTCAATGTCGACCAAATAGAGAAAGAAAATAACTTCTTTCCGTATTGTCTATGATGAAAGCGAACTTTGAACGGTGACCGATATTTCTTTCTGTTAGTTTATTTGAAATTCATTTTCCCAAAATCCAAATTTACTTCTAAATGTTTATAAAAAGTTTGGTTTGGTTTGTGGTACGTCATACAAACCTGAATGGGTTAATTAATGTCGACAATATTTTTATTGCTGGTAATATTTTTTCCAAAAATGTATTGCTGGTAATATTTTTTCTTCAAAAATGTATTGTTTGTAATAATTTTTTTCTTCAAAAATTAATTGATGTTAATAATTTTTACGAAAATGTATTGCTGGTGTTAAAACCTATTTTTACATTTTCATAGCTTTTTGACTCCAGTTTGGGGTTAACTATTTGCCCACAGCTAGGACCCTAACAGGTGTTACCACCCCGGGTCAAGGTAGACCTGGAAACACCAGTAGTTAAGAGATGGTTCCCCGCTCCTCAAAACCTAATCAGAGGCCTTACTGTCGGATGTAGTTCATCGTCTCACCTAGGAAGCCTCATTCGGGGTGGGGGGTCTTAGCCCTCTGCAGAGGTGCATTCGGCGTATTCTTAAGCCCTGGCCGACAGAGCGGTTTTATAAACGACGTACTACAGATAACGGTAATGAAGAACCGATTAAACCTGAAAGACACTTTTAAGATTTCCCTAACATTTTACTGAATCTGTTGCTTCGTAACTTTTTCAACTGCCGACTGTTTATATATTTCGGATCGACTTCTACCAAGCAACCTTTCTGAATACATATCTTTTCATCACAGTCTTTGTGTTACGTAAAAAATGGCTTATGATCTGTAGTCAGACTGCATGCACCGAAAGGGTTTGTTGACACCGCAAAACAGCGGGTCTTTTTTTTTTTAAAGAATGAAACGCTGAATTAAGGATATGCTGTAGACGCAGATCCATTAAAATAAAAAATTATGCACATCTAAGAAGAATGAACTTAATGCCAAAAACGATACTTTACCTTTTATTTTTTTTTCCTTTTAAGGGACGAAAAAAAAAGGTGAAATATTGAACATGAAGTAAACAAATATTGGTTATTTCATCTTTCTCATTGATTTTTACCATCATTCTTTGTCCGTGCTTTTTCGGGGATTGGACATTTGAGATATGTTTATCTCAAAGACATTTTTGTAGACACGAAAAATTCATTTCATCTTTATGCCTGTATCCCATTCTTAGATTTCCATTGATATAATTTCCAGTTTCGTGAGTAAAGACACATCTATCTATCTATCTATCTATCTATCTATCTATCTATCTATCTATCTATCTATCTATCTATCTATCTATCTATCTCAGTCTGTTCCCATCTCTCTGTCTCTATCAATTTGTTCCTATCTATCTATCTATCTATCTATCTATCTATCTATCTATCTATCTATCTCAGGTTGTTTCTATCTATCTATCTATCTATCTATCTATCTATCTATCTATCTATCTCAGGTTGTTTCTATCTATCTATCTATCTATCTATCTATCTATCTATCTATCTATCTATCTATCTATCTATCTAAGTCTGTTCCCATCTCTCTCTCTATCAGTTTGTTCCTATCTATCGATAATCTATCTATCTATCTATCTATCTATCTATCTATCTATCTATCTATCTATCTATCTATCTATCTATCTCAGTCTGTTCCCATCTCTCTCTCTATCAGTTTGTTCCTATCTATCTATCTATCTATCTATCTATCTATCTATCTATCTATCTATCTATCTATCTCTGACATTTACCGTAGCCTAGAAAGTGTCGGGGTCTGTCTCGGCTGATTATTAGTATGTTGTAATTAACTTCACTCGTTTTTTTCTCTTGATGTTTAATATGGGAACATCTCGATGGTTCTTCTGTGTTTCTAAGATGATGCTACGCATTCTGCATTATTATTATTATTATTATTCTATACACCCTGTCCATTCAGAATGTAGGTGATCATCACACACAATCACATCCTCTACACTTTGTTGTCCTTAACAATGTTTACCACTTTGATATTCGCCTCAGTCCCCGTTCAACTACCCATTCGCAGAAGCTCGTTAGGTAAGTGGCCTGTCTATGACAAATTTTCCAATCCCTTCATCCTTCTTATGTGACCAAAAGATTTTCTTTTTGATTTTCAGTATAAAAGTCCTTTTTGTTTCCATGTTCCTTAAGACTGTTTCCTTGCCTAAGCGCTCCGTTCATGGAATTCTCAGTATCCTTCTGTAGAACCATATTTCTGTTTCCCCCAGTTTTCTCTTCATCTATGAGGAGATTGTTCAGCATTCACTGCTATACGTGAGGATTGATATCGCATGATAGCTCAGCGCTTTTTCTTTTCTAACGAAATTTTCCCGTAAAATTTCTTGAGATCCGTTTGAAGTAATTTATTTTGTCGATAGAACCCACGACACTTTTCATATCGTTTTCTTCTCTATGCCTTTAATTGCAGTTTCTGTTCAAGTATTTCCTTGATTGACGCAATTTCATTAATTGTTTTAACTTTAGATTTCAGCTTGATCTTACTTTTCCGTGTTGAAACATTTGAATTTCTTGAAATCACATCTAGTATCGATAATTCACATCCTCAATTTCCCACTTTAATTTCGCCTTTTCAAGTGGGCTCTTTTTGTCGCTTAAATCTTTTATTTGTCATGGCAGTAAGTTTTTCTGTCACAGCTGAAGCTGTTGCATATATGACACTATTTACTTCTGTGACGTTTTCCAGTGGTCTGTCCGTTGAAAATGTTTCTATTACAGAGTTATAGGTTTGCACATTATGTTTATTGAACTTTATCATGAACTTTGAATGATGTGGTTTTTCGCTTCACTGATATCACGTCCTTTGTTTTCAAGGAATTCTCTTCTAATGTCTTTTGATTCATATTCATCTGTGACAGAATCTGAATCAGTACAATCGTTTATGTCGCAGTTAGATTCTTACGGTTTCTTCTTCTTCTTCTTCTTCTTATTATTATTATTATTTTCTTTGATTTATGGCGTTTACACATTTCTTTTCGGGTCCCGCCCAGGGACCTAAGGTTAGAAATGGCATCATGACACTTTCCACTGAAAAAAAAAATTACATAGACAAAACCCTTCGTAAAGTGTGGGCTGTACTTGTGAGAACAATTTTTTGTATCTCTTTGAGGCATGGACTTTCAGGAATCCCTTCAATTAGTCTACTGGAATCGTTTCCAACCAATCCTAGGGCTCCAACTACAACAGGGATTGTTGATGTTCCCATGTGACACATTTTTGAGATTTCTATTTCAAGGTCCTTGTATTTTGACAGATTTTTGAATATCTTCAAACAGACATTGCAGTCTGAAGAGACTGCTATATCAATAAGGAGGCACTTTTTTTTGTTTGTGGTCTTTAATAACAATATCTGGGCGGTTGGCTTTGGTTGTTCTGTCAGTGTGTATTGTGTAGTCCCATAGAATTGTAACAGGTCGTATTATTATTATTATTATTATTATTATTATTATTATTATTTCTTTAATTTTTCGTGTATACTAATTTCTTTCCGGGTCCCAACCAGAGACCTAAGGACAGAAATTGCATCATGACAGTTTGTACTTGGAAAGAAACGAAAACTTTATTTATTCAGAAAGCATTGTTTTCTACAATTTTCTCATGTTTTGAGAACCCACCTCGGCTCTAAAACAGACCCCACCCCAAAAAAAACAAGACCACAAACATTTTATATTAGATAAAGCCCTTTGTAAGGAGTGATCTGTACTTGAACTACCAGGATTCCCTTCACTGAGTATAGCGGAACCTTTTCCCAATCAATTTCAGGGCTAGAAATGGAACTGTTGATGTTCATATGTGCCACAATTTTAGATTTCGATTTCAAAGGGACTTGTATTTTGATACTTTTTTTTTAAAGATCTCTAAAGATACATTGCAGCCTGCAGGGATTATTATTATTATTATTATTATTATTATTATTATTATTCAGGAAGTCACTTGGAACTTTTGGAAAACCTAATACACACACACACACACACACACACACACACACACACACACACATGTATATATATATATATATACAATTTTATATATGTACACTCATTTTTTTCGGGTCCCGACTGTAGACCTAAGGTCAGAAATGGCTTCTTGACATTTTCCAATGAGCTATTTTCAAAAAAAAAAAAAAAAAAAACAACATATTTTGCATAAGTAAAGCCCTTCGTAAGGTCTGGGCTGTACTCGTGAGAACAATTTTTTTTTATTTCTTTAAGGCACGGGCTTCTAAGAATCATTCAATGAGTTTATTAAATTCTTTTCCAAGCAATCTGAAGGCTGCATTTATAGCTGGAATTGTTTCTGCTCTCATGTGCTACATTTTTGAGATTTCAATTTTAAGACCCTTGTATTTTGATAGGTTCTTGTAGATCTTCAAAGATACATTGCTGTCTGAAGAGACAACCATTTCAATAACAAAGTAAATTTTTGTCCTTGTGATCTGCAATCACGATATCTGGCCGATTAGTTTTGATTGTTTGTGTGTATTGTAAAGTCCTATATTGTTACAGGTCTTATATCCCTAACCGGGTCTGGGTGGTGTTCATGTTAATTTCTTGAAGTTTCATTTCCGTATAAATTTCCAGTGAATATATTGGCCATCTCTGTCATGCTGTGTTTTATATTCAGTAGGTAGAAATACCGTGGAGCATGATACAAGATGGTCAGTTATTTCTGGATATTTATCACGGAATCTGCATTTTGGGTTAACACAATTTTCAATATGTGTGCTTGCTGATTTTTATTTAAGAAGTATTGGAAGAATGAATTTGGTAATTTCTATTTAAGAAGTATTGAAAGAATAATTTTAGTAATTTCTATCTAAGAAGTATTGAAAGAATAATTTTAGTAATTTCTATTTAGGAAGTATTGAAAGAATAATTTTAGTAATTTCTATTTAAGAAGTATTGGGAGAATAAATTTGGTAATTTATATTTAAGAAGTATTGAAAGAATAATTTTAGTAAATTCTATTTAAGAAGTATTGAAAGAATAAATTTGGTAATTTATATTTAAGAAGTATTGAAAGAATAAATTTAAGAAGTATTGCAAGAATAAAACCTGCAATAGGCTAAGACCACCCCCAAAATGAGGCTTTCTAGGTGAGACGATGAACTACATCTGGCAGCAAGGCCTCTGATCAGGTTTTGAGAACCGTGGAACCAGCTCTTAATTGCTGGTGTTCCTTGTATGTGTCCGGATCTAGACATACAGACGATCAACATCAACATTAGGCTAATGCATGAGTTCGCGTTTTGACATCCATTTGCTTAATATCAGCTATGGTCTAGTTCAGGATGTTTACACTGTATTACACCACAGGGATAGCCAACCTGTTCATGGCAGATGTTTTTTTTTGTGAATTCAACCTAGTATTTGACAGCAGACGTACACGCCTATTCTTTTCTTACTTTATCCTTCATCTCCTCCTAGATATTTATAGGATTCTTCTTGTTTCAATTCCCTAATCTTTGAGACACAATCTACATCTATCTAGTGTGTCTCTGTACTTCTCCCATTCTTGACTGTTACATTTGCCTATTTACCAAATCCGAAATCCATAGCGATGTCATCACTGAAACATTGTAGAGTATTGAGAATACCCTTTAACAATTGCCCATGTAGAATAGATGATCAAATACTTTCTTTTTTACTTTGTATCCATAGTTATTACTGCTTAGTTCATGCGTAAGGAGGGAGTAAGGACAGAAGGACAGAACAGGCGCCAGGGAGTCTACTTGAAATATTCCTCGTCAGATATTCAAGGGATTGGAAGTGGCCGTTCCTTTGATGTGATTTAGCCATACTGGTGTTTTCCACAGTCACCTACTATAATTAAGTGAATTTAATATCACCGAGGAGACTTTGTACATTTCAAAGCCTTAAGGATCCAAGAGTGTTGTGCTCTATCAAATCTATCCAAGCTATAGTGAGATTTCTCCATTTTTCTGAAAATTTCCAGTAACATTTTATTTATCAATAGTTGATCTTTAGAACCATATGAGCCTATTCGGCATCCCTTCCGTTCCCGCGGAAGAATGAGAGCACAGTCAGTTATTACAGATGGGATTCATTTATATGTTATGAGAAGACATGTCATTGGCCTATAATTGCTTGGATCATCTGTTTTATCCTTTTATGTTAGGAGATAATTAATACCTTAAGTAATTCATTCTGGAATATCATTGTGCTAATAAACAATATATGTAATTGATTTATGACAAGAAACACAGTCTGGGCAGGGAAATTTATACACTATATTTTTTCATCGCTAGTTTAAATTTGATGGGGTTATTTTGATTAGTAACAAGTTTTGCAGTTTTCTATTCTCAGTAATATATAAGTTTACATGTTTTCCAGGTTTTATGGCAGAAATGTGGTGCAGTAAAACATCTTAACGCTTTGTTGGGTGGTATTTTTTCCTAAGAATGATTTTATTTGTTTATCGATGATATAGTTGAGAAAATTATTATTAACTAATACTTGTTTTACGTGTTTTAATTCATTCAGAAATATTCCCTGGGAAGTGGAATTTAGGTTTGCTCTATTTAGGAAGTTTTATTATTCCTGCTATTTTATATCTTTCATGTCATTGGCTATCAGAATTTAGAAGACAAGAATTCGTACTGGTGGATGTTTTTTATATGAGTAGGTGGTAAATACTTTAGGTTTTAGTTCTATGTAGTCATCAAGAAATAGAATTTTGTTATTCACCATGAGTTTGTAAATAAATTTTAGGTATTAAGCCTTTTATAAAAGTTGATTTTAGATTTATAATTCTGTCCTTATTCTTTTATCAAAACAAAAATATCGTCATCATACCTTGTGTTGATTTGTTGTTTGTCAGTCGTTTCAATATTTAACCGTTATTTTCAATGTGACATGTAAAAGTTAGAGGAAGTAGGGCCTAATGGTCTTCCCATGTTGACGCCATTAGTTTGGATGTAGGTTTTGCCATTATCATCATAGAATAGGGCTTTCCTTGAACAGGCGAAGTGCAGTTTTCGAAGAGTTGCTGGTCGAATTTTAGGAGGAGGAATTGACCGGTGTTCGTAGATGCAGTTACTAATTATGTTAACTGTTTCTTCAACTGGGACGTTGATAAAGTCTGGAATAAATTCATATTTTCAAGAAATGAAAATTTCAACATTTTATTGCATTGGAATATTAACAAATATCATCTTCAATATGATTTGTGAAGCAAAGGTTGATGCGTTTTGCAAGATTCACGCGAAATCGATGCAATAACTCCACATTGCTGTCAAATTTAACATATTCTCTCTTTATTCGTTCAGTCAAGTGTGTTGTATCGTTGATTTTCATTGACTACACCTTTAGCGTTCTCTAGAAAAAGAAGTCACTTCTTTCCTATTAAAAATTAAGTTATAGTCGTATGTTTGTATTTGGAGGTATGTAAGTGTTTATATGCGCGCGCACACACAAACATGTATGTATATATAGCCGAATTGAATTGAGTTCTACGGATCACTGACTTATTTCGCATAGAAAACGTTAAAATTTCCCTTCCTCATTGCCATGAGACGATAGACCAGGGGTAGGTTTTCTGACTGACACCAAATCGGTTTCGATCCCGGCTTGAAGCAATCGGACGACTAGCCATAATGAAGAGCAGCGATAGCGCGAAACAGTCTGTCTGTGGATGTCAGTATATTTGTTTTTATTTTATTACCCTACTCATGTAAATGAATAAACTGTTCCACTATCATGACAAAAAGAAAAAAAAATAGCATTTTATGATTAAATATTTCTCTCGTCAAAATATCCTCTTTCAGTCTTGATTCCTGCAGTATACATTTTTGGCATTCTAAAAGTATAAGTTTGGTAATTGGTTCCATTCTTTTTCATTTTTTTTTTTAACTCTTTTGTCATGTTTATCTTATGCTTCAAGCTTTTAAACACACACACACACACATACATACACACACACACATACATATATATATATATATATATATATATATATATATATATATATATATATATATATATATATGGAGAGAAAAACTTAAGGGGGATTTTAAAAATCATAATTAATTCATCGAAGAATCCTCAGAGCTGTTTCGCTCTATTTTTGGGACTCAGTGCACCGGACCGTTACGATATGAAACAAGCGTCATACCCACTGAACCAAGGGGTTTCGGTGACGGAGAGGTAAGAAATCAGAGTTGATATAACGTCAGCTCTTCACGAATTCCGTCGTCTGACTCATCATAGTCTACTTATACCAACGGACTGTGTCCCCATGACCCACGACTTCTATCCCCAAACCGTTCCATTCGGAATATTAATATATATATATATATATATATATATATATATATATATATATAAGACATTTTTTTATGTTTATACGTTCTTTTTATAGATACACATATTTAAGTAAATGCTCTGTTTATAATAAACAATATTAACAACATTTAAATATTTGTATCTATAAAAAAGAACGTATAAACATAAAAAATGTCTTAAATAATTGTCAGACTTTTGTTCATTTCATTATATATATATATATATATATATATATATATATATATATATATATATATATATATATATATATATATATATATATATATATATATATATATAGTTTACTTAAGTAAAAGCACTAAACGAGGCGTAGGTAAGAAGATGTCGAGTCAAACGCTCAAATAGTGAAAGTGAGTTAGCCTTGATAACCCTATTGTTTTCCAATTTCGAATTCTCATACATAGGGTTTATATGCAAGTGACTCAACTTAATGTAGATGCGACATCTTAATTGAAAACTTTCAGATATTAGTCATGAGGCAATTGCGTGTTAACCAGATAAACACGATAATGGATTGAGTTTTCAATTTATTTGTAATGCATACAAATTCTCCAAAAATTAATCTAATAACCGAAAGATTGTGAATGGCTTTTATATTGAAACTCTGTGATACTTACTCAGGTTAGCTCAGTGCAGCAATCAGGTGAACAAGGAGAACCGTGAACTAAACAGAATATATTGCAACAATCATCCAATCATAGAAAATGTCATATATTATCATTCATTTACTTCTATAAGTAATTTGTAACAGAAAGTGTTTCGATTTGACAAATTGGAGAGCCGACTTCGAATTACGCACAAATACTATTGGGAAAGGTATCCATCTTCTTTCCTCAGTCACTCAGTAATGTGCCATGCGTGATACACGCGTAGGCGATCATGTATCTTTCGATACATAACTGATGAGGCAGATATTTTTCCCTGCAGTAGTTTGCCATTTCTTTCTGCGGTAAACGAGTTGCTATCCAAAAGCAATAGAAACCGGTCTGTCTTGCTATTTACCCATATCTGGAGGAGAAGAGAATTCATACCTTTTCCAAGGGCATTAGACGTAAGTGAATTTCAATCAGTTATGTGTCCTGCGCGATACACGCTTAGACGATCATGTATCTTTTGATACATGACGGATGAGGCAGAATTTCTTTTCCCGCAGTAGGTTGCTATTTCTTTCTGCGGTTGCCATTCAAGGCTATAGAACCCGGTCTGTCCTGCTATTTACCCATAGCCGGTGGGGGAAAAGAGGATTCATACCTTCTTTCCTCAGCTATGCGTTCAATAGTAAGACTTGCAACCGGAAAAATTATTATTTTCTAAAAAATTGTTAATGTTGAAAAAAATGTTGGAAAAATAATCCGAAACGTTTAAATATCCCACAAAAGGTTGATAAACCGTAAAAAATAAATCTATTAGTATTTAAGTCTGTTTATTATGAAACAAATCTGCAAGCCTGGTGAAAGCTGCGTGCAGTAACAATGGATATTCCCTTAGAATCGTGTCTGGCATAAGGTCAGATAGGAGTAAAAGGATTGAAGAAGAGTGTAGCCTGACTAGAAAATTAGTATCCAAAATCGTTTTCGTCTGTGAGAAATACAAAACTCTCCCAGCTACCTATATACAACAAGGAAAGTAACATTACAAAATTCAGGAAAAAAAAAAACCCTTGTTTTACGGCAAATATACCCCCGGTGAAAAATAGGTATTTAAAAGAGTTACTAAACTCGAAATATATGTCCGCCATGTAAATGATATTTTTACTTTCACCGCAATGCCTTTTTAAAAACAACTTCTTTTCGCAAATTAAACATTTTGAATAAAAGGGAATTTATCGGTTACTCCTGATTAATGTTAAAAGCTTTTAACGATAAATTGAGCCCTCTGGTAGTCGATGATGTTTTTATATCGTATATAATGCGTTAAAAATTTCTTTTTCCCCGTAGCGTGCGCTGATAGCCTAAGGCTGAGAGTCTTCGACTGATATCAAATCGGTTGGGCTTCGATCCCGGCTTGAAGTAATCGCATGCCTAGCCACACTGATGAGCTGTGATACAGCGATACAGTCTGCCTTATTTCATATTTGCATACTCTCTCTGATAAGGTAAAGAACAAATAGGAAACGTTAATCACTCTAACATGTTTCACTTTTATTAAAGCTTCGTTAGAGATTGAGAGAAAACAGACAAATAAGAGAGAACATTTGTATTTTCAATTTTGCTTGGGTCAATTCTTATATGTGTATTCGAAATTGTGTATGTGACGTTTTACTTAAATATATCCAATAATAATGCATGTAATATTATCATATTAATATCGTATTATAAAATACAAACATAGCGAATATGCATCATTTCCATTGATTAAGTTTATAAGATGTTTAGCTGTTTCTCGTTCGGTTGTTCATGGCTGTACGGGTTTATGCAATGAGCATAGCGTTACTAACGATACTTTTATCATTCTATTTTATTTTTTTTTAACTTATTTAACTCGAAGATGGGATATAGAGATTGCAGAAAAGAGGTTAGTCTATTGTAATTTGGTTTTTCAAAAAAGAAACTCGCATGCTACACGAGATACATGATAAAATCATTTTTTATAAGTGATAATTTGGGGATCGCACGATACGCGAGATCACGCGTTAGAAGTGTATATACGGTAATTGCTAAAATAAAATAAATAAATCACATTCTTTTTGTACGGCCTCGTTGCTAATAACCGTTACACGAGTATATACATTAATTAATGAATGAATTTATTATTATTATTTTACACACGCACACACACACACACACACACACACACACACACACACTATATATATATATATATATATATATATATATATATATATATATATATATAGATAGATAGATAGATTGATAGATAGATAGATAGACAGATAAACCTAGTGAGCCAGACAAACCTACCCAGGTTTCACCTAAGCGTATCGTCAGGGAACGGTCTACGGTTGTATCGAGCTCTTTTGTTAGTTAGTTGTTTACTCGTATCGGGTTTTTTTCTTTGGGCTTCAGACCTGCATCTGTGCGATTTTTTTTCGACAGACTTTCATGTTTCTAGTTCTTTCTTTTTTTAAAACCTTTTTTTTTCCCTCGAGATTGATTTGATTATTGGCAAATCAAAAATTCGAGGGTTTTTCAAAACGATTATAGTTACCTATATTTGTATTTATATATATATATATATATATATATATATATATATATATGAAGGGTGGTGTTTCATTAAGGCGGATCAAAGTCAGCAGCAAATAAATCAGTGTTATTGGTGAACATTTATTTATTTCTCTATCGGATCATGTTATTTTAAGTCATGGCAATTATGTGTGAAAAAAATATCGCCCAAATATCCGCCAAATCTGAAAGAAAAATAAAAAAAAAATTAGACGCTTAAACTTAATTCAGAATTTAAGATCGGTCCAAGTTATTGGAACATCCTTTATATTATATGTATATATGAGTGCGCAAAGGTGTGTGTGTGTGTGTGTTCAGAGAATTCATGTTTACGAATTTAATCGCACTTTCCATTGGCTACTTTCTTAGAATAGACTGTCGTCAACATCGTGAGATCGTCTGCTTGGTATAATCAATCCAAAGTTATATTTACTCTAAATTGCAAAGTTTTCATTCGAAAACTCTTTTCAATTATTTTTAAATCAAACAAATTTATGAAGCATCTTTATTTTCCCTCTTCTTTTCAGTTCCTCGTCTCTCCTTTCTTTTCCTTTGGGAAGGGAAAGAGAACGTGAGTCTGTGGTGGTTTAGCAAGCTCGAGATGGTTTATTTCAATTGCATTCAATTTAAATTAGATTAAAATTTCTGTCGCAAGCGAGTGTTGCGCCTTTTTTAGCTAGCGTTTTTATTTTTTGGGTAAATTCTATCCGTCATTTTGTTTTCGTAACGCATGCGCCGTAGAGTCTGACTGCGAGTTCGTAAACGAATCGAAAATAGCGGAAATCTGGATAAATATGGATTGAAAACGAAAGCTGTCTTTAAAAATTTTCACTTAACTTCCTTAAAAAAAAAAAGAAAAGAATCGATGTTACATATTATTGTTTTTCTTTATATGTTCGTCATTATTACTTTGTTGTTCGTTTGTGTTCTTTATTATAGACTGCATAACTGGAACTTGTTGGCGTTATTATGATCAGTGTAGCCATTGTTATCATGAGCGTTATTTTCGTTATTCTATAAACAATAATAGAGAAGTGCTTGTAAAAAAAAATAAAAAAAGGTCGGTAGTATAGAAAACGAAGAGTGTTAAGACAAAGCGGAAATTACAAAGAAAAAGCTACACAGAAAAAGAAAGATAAGAATGGGACGGAAGAAAATGGTAAAGTAGAGAGAGAAAGCTGAAAACGACTGTAGGAGAAAAAGCAATAAAAATAGAAAATGTGGTCAAATAGAAGGATGATACAGAAACGAAGAGAAAGAAGTGAAAACCAAAAAAAAAAAAAAAAATATATATGAAAAGAAGACAAATGAGGGGAACAAGAAGGTAAAAAAAAGAAGTCATTCGAATGATAGTAAAGAATGAAAAGAAGAGATAAGAGTGTTGCTTTTAGTATTACACAGTAGATAGTTGAATTATAGCAGTACAACGAAGTGGAGTTTTCTCTTTAGAAAATTGCAAATGGCTGCTATCGCAACAATATGTCTGCCATAACAATATGGTTGTGCCAATATAAAGGTTGTTTCTCTATAAATGGTTGACTTCCGTGTAAATGGTCAAATCGAGACGTGAAATCTTAAAAGAAATTGTCCAAATCTAGGAGCACGTTTCTTTCTATAGACCTTCGAAATGAGGATGGCCTAATCACAACAATTGTTTGATAATCGCCATAGCTCCATTGTCTCATATGCCTTCTGCGTCTGGATTTGGAAATCCTGATTCTGATTTCAGAGATAGATGACAAGGAAAGAGATGAAGAAACAAACACAACATAAATGAATAAAACTTTGAAATATGATTTATTACCATGGGTTATTGACGTATTTTTCATTGCAAATAAGCAAATAGGCATGGATTAATTTCTTTGTTGTATGAAGCTCTTGGAAATTTCCATAATTGATTCAGAATCAAACTCTAAGTAAGGCATGGCGCCGGATCGTAGTGAATAAAAATAACAAAAATTAGATGTGAGTGCATCAAGTTTTAAAGCACGAGGAAAAACAGTGACGTTAACATCCAGTGGCGACAGTCTGTTTCATGCTTAAACGTGAAACAGAGTGTCGCCGTTGGGTGTTGACTTCAGTATTCAATTTCAACACACACACACACAAACATATATATATATATATATATATATATATATATATATATATATATATATATATATATATATATATATCGGAATAATGCTTTCATGCCACATAATGCATAATGAATAGATAGATTTGAATAAATATAATTTTATGTCTATTTTTTTGTTAAGACCTAGGTAACCTTTCGGTCAACACTTCTTCAGGAACCGATCGTTGGCACAACTGAAGTAATTAGACTGCAAATAAGCATCGGAGATAAGGCTGGTACACGTCTAAAACTGATTTGCGATTTAAATAAATACGTAAATTTAAGGGAATAAGTAAATGAACCAACCAGAACGTAAAACAAGTAAACGAAACTCTCACTAACCTCCAAATAAGTTTAGAGACCGCAAAAAAAATTATCTGCAAAAAGATGGTTGATGTAATTTAAGGCAAATGACCTCCAGAACTAACAAATGGAGTTTGAACCTGCCTATATGCAAAATGGAGAATGAATCTGTCGTGAAACACGACGAGCACAACGCATTATCCAATAGGAGTTGTCCGATTGCCGAATTGTGTACCGACTGCGATACTTGAATTTAATCTGATATATTTAGGAACCTTATTCTTGTTTCCAATCTAAGATTTGTCCGTTCTATATAATCAGCTTCTAACTGACATTTAAACTTATAGATAAGTAAACTCTTACTATGATAGGACAGACTGTCTTTGGTAAATAAAGGAAACACTGGACGGGTGCCAAAAAACAACACGTAACTTGGCTGAAAAGAAAGTAGAAGAGACAATTCTAGAAATTCTGTCACTCAAAATTTTACATTTTCTCTCAAGCCAAGGCAATTTTAAATAGATAGGACACAGACTAGGGCCGAATTTAAGAGACATATTAAAATTATCTATCTTGTTCCATTGTACTATCAATAATATTAGCCAGAAAACAATTATTGATTAGAATAGGACGAAATTTGTTCAACTCTTGCTGAAGTGTACAAGAGGAACAAATCATTAAGGCCTGATGAATTAAAGTTTTTATCAGATTTATTTTTCTGTTACGAGGGACAAAAGAGTTCCAACTGGTGTAAAGAACTGCAAAAGCTGTTTTACGGAACACACTAGTAATGAAAGTACCGTTAAAGAAATAATAAACAAATTAACAATCTACAAATACTCATATAAACACAAATAAATGTAATAAGAATAATCGACAAAAATAATAAAGCAATCAATGAAAATAATGAGTAAAACAGTTAAAAACTGCAAAATAAAATCTCTACAAATAACTGCATACGGACCCACAATTACTTTTACTCAGTAGGCTCTTGAATCCTAAATGTTATCACAAAAGCTCTTGGAAATTGCACTGAGTCCCTATTTAGTTCAGAATCAAAATCGAAGTAAAACATGTCGTCGGATCGTAGTGAAAAAAAATATATATAACAGAATTACATGAGTTCATCAATTTTTAAATCTTGTAAGCAAGATGAACAACAGCATAATTCCAAGTTTAATTCCTATATTCAGGTTTCAAAGTAATATATATATATATATATATATATATATATATATATATATATTTATATATATAAATGATGAGAATATAGTTTTATGGTATACTATATATTTATGCATTAAACGGCTCAATATCAGGTTTAGAAGGTATGAAACTATGAAAGCGGACGTGAAGTTAACATCCAGCGGCGCCAGTCTATTTCGTGCATAAACGTGAAACAGTATCAGCGTTGGGTGTTGATATCAATTTCAACACACAGACACACGCACACACACATATATATATATATATATATATATATATATATATATATATATATATATATATATATATATATATATATGAAGAAATATAGCTTTAAGTTGCGCTACATTTATGGGGTAAAGTGCTCAATGTCAGAGATAGAGCGTATGTAAATATAAATATAAAAGTGAACATTGAAGTCAACACTCAGAGGCTTCATAGGCTGTTTCATGCTAGACGCAATCATCAGGCCGCGAATATTAGATTTTTCCTCAGTTGTTTTTGTGGGACTGGCTTGTTTGTTTAATTTTCATTTGTTTGGGTCAATTTATTTTACTTGTTTTAGATTTTCATTTTGTATTATTTATTCTTTTTGGTTTTTGATGTTTTATTAACGTAGTAAAAAAATTGGGTGATATGCTTCGGTCGCTTACTTAATAGTTTATTTTGGCCTGGTAAGATAATTAAAAGCTATTTATTCGTCCAATGTTTAGATTGCTTGCCGTAGTCTATTCTATTATCTTGGCGGGGGGGGGGACGCTTTTGAATTTATTTATTTAGATTGATTATTTTTACTTGTTTATTTATGCTTATTTTATTAGTTCTAACGGTTGACAAGTTGTTTCATACTAGACGCAATCGTCAAGCCGCGAATGTTGGAATTTTCCTCGACTCAGCCTCTGAGTGTTGACTTCAATGTTCACTTATATATATATATATATATATATATATATATATATATATATATATATATATATATATATATATATATATATCGGAATAATGCTTTGATACCACAGAATGAATAGATAGATTTGAATAAACGTAATTTTATGTCCATTTTTTTGTTAGGATCTAGGCAACCTTTCGGCCAACGCTTCTTTAGGGACTGATCGTTGACACAACTGAAGTAATTAAACTGCAAATATGCGGGAAAATTCTTGTAGATAAGTCTAATGTATTATAATTGTATTACCAACAAGTATGTTGTGAATAGGGTCCACTTGGTCTCCATAAGTATTGAAATGAGACATACTTGATGATAATACAAATATAATAGCATCATCTACTTGTAAAAAAAGGCTAAAAATAATGGAAGCCTTATTAATAAAAACAACACCCTCCCCCCCCCAAAAAAAAACAACACTCATTAATATCAACTATGAATATGTACATAATATGTTGACTGTATTTTGAAAATAAAACATTCTATAACACTAAATACATATATACAACAATCTATTTACAGTTAACTGTTCATATATTTCATCCTTGAAAATGGCTAAATGTATAGCCGAAAGCGTTCGGAAAAATATAACATTATACAGTTTTTGTATAATTTATTTCCTGAAAAGAAAAAAAAATATAAAATCATATCTGAAATTATATAAAAAATTAATCAAAGCACCTTGTCTGTCATATTTAATGGAACTTACATACATACATACATACATACATACACACACACACACACACACACACACACACATATATATATATATATATATATATATATATATACGTGTGTGTGTTTGGCGTGCCATATCATGACCAATATTCATTTAGACAAGCTGAAATTCGCAGTCAAACTGTGTATTATATTTTTAAACTGTTTTTTTTTCTTGATGGTTTAATTTGTGTTTAATGCTATGAAGGTATGTAGACACTATTCACAATTTATGCAAGTTCTTGTTACGGTTTCGAAATTGTGACTGGCTTAAGTCATTATTTCAAGTAAAAGAAATGAAATTTAAAGTCTCTTTAGTGATTGATTACATTTTTATAATGATTTTGAATCTAAAATCTTGGATTTTTGTCACGTTTTAAAACTTTGTGGTCTCGCGTGAACGTGACGTAGTCTCGATTCTGGAAAATCAAATACGTTTTCGAATGCCACTTCCAGAAACATAAGTGATTTTTGTTGATTATTGGTTGTTTTGACTTTATACGGATAGCTTCTAAAATTTGAATCTTTTTTACAGGTGTTTTTGCTGCATATTATTGTGTTATTCACAAGGAGCTGTCTCATGTTATTGATTTTTTTTAAAAAATGTTTCTGCATCACGTGTTGCCGTATATCACTTTGAATGGAATTAAGAGTAATTTTCCAGAAAGAGTTGTGGGTGTATATTCTATATAAATGTATTTTTTTGCTACTTCCAGAGATACAGTTTCCAGTAAGCCAGAGGAATTTGTAAACATATTTTGATGGCTTCAGCGTCAGAGAAAATGTATTGCTGGTCATTTACCTCTAAAATTTGATTGTAGGTAATTTTATAATAAAATGTATTGTTGGTAATGGTTCATATATATTATTGGTATTTTTACTATGAAAATGCAGTTTTATACTGTTACAGTGTTTTGTTTTTGTTTTGGGCTTCCTTCTTCACCCATAGCTGGGATTCTAACAGGTGTTAACACCCAGGTCAGGGTAGATCTGGAAACAATAGCAATTAAGAAGTGGTTCTACGCTCCTCAAAACCTCCAATCTTCCGATCTGTGACCTTGCTGCCGGATGTAGTTTATCGTCAGAGCCAGAATTTGTAAGTGCTTTTGACTCCCCCACCCCATATATATATATACATTTCGTTCCTTATCGTTACAACTCTGAGTTTTATTCACGCGACAATCGGCAGGCAAGGATTGAAAATAGACAGTTTATATATATATATATATGAAAGAGAAGAGAGAAGCCGCAAACGTTTTGGGGTGTAATGTGTATTTTAAAAATATATATTATTCTTTATTTTCCATACATTTTTGCTACACGTGTTTCGGGTCTGGCAACCTTTATTAGGCGAAAAGTGGTTATTTCCACATATTATTTAACGGAAATACTAATTTTTTCCTTAGGTTTTCTCATGTTTAAGCATTGTCTTTTGTGTGCAGAAGTAATCGAAATTTTCTTGGACTTGTAGAGAAAATATTCTTCTGTTTACGAGGTAATAAAACAATTGGGATTGGTCTTTTTATGTATGTTCTCTGTACCTTTTTATTAATCCTATCTCCATTTTTGTGTATTGTGTGTGTTTTTTACTAGTATATATATATATATATATATATATATATATATATATATATCTTCGTACATAAATACTGTTTTATTATAAGGAAATAGTATATATATATATATATATATATATATATATATATATATATACACAGGCTTCTTATGGTGTGAATGGTTCATGTGTGTGTGTGTGTGTGCACGAACGGTCCGTCTAGTGTGTTTTCTTTTTTCAGTAATATATTCGTTCTCCATAGAGATTTGTATGGTGTGCGTGTGTGTGAGGTCTGACTAGTGTGTTCGGCCATTATGTGTGTACGGTGTGTGTTTATGTGTGTGGGGGGTGGATTATGATTTGTTTAGTGCTGTTTTAAATTTGTCGCTGATTTTTTTTCTTGTATTTGTAGGTATGAATAATAGTCTGTTTGATATATTGATATAATATTAAATTTGCCTTCATTCATTTGTAGATGGGTTGTGATACAAAGAGTTTCCTGTTATCAGGTAATTTAATGTTGCTTTTGAGAAGGGAAACTCTGTTGTTAAGTGCTTGGGTTATACCTATATATCATAAGCACTAAACAACACACACACACATATATATATATATATATATATATATATATATATATATATATATATATATATATATATATATATATATATCGAATGTAACAACAGAATTGTCCAAATCGTCTAACAGCAAAATTATCCAATTGATAGATTAAGCTCTGAAGTGTTGTATCTTAGGAATGTTTAAAGATATTTAACTAGAATTCTTCGAGGTTTTTATAACCCTATTAGACTCTACTTTGAGCAAAAATAATGTATAATTATTTTCTAATCTTAACAGAAATATCGTGATGAAATCGAACATAAACGAAAAATGTTCATCATTATTTAATCATAGCTAAGGATCGGAAGCACATGAAGTATTAATATATATATATATATTATTACAGGATCATTTTACAACTTGTTCAAGATGATATTCGCTCTTTTTAACCTTCTAATTTTTTGTCCTGAAGTAACAAGGTGCTTCACTGGTTTCACGTACGATTTCATTTTCAAGTTTTATTCACAGCTCTTTGGACTATAATAGCTGAAACTCTTCTCTCACGGGCCAAATGTCATATAAATTGAGTTGTATCTTTTCTAATTGATCTCTTTAGCTCTAACTTGAAATGATGAGCCCCTCATTTTGTTGTGACCTCCTGATCTAGTTTTCTTCTCTAATGTTCCCTCTTTTTTAAACTTATTTACCGTTCTCTTGATGATCCTTGCATGGACTTTGAAGATGGGAGCCAGTGTATGAATGTTGGTAACATTACTCAAGCCCTGAATGATGTTTGTCCTCCCACTATTGCTCATTTGGGAAGACAGTGGGTTTGACACAAAACAATTTTAACCGGCTCACTTTTTAGCTGAATAATTCAAAGGATTTTTCAGTGATTTTTAAGAAAAATGGTGTCAAGATGTCTAAACGTCTTATCTGAAAACCTGGAAAAACGAAACTCAATTAGCTTAGTGCTTTTTTTTGGATATTAAACATTATGTGGGATGGACAATTTTGCTCTTAAACCCGTTATACATACATATATATATATTTTTGGATGGATGTCATCATTCGTTGGAAAAGGCACTCCTACCCTACCTTGACTTAACCTCTTTTCGAAAGTAACTCATATTTTGATACAATAGTTGTCAGTGAAAATGAATACCCTACTGCCCCTTGTTAAAATGACTGGATTTCCCCGAAACTAATATTATGAATGCATGTGCTTATAAAACTCAGTAAATTTCAAAATAAGTTATTCCAAAATTCGCTTGAAAATGAAACAGGACTAGGGACTTTAATTTATTTCTATAATTGAATTTGAAGTTTTTAGTTTCTGTTTTTGAAACATAGTAATTCCTGTGTAGAGATGGAACCATATTTTTAAATTACTAAATTTATAATATTTATGATCTGTAGATTTGCATTGGGCACTGTTTTGTAAAAATAAAAATATTAATAAGAACACCGGATCATATGTCTTACTGTTCTTTCTCCGTATTATAATATATATATATATATATATATATATATATATATATATATATATATATATATATATATATATATATATATACAGTGTGTCCATAAAGTTCGCGTGCACTTTAAAAAATTCATAGCTTTATTTGTATTTGCGATAGAAATAATTTGTAAAAAGAATTAGAAAGTAGTAAATCTATATTTTTTAAGGTTTTATTGAAATTTTATTTAAGTTTCCACATGTCCTCCATCATTAGCAATACAAAGGGTAATACGATTTTGCAGTTCACGAAGATATTTGCCAACTGATTTACAGTAATGCCTGAAATCACATTAGTCATTTTAGCTATACTTAAAACTAGGTACATTAAACTTTATAACATTTTTTACAGATTATTTCTATCGCAAATACAAATAAAGTTATAAATTTTTTAAAGTGCACACGAACTTTATGGATAAACTATATATATATATATATATATATATTTATATATATATATAAGCGACTGCGAGTGAGAGGGTTTGATGTAAGCAGTTAATCACCTAGAGATAGTCAGAGTTAGCTTGGCATAAAAACAGCAGAACAGATAGTGTCATAGGTTGGCTGAATTATCCCAGGAGACACCATTCCAGTTTCTTCGGAAAGTTATCAGCATGGGACAACTACCAATAGTAATTTCTTGGAAAGTAGCTTTGATTCTTTTGACTAAACTGGAGTCGGACGCATAGTAACCAATACTAAATGAGGTTCGTTAAGGTAAATGATGCTAGCGTCAAGTTAAGATAAAAATGATACATAGACACGATAAAAAAATATAATTTTAAGGTACGCTCTATTTATAGGTAAAAGTGCTCAATATTAGGGATAGAGCGTATATACGTTTGATTAAAAATTACGACAAAGTAATAGAAAATTATTTATTATATTTTCCAATTATAATTTATTATATTTTTCTACTTTTCGGATAAATGGTTCAGTATGGTGCTTGAAGTTATACATAAACTGTACAGAGTTCATATTTTGTTAATTTTGTTCAAATACAGTGAGTCCTCCGCCTATTCGCGTTTCGGCATTCGCGGCTTCATACATTCGCGGATTTTTCTTTAGAACATATGTACTTGTTATTCGCGGAAACTCCAGATATTCGCGTGTCTTTTCTGAAGAACCAATGTACAAATTATTCACTGAGAACTCTCTCGGTTCGCGTATTTTTTCGATAGAACATATTTAAAATATTCTTGTATTATTTTCCTGTTATTTAAGTGACTTGAAACATATTACAGTTCATTTTAATGGTAAAAGTTAGCAGAATTGTACATCTTCATTGTAAAAAAAAAAAAAATACAAAAACATGCATAGTGCTTGGGCTTTGTTCCTTGTTAGGGGCTGCGGCTGGGGTCTTAAAAGAGGATTATGCTAAGTCTGAGGGCATCATCACAGATCTGTTTTTAGAAAATATTTTAAACTTTATATTTTATATCTTGTTACACATATTTTATACAGTATTTTCAATGGTTGTATCGATCTATGCATAATTAAAAACGGTTATTGTAGGTATGAAAGAAAATTTACGCTAAGTGTATGATCACCAATAATATTTTTCAAAAATGTTTTTAAAAGGGTCTGAAATATTTCTGAAGTGTTTAGGATGAAATTTTAAGGCATATGGGGTTTTAACAATCAAAATAGGTACTTATAAGCATTTTTAGTCGGGTTACAAGTATACGCGGTCGGTTCTGGTCCTAACCCCTTCGAATACGAAGGACTTACTGTACTTTCAGCTACTGCAGTCATTATCAAGAACCGATGTGGTTTCTATGTGGTAGTTAGAATTCCTTTGTCTGCATCCTGGTATTGTTTGCGAAGCTGAACGTTTTAAATGATCTAGCAGCAAAAACCCAAAATACGAACAGTTATCTGGACAGAGATAGTCGTTATATATATATATATATATATATATATATATATATATATATATATATAAATAAATATAAATGGGCATTGTAGTTTTTGTGCTTTTTAGTTAGTATTACCGTTTAATAAACATTTCGAGCGTCGGGAGGTGAGTGTGGTTGGAATTCGAGTTGGCGTCTTTCTGTTTTAAAAGCATCAACACATAATTTCCGTTGTTGAATAAGGTGAGATTTAGATTGGGTCCCTGATGCTTTATGGAAAGGCCCTCTTTTACAAGGAAATATTTTCGGTAACGGAACCTATAGAGGATGCTAGTGTTATCAACCAGAATCTTCCTTATGGGTTGTTCTAAATTATGGGAGACTATATGTTTTTTTGTTTTTGTATCGCACTTTTGTGGGCTAAGTGACACGTCTGCTCTCAAGAACTACAATAAACAGACAAACATAAAAATAAATTAAAACCAATTACATCCCCCACCCATAAAAATGGTTAAACGAGTGGCCGAAAGCGCTTGGGACAATGGAGACTACGGGCGATTTTACACTATCTTATTCCCAACAAAGGAAAAATGTAAGAATATAAGAAAAACCAAATAAGAATTAATCAAATTATTCTTATCTGTCATATTCAACGAAACATATACACAAAGAGACTGACAGACAGACCCCCCCATATATATATATATATATATATATATATATAATATCAAATCCGTAAGTGGTAAAGATAATCCAAGTAGGTCTTTTTAATATAAAATATTAAAAAGATAGATTCATGGAGAGAGCTCAATGTATTTATATGCAGAGCAATATGATATGCATCAAGAAGGAAAAAAAAAACTTACACATCATCGAAGAATTCTGTAATGAATTTATTTCAACAGATAACTATTTTAATATCTGCCTCATCAGACCGAAATTGCAAAATGTTTTTATTTTCGGTCTGAAGAAGCAGATATTAAAAATTTTTCTGTCGAAATAAATTTATTACCGAATTCTTCAATGATGTACCAATTGTTTTCTTTCTTGGTATATATATATATATATATATATATATATATATATATATATATATATATGTGTGTGGGTGTGTGTTATAAACTGTTATATTAGAACATGCAAGTTACTACTACAAAATTGCATATTTTGTTTCGACGTTTAAACATGTCTCACCAGGTAGTTAACAATGATGGTAATAAACGATTTTAATGAACATTATCATAAAAAATATTAACATCTCCCCGTGTTTTAATCATTTATTACCATCATTGTTAACTATCTGAGGAGATGTGTTTAAAGGTCAAAACAAAAATACAATTTTGTAGTAGTATCTTGCATGTTCTAATGTAACAGTTCATAATAAATACTTAGTGCTCTACTCTTGTATTGAGCCCTGTTTTAAATTATTGTTATGAACGTTTGAATTTTATGCTTATCGTACTTTTACATTTGTATATACGTACATCTTTCTATATGTATATCTATTTATCTATCTATCTATCTTTTATATATATATATATATATATATATATATATATATATATATATATATATATATATATATATATATATATATATATATATATATATATATAAAGATAAGAGAGAGAGAGAGAGAGAGAGAGAGAGAGCAATATGATATCCATCAAAAAGAAAAAAAAATTAACACATCATCGAAGAATTCTGTAATAAATTTATTTTGACGAATAAATATTTTAAAATCTGCCTCATCAGACCGAAATTACAAAATGCTTTTTTCGGCCTGATGAAGTAGATATTAAAAAAATTATCTGTCAGAATAATAAATTTATTAACGAATTCTCCGATGATGTATTAAGTTTGTTTCTTCTTGATATATATATATATATATATATATATATCAGGTCATCCCATAAGTTCTGTCCGAATTTTATAATGTCTAATGGAGCTGAACATTATTTTTATGTTTATATGCATTTAAACTGATCAAATTTTATTTCAGAGAACAATAAAATTAAATTTTGTTTGATTAAAACCCTGCTAACATGGAAGTACCCAAGAATCATTTGAGGCACATAATGCTTTATGAGTTCAAGAAAGGAAACTCAGCAGCCGAAGCGGCTAGAAAAAATCACTCAGTTTATGGAGAGGAATGTGAAATGAAAGAACTTGCAGAAGATGGTTTGCAAAATTCAGAGGTAGAGATTTCACCCTTGAAGATGAAGATCGAACCGGACGTCCAGTTGAGTTTGATGAAAAGCTTCTTGAAGCAGCCCTTGAAGAAAATCCTGCTTTATCAGTTGAGGAATTGGCAGTGGTTCTCAGCTCAAACCATACAACTGTTCATCGTCATCTTCAACAACTTGGAAAAGTTCCTAAACTTGGAAAATGTGTACCTCATGAATTGTCTGAAAACAGCCTCAACTCCCGAGTTGACATCTGCTCTTCTCTCCATTCTCGCCAACTTGTTTCACCTTTTTTTGGATAGACTTGTGACTGCTGACGAAAAATGGATCTTTTATCGAAATGTTAAGCGTTGTAGACAGTGGCTTGGTAAAGGGGAAGGACCCCAGCCACAGCCAAGAAGGGAACTTCATGGGCAAAAGGTTCTTCTTTCAATCTGGTGGGATCCACAAGGAATAATCCACTTTGAATTCTTACCACCTAATGCAACAATTAATGCTCCAATATACTGACAGCAATTAGAGCGTTTGAACCAAGCTTTGAGGAAAAAAAGACCTGCTCTAGTGAATCGAAAAGATGTGATGTTTCATCAGGACAATGCGTGACCCAACACAGCAAGAATCACGTCACAAAAGATCGAAGAACTTGGTTGGGAGAAAAATCCTCAGCCACCTTATTCTCCCGATCTTGCTCCTTCAGACTACCATTTGTTTCGTAGCTTACAGAATCATTTGGAAGAAACAGCATTTGTAACACAGGAAGAGGTTAAAACTGACATTTGTGAGTTCTTCGAATCAAAGCCAAAAATTTTTTACAGTAATTGAATTAGTAAGCTTGTTAATAGATGGAAGGAAGTCATAGATAATCAGGGAAAATACACTGTTGATTGAATCTGTAATTAAATGTAACATTTGGTCACTTGTTTTCTTTATTCAAAATCCGGACAGAACTTATGGGATGACCTGATAGTTTATAAATGATAGCAGAAACCATGGAAAGAGTTATATATATATATATATATATATATATATATATATATATATATATATATATATATATATATTATATGTATAAAAAAACAAATATTCAGAAGTTAATGATTTAAATGGCGAAAATACATCTTCGCAAACAATTTTAATAAAGTACACTAACCCCGAACCTGTATATGAATGATATGATCCCTGTTTATAAATTCCAGTTGCATAAGGTCTTTTTTAGTTTTTACAAGCTTTCGTCTATTCCTACTGACATCTTCAGGTATGGAAATAGATTTGTTCTTGTTTTTTACTTCTCGGTAAAAGAAGACAACGAAAATATAGATGTAATCCGAAAAAAATGCTATGAGAAATGTGTTATTGTTTTGCAACGTGCGGTCGCAACGCTGAGTTTGAATTTAAATTTTAAGGTTGTGCGTTTTTGTACAAATATAGTAATAGGAGAATTCTTTTGTACTGGAAGGTTTTCCGTCAATGTGGCATGAACTATATTGTTCAATAATTACAGGAATGTCACACTTATTATCCGAAAGTTGCACCTTGGATCAGTTATTTTAATTTCAATTATAGGTGCAGTCCAATTTATAATTACATGAACCATTCATACAAAAAACAAATATCGAGGTTAATGATTTAAATGGCGAGAATACATCTTCGCAAACAGTTTCAATAAAGTACACTAACCCCGAACCTGTATATGAATGATATGATCCCTGTTTATAAATTCCAGTTTCATAAGGTCTTTTTTAGTTTTTACAAGGTTTCGTCTGTTCCTACAGACATCATCAGGTATGGAAATAGATTTGTTCTTGTTTTTTTACTAGGAACAGACGAAACTAAACTTGTGATAACAAATACATACACCGAAATATTTCAAGCGTTTAATATTTATTAAATTCCCCATACTGTATTTTCTGTTGGATCCAGGGTCGGTGCCATCTCTGCTTTTTATTCCAAATCCAGATGACTGTTTCTGTTTTGGAATGGTTTGTCTTAAATACTACTTCTTGAAACTTCAATTCACCCCAAGCAACGCGATAATGCCACTAAGACGCAAGGGGGTTACTGAGAGTGAAAAGAGAACCAAAAGAAGGAACCAGAAAACCAATCCTAAATAGAAAACAAGGGATAAATCTCTATCCCTGAGCAAAAGGCAGAGGAGGAGTGTGAACCGGGTGATAGGCGAACGCAACTACTCCTACCGAGATAAAGATAAAATACGTAATAAATATCAAATAAAATGTTAGAGTTTAGGCGGAGTTGAAGAAAACTTTAGAAGGAACCAATTCGAAATGGTAAAGTTCTGCTCCAGTTGGAATTGTGAATCGGGCGATGGACAATCCTATCTACTTGAAGCTGAAGAAAAATAAATAAATAAAGCAAATAAATAAATAAAAAAGTAAGTAAAATTTTAGAGTTTAGGCGGAGCTGTTGTCCTTGGGAAAGTTATAAATCCAATTCTTCTACCCCCTCTCCTTCGATCTGCTATGGGTAAATACGAGGACAGTTTTGGATAGCAACCGGTTTAGAAGATGGACAACTCTGCAATTACCCAAGCGTGTTGAGTACTTCTACACTCCTGAATATATGGCTCATCGGGGAGGTGTTTCTTTAAGGTGGGAGAAGTCCCTGGCACTCACCATCGTGTTCCCCAGAGTAAACTGACCTTGTGTCGCATTTAATCCACAGTGGTGCGACTGGTAAATATCAGTTCATCGCAGTCAGTCATCGGTTAGCGACAATACAAAACCTCCGTCTGACAGAGGGTGACTCAGTCTGGGTTCTGTTTTTGGACAGAGACTCGACTGTGAAAAATAGACAAGTTTGAGTCAGGCAGTGGCTTATGACTGACAAGTTCTCTCTTCTGGCAGAGGGTTACACAGTCAGGTTTCTTTCTTCGAATAGAGACCTTGCGGAGAAAAACAGGCAAGTATTGTACAAGACCCAGCTTTTGCGGGGGTTGGTTAAATTTTGACCAGTGGGTTTATTTTACTGGTTTTAATTTAAAAAAAGGGAAACATTTTTAGATAACTGCGTTGTTTCTGTAAATTTATTCCTTTTCAAACGTTTTCTTTTTTCGCTTGTTTTATTTTGTCCTCCTTTTTTCATTATGAAATTTGTTTTCCTTTGCGATAAAAAAAATTATTTGTGTAACGTTTCTTTTCACGTCAAAACCCTTTTGTTAGAACAGTTTGGATCGTTTTTTTTTGTGTTACATTGTCATTATAAATTTGTTCTGTATCTGTTTAGCATTTTTTTATTTATTCATTTTTAAAGAACATTCCCTGTTTTTCATTGGAAAAAAGTAATTTAAAGTAAGCAAAAATGGCCGATAAACATCAGTCAGTTAAAAAGAAACCTGTTCGAAGCGAAAAAGAAAGACCCTCCTGATAAAAACACTCAATCAACAGTGACTACTGAGAACGTAGACATTACCCAAAAAATTGACAACCAAATAGATTCAAGGGAAAGTATGGAAGCCAAGAATAGCCAAAATCAAGAAAAAGAACCAAAACAAAAGCAAAGACGAAAATGTAGTGGCTGGGACACGCCCTCTTGCATGAAGTCCCTACCGCCCTCTTGCATGAAGTCCCTATCCTAGAGAAAGCTAAGAGCTACGAACATCTTATCCAAAAAGATGGTCTTTTAGTAGACCTTCAGTAATTACAGAAGGTTGAAGAAAGAATTGTGTCAGTCTTTGTGGTCGACAAAAGACATTGTGGTAAAATCATTGACGACCATGGGGGTTAAACCCCAATCAGTTATAAGAAACAAGGGATATTCCATGTAGGACGTACTTTTACCCACGCCTGCTGACTGTGAGGACGCTTCCAATCGGGATCTTATAAAAAAGATCTCACCATAAGAATTGTATATGAGGGAAGATGGTGAAGCGTGTATGATATACAAGGTCACTCCTCAGATCTTAAGGGAAAACTTGGCCGCTTATCTGGCTCAATTTGGCCCAGTGTTTCCTCCAATGACATGAATAAGGGTGGTGTTCGAAGTTTTAATTGACCGTAAAGCCTTCACCTCCATCCCCAACTGTATGGTTGTAGAGGGTCAGAAAACGCCGGTCACTGAGACCAGCCGTCAACCAACTTGGAAGTGTAGAGATACTGGTCACCTCTCCTCTTTCTTCCCAGGGAATAAGTCCTCTGGAGTTCTGACCTAAATTCTTCTCTGGTCGGGTCTGTTATTTCTGCCTCGCCTGTGATGGGTATGTCAACGATTGGGATCTGTGTGTTTAATCCGCTGGTGGGGTGGTCCAATGTGCGACCTCCATTTCCAGAAAAGCCTTTTCCAGCCGCTTGTTCGGCCGCTGTGAAGGAGAAGGGGGGATGACTGGTTGTTGGCAAGACATTCTTGAACCTCCGGACTCATCGAGTGATCTGTTACCTCCACCCGGCTGAAAACGGCCTGGGTATGCCTAGCATTGAGATTCATCAATAGGAGGAGGCCCACCGTTTACACCGGGGCGAATGCTCCTTCTGTCGTGAATGCTAGTTAGCGCTCAAGTTCCTCTTACGGGCGACGGGTGACCTCTTCGATGTCAAGGCGTTGTCCCGTAAGGAATTATATCAGGTATTAATGCGGGGGACCTCTTAAAGATAGTATTATTAGTGAATTCGGTTTAACGAAGTATGGGGCTTGCTTAACTTAGCTAAGGGATGTATGTTCATTGGCCCCTTTTATTTTTGTCCCCATCTTCTTTAGTTTAATTTCCCATCCCATTTCTCCGTTATATGACCAGAAATGTTAGTTCTTTGGGGGATGTGGGACACTTTTCATTTTTCGAGCGTGTTCTTTCGTAAAGTTGTCGTGGCCGAATGATTGGTTTTTAATTCATCCAAGTCCCACATTCATTTCGTCCTTTTAACTGATATTTCTGCCACAATTAAAGATTTTGTGGGCTGGTATTACTAACACTCTTTTGCTTAGTTTCTTGTATATGTAGTATTATACATATTGTAAATATTCATTGGGGTTTTCATTTTTAAATATTGTTATTCTTCCCCACCCAAACAAATTGCATATATGGAGATTAGGGAAGAGATTTGTAGGTATTATGGTGGCTGTTGTAAAATGGTAAGTAAGAATGTGGTATTTCGGCACAAGGAATAGTGTATTGTTTTTTGGCGTCAGAGAGTGTGTTCTTTTGAATTTATGTCTGAATGAGTGTGTAGTTGTGTGTGTGTGTGGTTGGTCGAATGACTGGTTTTAAATTCATCCAATCCCCCCATTAATTTTCTGATAAAATTAAGGATTGTGGTTTGGTGGGTATTAATAACACCATTTTGTTTAGGTTCTTGTACATATAACATTACGCATTTTGTAAATGTGCTATTTTGATGCAAAGAATATTGTATAGTTTGTTTGGGTCAGTGATTGTGGTTAGCTAATTTTAAGGTAAAACAGATGATGACCAACCTTCCCCATTACTACGTTTGGCCTTGTACCATATTTTTGTTTCCTCAAAGATACTTATTATTAGTCAAATAAAGCTTTTTGGCTAGTTCTCGTTATTTATGATTGGTTGACTTACTGACTGATATATAGCATTAATCATTTTGTAAATCTTCATTGGGATTTTCATTTTTAAAAAATGTTGTTATTTCCCCCACCCCAGATAAATTATAATATGGGGATTAGTTAAGACTTCATAGAGTCTTTGAGGTATTATTGTGGTTAGAGTAAGAATGGTAAGTAAAAATGCGGTATTTCGATGCAAAGAATATTGTATAATTTGTTTGAGTCAGTGATTGTGGCTAGCTAAGTTTAAGTTAAGACAGATGATGACCAACCTTCCCCTATCCCTATTTTTGGCCTTGTGCCATATTTTTTGTATTTTTTACAAAAACAAATATTAGTCCGTTGGAGTCAGACATAGAAAATTCTAATGACGTCAGAGCGAGTAGCCTAAGCAAGGTATAATATTATACCCGCTAAGAGTAAGTTTTAAAAGTATCCTTATTAGAATATTTTGTCTGGTTTATTTCCGTTTCTTAATTATCAATATTCCTCTAAATTATTCGGACTATTGTCCACATCTTTGTCGAGATATTTATTACAGTGTTTCGGCCGTTGTACGCTCCGGCATTCGTCAGGAGGTTAGAATGTCGAACTGAACCCTTTATTTCGCTCACTGGGGTAGACTGTTCTAGTTCCACGTGCTATGTTTTTAATGGATGTCAATAATCAGTTATCACCTGTTAATTTCCAAAGAAGAGGAAAATAGTCCAAATAATGTAAACAGTATACATAATACCTCATCTCAGAAATATACACAGATACTGAAAGACCGAAACGTTGTGATAAATATGGCGACAAAGATGAGGACAATAGTCCGAATAATGTAAATAGTTTACATAATACCTCACCTCAGAAATATAGACAGATACCGAAGGGCCGAAACTTTGTAATAAATATGGCGACAAAGATGAGGATAATAGTCCGAATAATGTAAATAATGTACATAATACCTCATCTCAGAATTATAGACAGATACATTATTCCTCTGTTTTACTTCAAAGCTTCATATAGGTTTTCACATTCCAGCCATATCTCTCAATCTAACTTTAATAATTCTTTTTTATCAAACAAATCTTGTCTTAGTAAGTATCTATATTCCATTCATTGATCGCATTAATCTCGGTTTAATAATCCTCCATATACATAATAATCATCGATATCTATAACTTGCGATTATCTATCATGGACAATATCCATCTTTTGATGCAGTAATGTCAGCTTAATAGTTTCTGTATTATAGTTGTGCGCCTTAATCACATCGGATTAGTAAATCTCCATATTATATTCTGCTACTCCACTAATCCCGGACTCAGTGCGGATTAATTTCCCAGTCATCTTCCTCATAAATATCGGCTTTGTAATTATCTATAATCTAGTCATGGGCCTCACTAGTCAGAGATTCATAATTTTCTATATACAGACTTTTGATGCTATAAACTATGCTTAGGGAATATTACACACACACAAGCACGCACACTCCAATATATATATATATATATATATGAAGAAATATAGTCTGAAGATATGCTATATTTATGGGATAAAGTGCTTAATATCAGCGATAGAGCGTGAGTAATATAAAAGTGAACATAGACGTCAACATGATGCAATCGTCAGGCCATGAGTGCTTTTATTTTTCTCGGGTCAGTGGTGCATTGTGGGTAGTCTATTTTGGCGGTTAAAATCAAAATAATTTAACACAAATAGATAAATAAACAAATAAACGACTTCCGGTAAAATAAACGCCAAAATAGACTACCCACAATGCACCACTGACCCGTATATATATAAATAGCCGAGAAAAAATAACAGTACTCGCGGCCTGGCGATTGCATCTAGCATGAAACAGACTGTCGCCTCTAAGTGTTAACTTCTATGTTCACTTATATATATATATATATATATATATATATATATATATATTATTATGCAGTTTTACACTAGAACTTGTACATACCCACTACAAAAGTGTACGTCTTATTTCAAGTAATATTTTTTAACGTTTCATCAGGTGGGAAATCACACTGCTGCTAAAATATTTTATTCCGAAATGCAGCTAATGAAGCACATTTTTCAATTCCGTCACCGGAAAGTTTCCCATAAAAGGTAAAGAAAAGGATTTATATGTGGAGGAAGAAAGGAACCTAAGTGATTAGTAACAGAGAGAGAGAGAGAGAGAGAGAGAGAGAGAGAGAGAGAGAGAGAGAGAGAGAAATAAGAGAAAAAGGCCAAGAAAAGGAAATAAAGTTTGAAAAAATTTACTTCGTTTAGGTTAGTTTTTATGTATATGTCGAATACCATATGCTTGAAAATCCTTATGATTGTTTTTCTAGTTTTGTCTGTGTTTTGTTTTTCATAGTTTCTTAGGATTATGAGACCATCATCTCTGTAGATTCCTGTATTATTTCCATCGATTATTTTACTTAGATCGTGTAGCAGATATATACTTACGAGTTCACAATTTTTTGCCCCGTCAAAGCTTCCCATTATAATTTCAAAGGTCCCTTCTTCCTTTATCCATGCGTCTTCATTATCAAATAGTAGTGATTTTCGGAAGTGTTTAATGCATTTTATTTCGTTCGTGTTTTTTTGTTCCTGAGCTAAAGAGAACTTATCTAGCATTGGTTACGCGAACCAGGGTAGAATTATTTTATATCTAATTGTGTAAATTGACAATTATATTTGTTTTTTATATTGCGGAGCCAGTTGTGTTTTTCTACTGATTTACTTCTAACTTCTTTCTTAGCATTGAACTAATTCTTTCTAGTATTGTTTTCCTTATTCTACCTCGTTTAATTTTGTAGGGTTTATGAGTCTATATTTTGGGTTTGTTCTGAAATTTTCCTTGTGGTCTTTTAGTGTGATAAATGCTTGTCCCATAGCGATGCAATTTATTCGGTCGTCTAGGTCTAATTTTGTGTGCGATTGATTTAATTTCCTTAATGATATCGTGTCTTGGTATTTTTTTTAAAGTTTTCGTTATATATGTATTATATGTCCTTATATGTATTATATGTATTATATTATATGTCCTTAAGTAATTTGTTGTTGTAATGTTTTGAACACAACAAGAATAAATGAAAATAAATAAAATAAAATAAATAAATAAAACAAGTAAAATAAATTAATCCAAATAAATAAATAAACCAAGTAAACAATAAACAACTTAACAAACCACGCCCACCAAAATAACTGTTAGAATAATACAATAGATTACCCACAATGCAACAGAATACCCATAAGGCATCACTGAACTGTATATATAAAAAGTCGAGCAAAAACGCAACGTACATGGCCTGACGATTGCTTTTAGAATGAAATAGACTGTTACCTTTGGGTGCTGATATCAATGCCCACTTTTATATTTACATATGCTCTATCTATGAGTTTGAGCACTTTAACCCATAAATATAGCATTCTTTAAAACTATATATATATATATATATATATATATATATATATATATATATATAAAAAAAATGAACCAAGTCCGACAATTATTGAAAAATTAAGCTTAAATGCAGTAAGTCGACCTTGCCTAACTAGGGACTTCCTTCATAGCTAAACTATTATCGCAGGTCAGGCTAAATGGCGCTTCCGTGTAGGATACAAGTTCGATTCCTGTCGGAGGACGATTATTTTCTATGAAATTTGTCCGACATTCATGCCAGTAAATGTTGTTAATACTGTTATTATAAAGAGAGTATTTACTGAAATATTTGTGTCTATATAAATAACGTATAACAATTATATATATACGGAATTGTATGAAAGCATGTCGATAAAAATTTATTAAAACATTTTCTTTTTCTGTGCCAAGAGTTTGAGCTGCCGGCGAATTCAAACAGTTGTACAAATCGTCATGAGTTGTCATTGATGATTTCTCCGACTTCATTAGTTTTTCTAAACGGATATTGCGTCTTTCATTCATGGGAACGGAAGGAACATACGTCATATTCGTTGTTTAGCTCTTTTCCAGGTAAAAGAAAAAAAACATCATCTTGCACTCGTACACACGTATTTATTCATGCTTGCATGCGGACAGATAGACGTGTGGATGCAGATATACGTAAAATACATTTATGTACGCATTAATAAAGTTCGAAATGTCCGTTAATCGCACTAGTAAATTGAATATTCTTTTTTCTATTTTTAGGCATGTATTTTCGTCAATTTCCAATATATTTTAATAATAAGACAAACTGATGAATATATAAATACTTTAGGTACTAATGCATATATAGTTGAGTTGCATCTGCATCGTTATAAGCGCACTCTTTAACATACATCAATTTAGATTTCCCAATCAAATCGCAGAGTCGAATCAAGCGGACATTTGTAATTTATGATCGTCGTCAATGATTTTTACTTCAATTACAGCATTGAATGAATATTATTTATACTTCAGAGGAAGATTAAAACAAAACTTAAGATTAAGATTAAGAAAATAATTAAGATTAAGAAACAGCAGTTTAGGCCTAGAAAATAATTAAGATTAGGATTATGATAAGATTAAGAAAATAATTAAGGTTAAGAAATAGCAGTTTAGGTCTAGAAAATAATTAACATTAAGATTAAGAAAATAATTAAGATTAAGAAACAGCAGTTTAGGTCTAGAAAATAAAAAAGATTAAGAATAGCAGTTTAGGTTTAGAAAATAATTAAGATTAAGATTAACAAAATAATTAAGTTTAAGAAATTGCAGTTTAGTTCTATAAAATAATTAAGGTTAAGTTTAACAAAATAATTATGATAACGAAATAGCATTTTAGATCAAAAGGACATTTGTAGTCTTTGAGTCGCCTAAATGATTGTCTGCTCAATTACGGAATTGTAATAATGTTATTTGTACGTAAGAAGAAGATGACAGTAAAACTTTCACATTTCTAATTAAAATGAATACTGGCTTACGTCTAGACACTCAGGTCTGTAGTGAGAAGTCAAAATTCTCGAAAATTGTTTATTTTGATTTTGTTCTGAGAGATTTATAGTGTCAAAAATACTATGATTTTCTTTAGTCAGTAGAAAAGAAATTCATAGGAATAGAGGTCTAGAGCATGACCTTTTGACGAATACAATGACGTATATGTTGAAGATTGTTATTTGGTGTCCGGCAGAAGGTACCAAAAGTGTGTATAGATTAAATTGATGCAAAAAAGGAACTTAACACGTTTTATATATCTTCCCGAGGATAATTTCCTTATGTTTTGCAGATTTAAATGTTTTTCTTATGTTTATGATTTAAATTGTTTCATCATTTGCGAACTTAAACAAAAAAAAGGGAAGTGTGTCGATCATTCCCCGACATTGAACATCATAAATATAGTATTTTTAAACCACACACACACACACACACACACATATATATATATATATATATATATATATATATATATATATATATATATATATATATAAAATTCTGTGACTTAGTCCATCCGTCACACCCTCTATAATAGTCATATAATGACTGATCCAAACCGAATTTTGGTGAGAAGTGCAAACAGATTTTATTACTCGGCGTAGTTTAGTAAAAAAAAATTGTTTTTGGGAGATGGGTTATTAAAAGTTTAATTATTTAATATAAAAACACTCCTACGATTTTAAAAGCAATTTAATGATTAAAATAACAAATACTTATTTAATAAAAATGCAATATTGTTTTTTGCATATCTTTCCTTTACGATTTCATATATACAAGAATCAAGTTTCTTGTTCCCTCTGCGCTTGTGAGATCTATAAACAAATCAGAAGGCCAAACACTTCAAAGAATTGGAATTTGGCGCAAGAAATATTTACTGAAAATGTTCAGTTGTATGTTGCATGCTCAGGAGTAAGAAATCCTAAAAATTTATACTTCGCTCTTAATAAAAAAAAAAATTTCTTAAAAAATATTGTTTGCTATCAAGTTGTATAAAATTAAATAAAATTAAAGAAATTATTCGACTGCGAAGTAAGGTTTTTGTGAAAGTATTTTTCCAAACAAATCAGCTTATCCAAATTTCATCGATTGGTTTGCAAAATGGAACGAGACACAGAGTTTGTAAACCTCGACAATAATATTAATGATAACAATGTGAACATTTTAACACGCGTCGTCGCATTGCAAATAATAATTCTAGTATATATATAAGTAATGGCTTTAGTATATATGATGCCCCCACGACTCTAAGTAACTGTAACACACACACACACACACACACACACACACACACACACACACACACACACACACACATATATATATATATATATATATATATGAAGAAATATAGTCTTAAGATGTGCTATATTTATGGGATAAAGTGCTCAATATCAGGGATAGAGCATGTGTAAATATAAAAGTGAACATAGAAGTCAACACTTAGAGGCGACAGTCTGTTTCATGCTAGATGCAATCGTCAGGTCACGAGCAATCGTAGCCTGACGATTGCATCTAGCATGAAACAGACTGTCGCCTTTAAGTGTTGACTTCTATATTTACTTATATATATATACGGGGTGCGATGGATACTTTTTGTCTCTAAATTACGCAAAATTAAATCTTATTTTAACAGATATATTTACCAAAATTACACAAATGAAATCGAAATACTTTAGAATAAATTTATTCAATAAAATTGCCATTGGCTTCAACCATGGCCTCCGGATAGAATCGGCCATGCGAAAATGGTTCTCTGTGATGAGTAAAAATTAACAGATTCGTTTTGAAGTCGTTATAACTTACAATCTATTTTTTGCTCCAGTTAACAACTGATGGTAGTTTATTTTCGAGGGCAGATAACCATTTGACTTTATCCAACCTGTTGGAGTAAATATTTATTATGAGTGTAAATAGCGAGTTGGGATTATGTTTGAATGTAAAATTATAAAGGCAGTACAAACATTTCAAACAAGGTTTAAATCATGTGGTCTATGCATCCAGGAAAAATTGATTTCTCTATCGATAACACAACCGTTTACTCCCGTCTCGAGAATAAGTCTGATCAGTTCGATAAGGTCAAATTGGTGAATAACCTTAAAAACGACCTACGGTCTATTGTTAACTGGGGCAAAGAATGGCTTCTTAATTTTGACGACTCTAAAACTAATCTGCTTTCTGTTAATTACCTGAGAAAGCCCTTTTTGGTTTCCATCCGTATGACTGATGCTAACCTCCAGAAGAGTGACTCGTTGGAGGTTCTCGGGTTAACATTCTCGGCTGACATGAAATGGAAAGACTATATTGAATCCATTGCTAAGGGAAGCTGCTAAGAAAGTCGGTTCACTGATTCGTGCTAGACAATTTTTTTCTCCAGAATCTGTCTTAGATATCTATAATCCACTATTCCACCAATGCTTAGAATATTGCTTCCACACATGTCCTGGTGCTTCTGCTATTTATTTAAAGATTCTTAATAAAATACAATGGATAATCGGCAACATTATTGGTCCTGAACTGGCATCTCGACTTCAATCACTTTCTCACTGTGCCTTTTCTATAAATACTTTCTTGCTTATTGGTCGGTTGACAAATTGCTATGATACCTAGACTTTATGAATTTAATGCACAGTACTAGATTGAGAACAAGATATCAATTTAGAGTTGAATTGGCTGATGAAACCGTAAGTTCTATGCTATCAGTTTCTTTTCTCACACTTCTCACTTGGGAAACTGTCTTCCGGCTCCATGCTTTCTGACCAAGTTTGATCTTCCAAAATTTAAATGCAATGTCAATAGTTATTTAATGTCTTCCTGACTACTCTTCTATTGTTCTTGGCCCTTCATAATATTTTCTGTTTTTTTAATTCTTTCACTCTCAGTAACGCCTTGTGTCATAGGGATTTTATTGCCATGCTTTAAATTCGATTAAAAAAAAATCTAACATTTTTAGAGCCTCTCCGACTAGAGGTCGGAGCGTGTTAGCAAATATGGCCGTATGCACAAGTTTTTATTGAGCCAATTAGTCAATCACTGAGATAGAGAAAAAAATAAAATACATAAATTTTGTGTGCAGACATTTAGTTTCTTTTAGACTATTATTCGCCTTTCCCTAGGTAGATTATAAAAAACATTTTTTTTTAATTTAGCGCAGTTCTGAGGTCATTGGGGTGGTCACATTCAATGTGTAGTAAGTACTTAGGATAGTAATATCTTAAGAAATGGACAAGGTCCGACAATTTATTTATTAAAGACATTTTTTTTTATGTTTAACGTTGTTATTTATAGATACAAGTATTTAAGCAAATGCTCTGTTTATGATAAACAGTATTAAATAACATTTACCGGCCTGAATGTCCGAGAAATTTTCATAGAAAATATTCGTTCTTTGACAGGATTCGAACCTGCATCCTATACGGAACGGTCATATACGCTGACGTGCCCTTGACCGCTCGCCCAAAAGAACCTTACAACAAGGTCAGGTACTGTTTATAAACTTCAATCTTCCATGAATCTCGTACATTCATAACTGCTCTGGCGTATCGAATGTAAACAAATGACGTCATATGTTAAGAAATGGACAAGGTCCGACAATTTATTTATTAAAGACATTTTTTTTTTTTTTTATCTATAAATAACAACGTTAAACATAAAAAAAATGTCTTTAATAAATAGTAATATCTGTTAAAGAAAAACTAAGAACTAGATTATTAGCAATGTTTAACGCTTTAGTTATATCTAAATACGAAATAGCGGTGGATCAGATAGCAATATTCATATTAACATCAGCAACATCAGTCACGTGATCATATGTTTTTGTTTTGGTCCCTGTGCAGCTGAGAACCTGACCACTTCCTCTTGGATTGAAATTCGGAGAGGTATTCAGTCATAAGTGGCATGTCTTGGGCAAGTATAACAGGCGGATCCCGATTCACTCCAGAGCAGACCACTATCGATGCCCTCCATAGTGAAGGTTCGGCCATTGATTCCATTGATTGAAACTTCAGCCGTTGCTTTCAGTCTAGAAAGCCTTCCAACTATTCATTCGCTGTCATCACCGCACTGAATATACTGCCAATACTTCGGTCCTGTATGGAGATTTAACCTAAATCTGGTTCAAACTAACTGTCGTTATCATCTCTCGATTGCACTCTCCACTCTTTGCAACCGCATAATTTGGTGCCGGTGTCCAGGAAGTCATCTTTTTAAGAACGGTAAGCGATATATGTGCCGTGTACTCATTTTTCTTTCTACACATTCTTCTGAATAATAATGTTTTCTAGCGATGGTGTTTATTCTTTAGCGAATCTCTATCGTTCTAATCTTAGGCTCCACACATCACAGGCTTTTCCCTCTTCGAGACTGACTGCATGCATGCACTTCAGTTTGAAAGTTTGAAGGCATCCCCAGAATTAGCATGGGATGTTTTTGACAGAAGAGGGGGGGAAATGAAAAAGAACCCTTAGAATCATTGAAAAACTTATACATTGAGAAACTTTTGCAACGAAGGCCAAAACTTGTGCTGCAGTAATCAAGGCTAAAGGAGGATATTTTGACACGAGCAAAATTTAATCATAAAATGCTTTTTTTTTCACTATTTACATTATTCAGACTATTGTCTTCATCTTTGTCGCCATATTTATTACAACGTTTCGGCCGTTGTACGTTTCGGCCTTCTTCAGGTTGTTGGAATGTTGAACAAGACTCTTTATTTCGCTCACTGGGGTAGACTGTTCTAGTTCCATGTCTAATGGATATCAGTTATCGGTTATCTCCTGTTAATTCCCTTCTCCAAGTTCTCCACCGCCTTAACCAGGTATTGAACTCACACTCTTTGGGTCCTGTCACTGGATCTAATTAACGCCTTTATCCACTGTGCCATGTGTAAATACTGTCAATAATGCTTTTTTTTGTTTTATCATAATAACATTTCTAATAAAAATCATGTCTCAAATTTTTAACCATGTATAATATTTTTAACCATGTATAATATTTTTAATCATGTATAATATTTATTTTCTTATTAAAAGTAAACAAACAACTACTTTTGGGGTCAATTTAAAAACCGTATCAGATGTCATATATGTATATAAAGCCAAGTTTACCCTATTGTGTGCGATGGCCGTTGACAATGGAAACTATCCATTCACCCTTGGAAGGGATATTGTTTCTATTTATATGCGTTTCTCATTACGTGTTTTAGGTACTTTTAAAACAGGTAATGTATATAATGTTTATATACATACATTATATATGTTCCAAAGGTTGTCATAGCCGGTGGTGATAGAAAGAACAAGATCCCCCTCTCTATAAAATGCTTCCGTAGCATACGTCTCAAATAGCCTCTGAAAACGAAGGTGGAAAACTGGCGCCTCATAACCAGCTGTTTTAGGTAGATGGAGCTCAACAGCCCAGGAAGGGAGTCTATCTAGGCGAAGAAAAAAAACCTGATTTTAAATCCCAGTTGCCTATAGAAGTAAATCCAGACAGAAAACTCGGAGCGGACACCGAAAGCAGCTGATTTTCAACGCAGATAACTTTCCGGCAACTCCTACAGCCATACTGTTCCCAAATGTACTACCCTGTATTCATTTGGATCTAGTCGATACGGCCATGTATCCCGGGTAGCGCACATCCTTCATATACCATTGCTCAAGGCCTGCGCCCTGGAATGGTAACTTCAATTTCATCATCAAACGACTGAATTTTGACCAAACGGGTAACTACATTTATATGCTACTTTATTTAAAAGAAAAAAAAATTCACTCAGGCGAAAATATTTAGAAAGTGCTTTTAAACATCCAAGGTAAATTTGCGTCCAGGTTTCACAATTCTTGCTATATTTGTTATCACAATGTGGGATAATACAAAAAGATGATGGCAACAAAAAGAAAAGGAATTTAAATGAAGTTGGCTAGATAATATACTCAAAACACAACAAAACAAGAAATTAAAAAATATATTTTTTCTAAATTTAAAATTCCTAGTACTAGTAGAAAATACAAATATATTAACTGCATCCACCTGCAAAAAAAGATTAAAAATAATGGAAGCTTTAATAATAAAAAAGAAAAAAAAACAACTCTTAACAATATTAACTACGAACAAAGCCACAATGTGCTAACCGTATTCGGAAATTAAAAACATCCCTACCACACACTAAGACATACACATAACGCACATACTCAAGTAAACTGAAAAATCGAATCATCCTTGATAATGGCGAAACATATATCCGAGAGCGCTCGGAAATATAAAACATTAGGACAGTTCTTACACACCCTTTGTCCAGAAAAGAAAGCTCTTGTTAGAACACAAGAAAAATGACAAAAAGCTTAACCGTAGTACATTGTGTGTTGTTTTTAATGAAACATGCATATATATATATATATATATATATATATATATATATATATATTATATATATTAGGTGATAATTTATTTCTTGGGGTCCATGTCTTCAGGCCAAAATTTTTACAAAATAAATGGAGTTTAAATTTATCCAGAAATAAGAAAAGGAAAAAAAAAGGGGGTGGAGACAATGAAAAAAAGTGAGGGAAAAAAATGGGGAAAAGTTTTAATAATAAGAGGAAAAATGAAAAGGAAAAAGAGATTTTAGGAGGGGAAGGAGTGTAAGAGAGGAAAGAAGGCGTTAAGTCGATGGGGAACATTCTTCCTCATCTCCGGACGTGCCAAGTAAAAAACGAGTGATCACTTAAAGAAAGATACATTGAGGTGTCTAATTTCAGGCAGCGAGACATCGTCATCGCATTATAACCGCTATAATTCCAAAATAATAATAATAATAATAATAATAATAATAATAATAATAATAATAATAACTATGAACTAGCAAGAGGAGGAACTAGAAAAGGCAGAAGAGTCGAAAGAAAATAAATATCAGAATGAAAATGAAGTCCTATCAACTAAAGAAAAATAAAGCAAACAATACAACTGAAGGCTCAAAGAATAAGATTACTACGAAAAGATCATTCTATAGACAGAACAAGATCTTTTCAAACCGATGCAAAGAAATTTTACAGGGAAATAGGTAAACAAAGAATTGAAGGACAGTCCCCCTAAAAAAGAAGTTATACAGTTCTGGGGAAAAATATGGGCTTGCCCTAAAGAACACAACGAAGAGGCAGATTGATTGGTTAGAACGAATGAAAAATAAACCAGAACAGACATGGGCGGAATCACAGAAGAAGATGTTAAATGTGCACTGAAAAAAAGCACACAACTGGAAATCTCCAGGAATAGATAAAATTCTAACTTCTGGCTATATTATTTAAATACAGCACACAAAAAACTCGCCAAAGAACTCAAGAAATGGTTACCGATCCAACTAAAATTCCTGCATGGATGACCAAAGGAGTTACCTTTCTTCTACCCAAAAATAGTGACACAAAATATTCCGAAAAACTATAGACCAATAATGTCTTCCAACAACATACAAACTAAACATCTATTTTAACAAAACAGACATATTTCTTCTTGGAAAGAAATGACATACTACCACTTGAACAAAAAGGGTAAAAGGCTATCCAATTACTTATTAATAGGATGATCCTGGAAAACTTTCGAAAAAAAAAAATCTTATTTGCCTGGATTTAAAGCATTTTGTACCACGGATCTTAAAGTCTTTAAATGAAAATCACCCGTTATCATCAATTTCATCAAACAATGATACAATGGAAAACTACACAAAATCATTTTAAACATCAATAGAGAATATTTCAAGGTGACTCTTTGTCTCCCTTTATTATTTTGCATATCACTTATAGTATTAACCAGACAGAATGCGGTTACAAAATAGCTCAAAAAAAATAAACCATCTATTTTACATGGATGACTTAAAATTGTATGCTATACTTCAGTATTGAATGAAATTCAATTTGATAAATGTGCTAAAGCTACAACGAGGATCGCTACAACAAACTTCCTCAATTAGTTTAGACCCTGCTGTAACAATAAAAGATTTAGAACAAGGAGAAGCTTATAAGTACCTAAAATGAGAGTGAAGGAATTCACCATAAGAAAATGAAAGAAATAGTGCCTATAGAAGGGTACGACTGGTATTAAAAACTGAATTGAATTCTCAGAACAGAATTATGACCATTAATAACCTCTCCCAGTGGTCCAATATCAACATCTTGAACTGGACTCTAAATGACATCAGACAAATGGATTCTAAAACAAGAAAGCTTCTTTCAAATGTCATCCAAAGGTGTCCGTCTATACATATGGAAGGTGGAAGAGGTCTTATTCAGCTAGAATTGTCATACAAGACAACAACTATTGACACCCATGGAAACAACAAATGACTGGATGATAAAATTATCAACATGAAAACAGAAAAAAAATATTCAATAATAAAAGAAGGCAGTAAATACAAACAACATTTATTTATCTATAAATCAAAACAGAAGCCAAGAACCAACTATTGCAGCAAAAGATATGAAAAAGAAAGCCAAGGATAAAGTCAGATGAAACAACGCTGGCAAGACAAACCTCTGCATGGCCAATATCCAGAACGTGCAAATAAACCCAATGTTGATTTATCTTCGATGGTTACTCTGTTAAAGTCTGAAACTCTTTATCTATCTATCAGATCTTTCTATCAGGCAAATATCATACATCTATCTGGATCCAAAATGCAGGTTCTATCAAAACAATAGACCATCTATCTCAGGATGTTCTATACTTGCTTGAATATAAAATCGTCTAGAGTCAATATTACACTAATCTTTGGAAAATGTCTGTCTTCATCGGCCAGCGCCGGTTACAGAAATAGAAGATGTCACCATTCTATCTTATCCATCCATTGAAGCAAATAGGCCGGACATTATTGTCAAAAAACCAGAAAGAAAAAACTTGAATAATTGATATGGCTTGTCCAGCGGATTGTAACATGGAATTTGAAAAACTATCAAAATACAAAGACACAAATAGAAAAATGTGGAAATTGAAAACAAGAATAATAAAAATAGGTGCATTGGAATTAAACAAAAACAACACATTGAAAGAAAAGGAAACCCCAGCTTAAGAGACATACAGAAAATTTCTTATTAGGTAGTTTTGTCTATGTAACGCTATTCTTCACCGAAAATGTGGGCCATAACAACACACCACGACCTGCCTTAGGTCTTTCCGCAGACTTGGTAGGTAGTGTGTCCATAGCAGAAATCGAATGATGATGATAATAATAATAATAATAATAAAATATCGTTTTCGACTTATTAGGTTTAAAGTTTTTGGTAGACGCAGTTAAATGAAAAATTCAAGATACAATCCCAAAATAATTTTACGATCAAACTCAAATATAATCATATCCCAAAAGGCCATCGTCTCAATACGGCAACGCATAACAAATATTTAAAATGTCTCCTGCTTGCTTCTACACACGTCTGCATCCGTCGGATCATTGACTGGCTGACCCTTTCAAATGTACGGTGTCGAATGGTTTCGCAGGCCCCCATGACACCCTGATACATTATTAATATCTATCTATCTATCTATCTAATTTCCCTAGTCTGCTCATATCTATCTACTATTTATCTTAGTCTGTTCATTATCTATCTATCTATCTATCTATCTATCTATCTATCTATCTATCTATCTTTCAATCTATCTATCTATCTAACTTCCTTCGTCTGCTCATATCTATCTTAGTCTGTTCTATCTTAGTTGTTGAAGCTTGAATAAGCATGGAATAATAATAATACAACACAAAAATGTTAACAAAATGTATTGAAACAATGAAAAAGGTACTATTTATCTATTTTGGTATATTCTTGGGAAGACTGTTCCTGCAGAATGGGTTGACTATCTATCTATCTATTCGATCTCTTCCGTCTCCTACCAACCCATTTTATATGGTCTATCTATCTAAATCAGTCTGTTCATATCTATCTATCTAACTTTCCTCGTCTGCTCATATCTATCTATCTATCTTAGTCTATCTATCTGTTCATATCTATCTATCTATCTATTATCTATCTTTCTATCTCTCAGTCAGATCTATTATCTCCAGTCTGTTCATATCCTATCTATCTATTTATCTTCTATCTATCTATCTCTTTTTCATCTTTCAGATTATTTCCTGGTTTCTTCCCACCTTTTTCCTTTTTCTTCACCATTAAGCAGTTCCGAAGAATCAATAAAATGTCCGTGAATTTTATGACCGAGATGGGAATTCGTATCAGCATGGCAGGTGAAAAGAGGGACCGACCAACCATCGGCAACAAGTTGATTGGCGCATTACAATAATTGTCATCTTGTTGAAGCGGGCACCATTTTCGACACCAAATCCGCCATTACTGCAACGATCGGCGCACGACAGATTCCCGCTTTCACTTCGATATTTTACCGATTTCCCAACGCCATATTAAAAACAGTATAGTTTTTATTGCTCTCTCACTTCACATTCTGTTATCATTTCGTTTTTGTATTTCAATGTGTCGCTTACTTTGCGGATCTTTTATGATTTCCCATGTATTGAGATGTGTGCACAAGGATTTATGCATTTTCTGGTCTGGTTTATCTGCGTTTTTTCTTTATTTGCTTTGAAAATTGATGACAGATGTAAAAAAAAAATATATATTATATAAGAGACTTTTGATGGAAAAAGAAAATCATTTCGGAGATTAGAAATGTCGGGGAATAACAAAAGAAAAATACGAAAAGTGACGAATTAATAAGAAGACAAAAAAGAAAAGAAAAACGAAAGAATAACCAAATAAATTTGTAAAAAGAAGAACGTAGGTGACAAACTATATATATTACAAAGCTTTTCACCGAATTGAGCACTGTCAGTACGTAAAAATTCACCTTTCTTTCAACGGTTCGCTGATAAGGGAAAAATTTGCAATGATGCTAAATTAGTCTAGTTTCGATCCCTACATGATGAAGCAATCGGATGTCTAGCCACACTGATAAGATGTGGATGATATATATATATATATATATATATATATATATATATATATATATATATATTATATTAGAAACCATATATATATATATATATATATATATATATATATATATATATAATGAATATGTGTGTATGTGTGTATGTCTGTCTGTCTGTCTGAGAAAAACAGATATATATATATATATATATATATATATATATATATATATATATATATATATAATGTCAGTTGATAAATAATAGGGATAATTCTAAGGAGGATATTATTCCAAAGAGAGCTCTGTGTAAGAACAAAGCAATAAAATAATGAATACAGAATCCTTCAAAATCAGTTTGGTTCCAAATAGATTTTAAGGAGTCAGCATTCAATAATATATATATATATATATATATATATATATATATATATATATATATATATATATATGCCCTCATATTGCGTCTAGCATGAAACAGCCTGTCGCCTCTAAATGTTGACTTCAATTTTCACTTTTTATATTTAAACACACTCTATCTCTGATATTGAGCACTTTATCCCATAAATATAGCACACCTTAAGACTATATTATTATATATATATATATATATATATATATATATATATATATATATATATATATATATATATATATAAGTTTGTGTGTGTGTGTGCATGTAGAGTTAGATAAACATAGACAGTTATTGGGAAGAACATATAGATAATGATAGATACTGAATATGATATCTATCAATCTATGACAGATATTATTTGAATATAATATATATATATAGAGAGAAAGAATTAGTGATTCGAACTGAATATTATATATCTATACATGAATACATACATACACACATACCACACACACACACACACACACACACACACACACACACACACACATATATATATATATATATATATATATATATATATTCAATGCAATGCTAGCAAACTATTTGGGGATTTTTAGAGGAAAAAATGAAAATATTTTAAGAAAAGTAAAAGCTTGTAAAGTGAATAACAATTCCCGTTAGCTGTGTCAGGAGGAGAGGTTAGCCATTGCAATACGGAAGGTTGGTGCTAAGTTGTTGAATAAGAGGCCCGAAATTATGGCAAAATGTAGGGTCATGAGAAAGTTGACTTTAAGATTATACGAACCCAGTTGAAGTTTTTTTTTTTTCAATTCTTCCGGTGCCAGATTAAAAAAAAAAAAATTCAGTTCTCTGTTGTCTGCGATTGGCGGTCGAAACTGCGGTAGTGTTCCATTCACCGTTTTAAAATCTTATAATTTTAGGATATTGAATCGCTCGACAGTTTTGATTTTTCTAACTTGATATTTAGCACTTTTTAACACATACGATTTTAAACAACTATTTTAGTGTTTATTTACTACGTCATATATATATATATATATATATATATATATATATATATATATATATATATATATATATAGTTGTAGAGTTAATAAATGAAACGGCCAAAGAGAAGCTGGTGTGCTGTTGTGCATACGCAGGCAAGCAAATATATATATATATATATATATGTGTGTGTGTGTGTGTGTGTGTGTGTGTGTGTGTATGAAACTTTCTATTTTAAGTTTAATTTTACGATTGAATTTGAATTGAAATTTCAGTTTTTGAAACATGGGAATTCCGGTGTTGCGATGATTATATATTTAAAAAAAAACAATTACACACACACACACACACACACACACACACACATATATATATATATATATATATATATATATATATATACGGGAAAATGTTATATACTTTTTTATACACCAGAAATATATTAGGAAATTTAATGCTGAAGTGTAAAAAATGTGTGACATTTTTTATTGATTTCGACGTTATCGGACTAAAGGGATGTTTCTGTTGATGCAGTTACATTTGTGCACGAAGGGGAGGGAACATTGAAATTTTAAAATTTTAAAATTAAATTTTATTTTGTTTAATTCATTCATTTAATTTTATGTAGTTAGATGTGTTTGGGTAGCCAATTTCATTTAGTTTCTTTTTGTTTTGTTTAAGTTTTTATCACTTTTGTTGTTAAGCATTCCACACCGTGATATTATAAGATCTGTTAAGAAACGTGAAATATTGTAAGAACACAACAATATCCCAATGCAAAAACCGGTTCCATTAAATTACTGCCTTATCATTGGATGTTTAGTAAGTTGAATACAACATCATTTGTATTTGTTTCACGTATACTTAATTAAGTGACCAGTGACTGTATACAAAGAAAAAGAGGGAGTATCGTTTAAAATAGATATAAAAATAAAAATATATCGTTTGCATATAGATTTTTTTTATCGAGTTTGCCCCAAGGAAGATAGTAAAAACACAAGAGTTTACTGGGTGTGGACGAATTAGAAGCAGAATCATTCCTACGGAGTGAGAACAAAAGAAAAGAAATCGTGTGTACGGTACATAACTAATGATATTGCATTGAATTTTTTAAGATTAAAGTTGACGTAGAATTTACGGTTGCATCTAGCCAACTCAATTGTAAAATGATGAGATCACGACGCCAGTTTAGTGCTGCGCTTAAGTTCATAAAGCCTGCATATAGTTCTAGGCTACAGTGATATTATTTAAAGAAAAGGCACAGAAAGATAACCTTGCAGCTGTGGGAAAGTGGCAGGAGCCGTGAGATCAAGACCAACAATATTGCTGATTATCCATTGGATTTTATTAAGGAGGTATAGATAAAAAGCAGGGACACCGGACCATATGTGGCAGCAATATTCTAAGCATGGGCGATTAGTAGACTTATAGATATGTAAAACAGATCCTGAAGAAAAAAAATATTGTTTCGTCCGACACAGTGAACCAACTTTCTTAGCAGCTGACCTAGCAATGGATTCAATATAGTCTTTCCATTTCATCTCAGCAGAGAACATGGGACCGAGAATGTGTAACGAGTCACTTTCCTCAAGGGTGACATCAGCTATGCTGATGGAAGGCTGCAAGTGTTCTCTAAGATGATTAACGGATAGAAGTTTAGTTTTGGGGACGTTAAAATTAACAAGCCATCTTTTGCTCCAGTTAACTAAGGACTTAAGCTTGTTTCGGGTATAGGCTGCCATTTTGACCTTGTCAGACTGATAAGCCTTACTTATATAGACAGGAGTAAATTGTTGTGCCGTCAGCGTAGATATCAAGTTGAGAGCTGATGTCATCAAGAAAAGGGGCCATAATGAAGAGATCATCCGAAAATATTCATAGAAAAGGCAGAGGAAAGCAACTTCCCAGTGAGGGAAAAATGACTGAAGCCGAGTCGCCAGATCCGGACCGATAATATTGCTGATTTTTCTTTGAACTTTATCAAAGTGCTCAAAGTAAATAGCAAGAGCACCGAAGTATATGTGGCAGCAATATTCTAAGCATGGACGAATTGTAGACGTATAGATATCTAAGATAGATTCTGGAGAGAAAAATTGTTTCGTCCGACATAGTGAACTGACTTTTTTAGCAGCTGACCTAGCAACTGATTCAATATTGTCTTTCCACTTAATGTCAGCTGAGAATGTCAACCAGGGAATGAGGAACGAGTCTCTGGAGGTTAGCATCATCTATGATGATGGAAGGCAGATTATTAAGAGATGGCAGTTTAGGTTTCGAGATGTTAAAATTAACAATACTTCTTTTGTCCCAAATAATAACAGACTAAAGGTTGTTTTGGACATCAGCTGCCAATTTGACCTTATCGAACTGATCAGACTTACTAACGAGACAGGACTAAATAATTGTATATTCAGCATAGATACCAAGTAGGACCATTAATGGAACCCTAACAGACACCTAAATTATTACGAAAGGATCTAGATGAATGGTCGTTCAGGATAACTTTTACTTCACACTTTGATAGAAAAGATTGGATTAATTAAATTTGTCCGAAGATACCAGCCCAAACACTGTCGAAAGCTTTCGAGGTGACCTATGCTACAGACCGGGCTTCACCATTCTTGATAGACTCTTTCCTCAATTATCATCGTCAGTATATCAGCAGTTGACCCGAAGAAACAGAAACAAATTCTTGTCTGTAAAAAGATCTTGCCATGTGAGATGTTTAACCAATTCAGCATTGATCAGGCCCTCTAGAACTAACCCCAAAGTGATAGGAGTCTAATAGACCGAAAGTTGGAAGGATTGGACGGTTCGCCGGATACCTTACAAACTGGAACAGCTGGTGGCGATTGCTATGTCATTGCCGATTATGACCAACAATTCGCTTTGTGTTGACCTCATGTTCGCTTATATATATATATATATATATATATATATATATAGACATTCATTTCTGTAGTTTACTGCTACCAGCAAGCAGAAATATTTCTCCTCCCGATGATGGCCATTTTGGACGAAACTAGTCGAGGAATCTAAATGAAATAATAATAAAAAAAACGAAAGAATATTAATCTGCAACCCAATGTGTCTAAAGATTTTAATTTTTTTTTATTGTTCAATATATATATATATACATATATATATTTCTAGTCATCCACATAAAAGCTTGTTTCGCTATATCACAGCTTATCAGTGTGGCTAGACATCCGATTGCTTCTAACCGGGATCGAAACTCGACAAATTTGGCATCATTCAGAGATCCTACCCGCTAAGCTATCGGCGCACGGCAGAGTATATGAATATATACAAACGCCAGTAGCTACTCTTTTGAAATTATCCTTTCTGCAGAGTGCTCGATCGAATATATATATATATATATATATATATATATATATATATATATATATATATATATATATATATAGATAGATAGATAGATAGATAGAGATAAAATAGATGAACATTGAAGTCAACACTTAGTGGTGACAGGTTGTTTCGTGCTAGACGCAATCCTCAGGCCTGTCGCCTCTAAGTGTTGACTTCAATGTTCACTTTTATATTCACACACGTTCTATCGCTGATATTGAGCACTTTATCCCATAAATATACCATACATTAAGAGTATATCTCTTCATAGATAGCTAGATATATATGTTTCGTTAAAGGCGAAACAAATTTAAAACAGCAACCCTTATTATAACAATAACAACACACCTGTAAGATCGAAATTACAGAGAACCAATATTATTTATGAGTTCACGTGCCTTTCAAGAGTGTTCCTGATCAAATCAAACTCATAAATAATGATATTGGTCATACCACTACATGCCTATCTAGACAATACCATAGCTCAATTAAGACTCATTTAAATACACACAGAAACCTACAAACCTAAAATTCCATCCACAACAAACTACTAGAAAATACAAATATAATAGCCTCATTCAGATGTAAAATAATAAAGAATAATGGAAGCACTACTAACAACAAAAAGTCAACGCACAATGACATTAACTATGAACACGGCCATAGCGTGCTGATCGTGTTTATAAAATGAAATATTCCTATAACTTCAGATAAATGCATAAAATATATATAATCAGTTAAAAATAAAAAAATAAAAATCTTCCTTGATAATGGCTAAAAAAATAGCTCGGATAGATATATATATATATCCACTTTGTGTACAGAAAAAAAAACAGTTGTATAGGCACACGAAAAATTAAATAAAAAGCTTAATAAAGTTGTCAGTTGTCTTTAACAAAACTTGTATAAGAGAGGGATTGCGACCCAGTATATATATATATATATATATATATATATATATATATATATATATATATATATATATATTAGTTAGTTAGTTTATGAAAACTAGGTAATCCGTATGGGCAAACCTAAGGAGGATTGGACCTAACATAGAACCTTAAAAGTGGTCTGTTTTTATTTAAAATATATATATTTAATATAAAATATATACATATTTAATAAAATAAAATAATAAAATAAAATAATAAATAAAATAAATATTTATAAAATATATATATTTAATATAATATATATATATATATATATATATATATATATATGTATATATATATATATATAATATAACATATATATATTTAATATAAAATATATATATTAAAATATCAATAATTAAAATATATAGATTGGACCTAACATGGAACCTTAAAATTGGTCTGTTTTTATTTAATATATATATATATATATATATATATATATATATATATATATATATATATATATATATGATTGGTGTATACGGAATGAATTCCAATATCCAACAATTACTATTCTTAAAAGAGTGCTCAATACAGAGTAGAGCAAATATAATTATTTACTTAAACAATACAAAATGGCTATTTTTATAGTGATTTTATAACATATTTATGTTATAATTTTTAAATAAATAATATATATATATATATATATATATATATGTTTGTATGCGTGTGTGTGTGTGTGCGTTGGCATGTGTGTGTGTGTGTGTGTGCAAATATATAGCAAATAGGAAAGAACTTTTTAGGTAAATAATCCGAAGTTATTTAGTATTTTTGTTTTTATTTTTTTTTTAAAAAACAAATACACAAAAAAAAAACAGTACGAAGTTTTGGTTCCAAAAATTTCACTTGAAGATGAAAAAGAGCTTGATACTTTAATTCAATTTAATTCTAACAATAATATTGAAGTTTTCTGCTCTTGTTTTTGAAATATGAGAACTCTTATGTAGCGAAGGAATCATATTTTTAAAAAATAATTATAATATATATATATATATATATATATATATATATATATATATATATAAAAAGAAGAAAGTGGGTATAAATAATAAGATATTGTTTAAAAATATATAAATAAAGAACTGTTTTAGAGTAGGTAGCACCCCTTCAGAACTCTACCAGATGGACTGGCTCATAGCCTTAAATAGTGTACGATTAATGACTTCTACAGTTGATAAATAAATTGATTAATAAGTTGATACTAAGCTGATTAATATTCGGGCTGATCTTACTTCTTTTGGCTATACAGCATTTGGCCCTCCTCTATCCCTTGTAAGTTGTCTTGTTAATTGTTTTGTAACTTATTGTTCTGTGTTTTTTTGCATGTATCCATTAGCACCGGATACTGGTGCTGAATCAATATATTAAGCTCTCAATCTTTTCTATGTATCTTTCGTCTCAATGATACAACAAGAACTTATATCCTTTAAAAGATTTATAAAGAGAGGGTGAGATATCTATCTATCTATCTATCTATCTATCTATCTATCTATCTATCTATCTATCTATCTATTTAAAAAAATTAAGAATATATATAAAAATAAGATAGATGAAATATCGTTTAAAATATATACAAATAAAGAGAAAAGACAACATATCCTTTAAAAGTTTTATAAAGAGTCCTCAAGAGGAAATGTTTAAAATACATATAAAAGAATAAATATCTTTTAAAATAAAGAAACAAATAAAGAAAAAGAAATGCCATATTAAAAAATAGAAGTAATATATTTTCAATTTTAGTTTCATATAATTATCAGGCTTTTGGCATTTCAAGGATAAAGTAGCGGCCAAAAGGACACAGTAGTAACGGGGAAAATTGTTACAGGTCTCATGAGATCCTCTGAACCTTCTTCTTTAATGTAATCGATGCCTGGAAGAGCAAATATCACCGATACACTTTCGATTCGTTGTTTGCCGATAAGATATCAAGGGTGACATAGCCTGTCACTAAGTGCGCGCACGTAGGCTCTTAAATCAAGTGTGAAACGACACCCGAGGCAGATTGTTGTTTCGGATATCAGAGACAGAGACATGGCGTTTATTAATAACGACTAAAGGTGATGCTACATTCTAAATGTTGTCGCCATATACGAGGACATATTTACCAGGCTTTTTTAAAACCACATAACTAGAAAACAATAAGTGAAATTGCAACTTAAAGCCTAAATCATTTTCTACGTATCCTAACTCTAAGAAGAATGTTCTGCTCAGACAGCTTTTTTTAAAGAACTACCTAGCAATTTTTAGACAATACTAGAATAAGCTTCTACTCGTGACTGTATCTTGGTATAAGAATGATAAAGACACGTATATTTACAATCAGAAAGAAACGGTTGATATTCCTGGGACGTGTAATGAGGAATGTGCTTGGAGAACCTAACACTCACAGGATATTTAAAACATTTTGAATGATAACAATCTAATAATTCTTGGTTATCGTAATTATTTCTGTTATCCGCTGCGTGGATGGTCCTTTGAATCCTACAATTTTATCTTTATCAAGTTTAGGTTCAATCGCTATCTATCCTCAATATTTTCATAATTTTGACTTCGCAACACACATCGTATTCACCATAAACATCTTAAAAGTAACGGGCTACCTTGAGTGGCTCCCGAGCATTGTAATAGGCAAAGACAAGTATAAAGAAATAACGATAAGTGAAATTGGCTTCGAAAAGACTGAATATGGTACATGGAGAGGGAATTGCTTCCTAGAAAATCAGCATTGAAAATATAGGCATTTTTTTTTCTGTACTTGAATATCGACAACTAGAGTAGGTGGAAATATATCACTCCCTCAACCAACAAGCAGACCTAAGTATTTATTAATCTATGCATAGTATTGCACCAGTTCAAATGAGAAAGAAGATTGTGTTGCGGCAATGTTCAAAATGTGGAATTCTGATTGTTTGATTCGTTTTCAACGGCTTATCAACCCATTGCAGGCTATTTAAAGCCTGTACAATATTTGTGGGGGGGGATTGTAAGAATTTTCTTTTCTTTGTGGAGATAACAAAGATTTAATGTTTTAATGGTTTAATATGTTAATAGTTTAATATTTTAATGGTTTAATATTTTAATCGCTTAATATTTTAATGGTTTAATGGATTAATGATTCAGGTATTACTAATTAACTCATAGCTAACCTGTAGGAGAGGAGAATTCATAAAAAATGTGAAAAAGGAACACTTTACATCTGATAAGATCATTAATGAAAAGAAATGTCAACCAGGCACACACACACATACACACACACATATATATATATATGATTGCTGTCTACTCTATTTCGATCATGACCCCTTTTTAAGAAAGTACTTATAACTAATATATATATATATATATATATATATATATATATATATATATATATATATATATATATATATGAGGTGAATATCTTGAAGGTGAATATCTTTGATTTAAAATTCGTATAACCACACTGAAGATGGCTCAGGTGAGAACAGCATGATAAAAAAAATGCAAATGTTGGACAGGTTTTATCTTTATTTTGTCCTGAAATTAAACAACTATAAGAAGCTTAGAACGGCTCATGATCAAACATAACAGTCATTCGTTGTCTGTTATATTTAATAATATATATATATATATATATATATATATATATATATATATATATATATATATATATATAGTGGTAGAGGACTAAGGTATAGTTGATGGAAATTATGACAGAAATTAGCAAGGTCGATATATATATATATATACTTGGCTGTCTCTTTGTTTTAGATGAGTGTCGTGTGACTCAATTCTTAGGACCAACTAGTCTACTATCACAAATCTTTTGATTATAGTTGTGAAAGCTTGTGCAGGACCAACCACACTTTTTGGATGAGTCGAATACAGAGAATTGATACACCGTATAACATAAGTTTTCCCGAACGACCCTCCGCAGGTCTTGAACTATGAGTTGTCCTTCTCCTAGGCCGTTCGCCAATCAGTCCTGCTATTTACCCATAACTGTGTTGAGAAGAGATGAATTCATATCTTTCCCTAGGGTTTTAAAGAATACATGAATCTAATGAACCCAAAGCCGCTATTCGTTACTTCCCCATCTCTCTCTCTCTCTCTCTCTCTCTCTCTATATATATATATATATATATATATATATATATATATAAATTCGGATTACCAACACACAAACAGAGAATGTCTCATATCGAGAATATTTAACATTGAACATGAGGAAAAATTAATTATTTTTAATAATATGTTTTACCTGAAGACGGTCGCGAGACCAGAAACACGTGTCGTAAAATTATGTAAAACTAAGCATAATATTTTTTCTAAATAAATCCACATTACAACCAAAAACGTTTGCGGCACCTCTCTTCTCTTCTTTTTAATATACATACTTTTCTCTCGTTGGAACCACTACATTATATTTCTTTTATATATATATATATATATGGTGGACACTCCTATCGCGAATGATAAATGAGGATCAGCATCGGATGGTGCCTTTTCTTTTACGCTTATGCATGCTAGCAGGGTCTATTGTGGAGAAAATCAGTTAAGGGAAAGACATATTTCATTTGTGCTTTCTTAAGTGCGATGCTAGCCCAGTCTCGCTGCGGGCAACAAAGCCACACTGACAGATGAAATTTGTTAAAACAGGATTTTGATGGCCTCTCTGCTTCAGTGCTTGGCGAAACTGACCACGGTGCTTCAGTCTGCTGTCTTCAAAACCTTTTAACTTAATGAAACATGTCTAACGCCACTCCTTTCGGTTTGATGCTTCGGCTTCCAAAGTTTTCAGATCAAAGTTGAGATGTTTCAAGTTGTTTTTCAATTTCTCTTTGTTGCGTAAGGGTGCATGTCCAACTGAACTCTTGGAGTTTGGTGGTTGTTCATACAGCACCTTTTTTAGAAGCCTATGCTCATTCATTCTCACAACATGACCAGCCCACCTAAGTTGTATCTTTGCTAGAATTTTTTCAATGCCTGTGATATTGTTACATTTCTTCAGTATTGCACTATTTTTGATCCTGTCATACCATTTTATATCATATATGGCACGAAGACATCGCATGTGAAAGGCGCGATGTTGATTTATGTGCTTGCGATACAGGGTCCACGTTTTAGCATCATATATGTGGATCTTTACTCTGCGTGTACTATATATATATATATATATATATATATATATATATATATATATAAATGTATATATGGGGCAGCATTTTTTGCACAATCCCGACTGTTCCGCCGATTATAATGACGCATATTTTTCCATTTTGCATACTGCTCGCTCGGCTCACTATCTTCGAGTTATAGAGACTGTTTATATTAAGTTTTATCAGCCGACCCTATGTAAACAAAAGGGACACTTTATTCGTTCCTTACGTTTGATTGAAGGAATATTAGTAACATTTTTCCATTTTATACTCTGTTTGAAATTTCGTATTTTGTTTTTAATCGTTAATTTATTTAAAATTAAAATCTATTCTAATCGTGTTCCAGTTATCCCCCCTCATTCGCTATTTAATAATGTGTCATTGATTGTTTCCTGCTGCTCGTTAACCTTTTGAGAAAGTGTTGGCCGAAAGGCTTCCCCTCAAGGTGAAAAAAATAATGACGTCTATTCTATTTAAGTATATATATATATATATTGCTAAACTAGCAATATATATATATATATATATATATATATATATATATATATATATATATATACATATATATATATATAGAACTAGCAAATATATATATATATATATATATATATATATATATATATATATAATTATTTATTTAAAAATATGATTCCATCGCTACATAATATAATAATTCTATTGAGCACTATTTCTAAAAAATAATAACAAAAATACTAAAGAATGTTGGATTATTTACCTAACGAGTTCTTTCCTATTTTCTGTATATTTTACACACACACACACACACACACACACACACACACACACACATATATATATATATATATATATATTTATTCCTAGTTCAGCTGCTAGGAATGTTGGTTCCTTGAAACGTGCTTAGAAAATGTTTATCCACAAAATCTACCTGGCATATTTATAAGTCTACCATTCGTCATTGATTTGAATTCTGTTGCTTCATATGGTCTGGTGCTTTTGCTATACATTTACATATTCGGGATAATATCCAAAGATGAATTTGTAATTTTATTGGTCCTGACCTGTCATCTCGGCTTAAGTCACTTTCCTACAGCCTTAATGTAGCTTCCCCGTGTCTTTTCTCTAAATACTTTCATCTTAATTATCCTGATGAACTTTCCTCTATAGTACCCAGACCTTATGAATTTAGTTTGGCGGCCTGGTCTCATTACTTGAAATGTCAAGATGTAACCAGAAGTTCTAAGTTTACAGTTTCTTCTAAAGCGCTTCTCAGTTGTGAAAATCGCTGATGTCTTCTTGCTTCCAAATTAACTTTGATCTTCAAAAGTTTTTATGCAATGTTCATCGTTATCTTCTGTCCCCTTAAGTTTTGTTCTTTTATTGTTCTCTCTCCTTAATAGTGTTTTTCTCATATTCTCTCACACTCAGTAACACCTTGAGATTTTGTAGCTTTATTGCCTTGTTTGTGGTGAGATGATTACGAAAATTAGCATCATATGGTTAGGTTGTTTCATATCCCCAGATTAGACACTGACTAACGAAGACTAGCAAAATTAAACCTAATAAACCAATGAAACAATAAGCCACAAGCGAAGCATGTTGCCTAACCTTCGAAATGGAGCCGAATCATGGGTCACATACCACTGAAATTTCCATTCTGAGCTTGGGTAACTTCCTGATGTACAAATTAGCCATGACAACGAGTGTTAAACGTATGTTATAAAAGACTCAATTGTGATAGGCAGGCCATATGGTAAGAATAGAAGACTCCTGTCTTCCAACAACTCTCCATTTCGGCGAACTGATTTTTGCTAAAATGGATCTTCGTCTCCTGTGGGATCAACTACCGTCTGTGGTCAAAAGAGTGCCGACAGGGAAATGTTTCTATTGTACAATAATTTAGAGTTGACATTTCCACTTCCGTCGGTCCATTTCATTCACAATGTTAACTTTAGTGTTTTTTTTGTTTCTCCTTAAAATATTATCGACTGTAGTTACTATTTTAGAAGCATAGACTCAGTAATACTATGACCAGAATTCTCCTAACTTAACGCACAATAAGACATAATAATCCATCCGACCCGCCATTCATGCGATGTTTTATCGGACGCAACTAACACGCAATTTTGTATAGAACACAGTCGAGACGCATTTAAATATCAGACACTTCTGACACGCGATGACGCGTCAGTCACACCTGTTATATAGATAATCTTTCAGACACACACCTGACTCACGATGATCTATCGGAATCCCTTAGCCGTAATGGTCTAGTTAAGACACCTAATACATAAATTACATATAGGGAAACAATAATCCGCGATTTTCTACTACAAGAATACTTTCCCTGGAGGAGTTATATTTTCTTCTCTACCGTCTGAAATTACCTTTTTCACTAAATAAATAAATACATTCTTCTCCTCGAAATGGGGTCTGGCATTTTCTTTCTTGGCTTACACACCTAGCAATTTTCAGACAATATTAGATTAAGTTTTTACTCGTGACTGTCTCTTGGCATAAGAACAAAAAGGACACGTATATTTACAATCGGAAAGAAAAAGTTGATATTTCTGGGACGTGTAATGAGGAAAGAGTGCTTGGAGAACCTAACACTCACAGTATATTTAAATCATTTTGAATGATAATTATTATGTTTATACATTCTTTTTTTTATAGATACAAATATTTAAGTAAATGGTATGTTTATAATAAACAGTATTAACAACCTTTACCGGCCTGAATGTCCGAGAAATTTTCATAGAAAATATGTGTCCTCCGACAGGAATCAAACCTGTATCCTATACAGAACCGTCATTTAGCCTGACGTGCCTTGACCGATCGAGCCACGGAGGATCGTTCGATTAGCAAGGTCGATTTTACTGCTTTTAAACTTCAATCTTCCATGAATCTCTCACGTACATTCATATCTGCTCAAAGCGTATCGAAATGTAAACAAATGACGTCACGCATTATGAAATGGACAAAGCCCGACAATTATTTTAAGACATTTTTATGTTTACACATTCTTTTTTTATAGATACAAATATTTAAGTAAATGCTCTGTTTTTATAATAAACAGTATTAACAACATTTACCGGCCTGAATGTCAGAGAAATTGTCATAGAAAATATTCGTCCTCCGACAGGAATCGAACCTGTATCCTATACGGAACCGTCATATAGCCTGACGTGTCTTAAAATCATTGTCGGACTTTGCCCATTTCATAATGAATGATAACAATCTGATACTTCTCGTTATTAAAGATTAGAAATTTGTTGTTATTGTTATCATAATTACTTCTTTTATGCGCTGCGTACCTTTAAGACGGTTAGGACTCTCCACACCTTCCTAATCTTTGTTGCCCTAAGCAAACTCTGCTGTATTACTATTAATCTGGCCCTCTTTATTTTATTTGGTGTGTGAATATTCGCCAGACTCTCCTTCCTCATTATATGTTACGCAAATTTCAAATGTTTCGTTCTGATTGTAAGGATACGTAGCGTTCCCATTTTCCGTAAAATTTTCTAGTTGCTCAATAATGAATGCTCGGTATTCTCAGTATTCTTCTGTAAAACTACATCTATGCCATTTTAAGTTTGGTCATCACCCGGAAGGACATTCACAGTTTTATAGGAAAATAGATGTGACATAACAACGTTGCAATATTCTCTCGGTCGGTGATCGCTAATCGTTTTGGCTCAGCAATGAATAACTCCAAACACATAAAATGTTAACTATTTTTATTAATCATGTCGACGTGTACATTATCTAACTATCCAATGGGGAGGTTGCCTTCCCCATCACTGGGGAGCCGTTTCGAACACGAAAGAAAACACGGCTACATCGCTTGACGGGGAAGAAACAACTCGCTGAAACCTTTCTCCTATCTCTTTCCCACGCTAGCTCAGCCAATCAAAATCGACTTCATTATTATGACTCACATCTGACCCCGGCTGTCAAACTCCGGAAGTCGGAGCCGAGATACACTTCCTCTAAAATAATAGTCTGCTAAACTATTATTTAACTACAGTTTAGAGTATTTTTCTTTCATTCTAACGATATTTCCTTGTTCGTTAATACGATTATAGTTAAGAGCGATTGGAACGTTTATATTTACAATTTCAGATTTCTTGGTCACATTTACCTTCGTCAGTTATAACACTTGCCGGGTAGTTTGCTACGAACTTGGGCTGTCCCATTGCTGGTGACCATATATTCACTCTTCTTACGTGGCTTTTTAAGTCATTTTTCCTCAAGAAATACAATAAAACCCATAATATGGAAGGGGTTACTGAATCTGAGAGAATATAAAAAAAAGTAAAACGTTATTAAGGCATATAAAAGAACAGCGATTAAGAGGACAGAAGATAACGATTGACACTGCATTTAAATCTTTGAAAATCAAAGTTGATTGGAAAGCAAAAAGGCGGAATAGGAGTGCGAGAGAATAATCTGTTAGCCTAGAAATTGCAGTTACATTTAGTCATTTTAGCTGTAAAAGGATGTGATCTTACCGCCAATCTAGTCAGGCCCATTGAGGATTCTTCTTTGAATTTTGTCTGGATACTTTTAAGAGAAACAGCAGACCAGATATAGCCATTTCAATTCTAAAATGAACAGACCTTGCCGCAAATCTAGCACAACGCTTAATTTCATAAAGTCTAGGTAGCTTAAAGGAAAGTTAATGAGAACGATTAGCATGAAAGTATTTTATAGAAAAGGCTTCGTTACGGCCGTGGGAAAGTGACTGAAGTCGAGATGCCAGGTCAGGGCCAATAATTTTACAGATTCTTCCTTAAATTTTATCAAGCATCTCGAGATTTTTAGTTGTAACACTAGAGCAGATCTAGACATTTCAATTGTAAAATGATGAGACCTTGCCGCCAATCTAGCATTTTAATATTTAGTTCTTTCTTTTCGTTTTCTATTACTAACTTACCTAGTTCTTTAAGATTCCCATCAGAGACTGCCGTCAACTGTAATCTATTGCTGTATTCTTTATTTGTAATTTTCTGTTTTTTGCAGAATTTTTTCGCCTATAGATCATAGCTATTATATCGTTTTTTATCCCCTTTTATTTCAGTCTTTTCCTTACTGTAGTTTTGACTTTTAGTCTTTATTTGATCAATGAAAAAGACTTTGTTATTGGTTTCTCCCGACCGACTGGCTTTGCTATTTGTTTCTTGACATACTGAGTTTTTCCAATAAACATTTTTCTTAAAGTGTAGAGTTGGCTTAATATTTAACAACAAGGAAAATGGAATCGAAGGATCTGGTTCAAATTTCAGTTAACATTGTACGTGTTCACTTAAGTCAGATCAGTCTAAAAATGGAGTCGTCTTCTTCTGTATGCTTTATCCCTTCAGGATGTTCGTGATCACGGCTCTTCACAATTTCATGCCTTTTGTAGCTCTTAGTTAATTCTATCTTTTCGTTATCTCTCTTAAATCCTGTTCTATCAACAATTCGCACAAGGTCGTTATGTAGGTTCAACTCTGATTTCCTCTGTCCCTCTTGCCTTCAATAGTTCTTGTAAGTGTCAAATTTTCCAAGCCCTCTTTCTTCATTATATGTACTAGAAATTTTAAACGCCTCTTTCTGACGTTAAGTATCCAATTTTTTGTTTCTCTAAAACTTTGCACTTGCTTGGATGTTCTGGTTATGTTCTCAGCATCCTTCTGTTGAACAACATTTCTATTGCTTCAAATCTCATCTGTTAGATGATTATCCAGCATTACCTGCCATAGAGGCCTGCTATTACATAACAGTTCAGTACTGTTTTTTTTTGTTGTTTCTAACAAAAATTTCCCGTTTCTTAATACTTTGCTTAGCTTTTGGAAGGCATCGTTTTGCTATCCCAATTCGCCTTCGGATTTCTGTGTCGTACTATCCGTGATCCACATAGCACAGTGGATAAAGACGTTGGTTAGATCCAGTGACTAGACCCAAAAAGTGGCGAGTTCAGTACCAGGCCAAGCAGTGGTGAACCAAAACATGGAGAGTTGAGTTAAAGGGAAATAACTGAGATATTCAGAAGAGGCATGGCGCATGGAACTAGAACAGTCTACCCTGGTAGTTTGGTTTGAAATTTCGATCAACTAAAGTAGACCGGAGCGTACAACGTCTGAAACGTTGAGAATGCGGCAACAAAGATGAGAACAGTCTGAGTAATGTAAATAATGCGAGTATCCGCCCCATGTTGGAACAATTCGCGGATATTTAAATTGTCTTTTGATTTTGGCATCACCAATTTGTGATTTGCATGTTGGACTGTTCCTTTTGCTAACAATCATGCATTCTTTCTTCTTGCAGTTGATATGTAATCCTTTCTTGTTTTCATTCACTACCCACTGTGACAGCTTCATATTTTATCTGATTGTTGCCGCCCATAATGAATCCTGGTAGGACTTCTAATCCTCTTATAATAACCTCACTGTATACATTAAATAAGTCTGGTGAGAAGACACACTATTGTCTTACATCCCTTTCTATTTTTGGAGATTATTCTAATAGCCTTTTATGTCAATGGAGTATTGGCGCCTTATTTCGATCGGGGTTCCCTTATCCACACTTTTCTACCTTGAGCTCAAAATAGTTTACGCTGACTTGAGAGGGATAACTTTTTCTCCACCCTACGGCCTCTTTCCCACAGACGCAATGTCGTGAGCCTATCACCCTTTGAATGGCAAATGTTCAAACGAAATCCATTCTTCAATGTCACCAGCTCAGATCTTTAGAGCGAAGACCAGCCTTTGCTACGGCCACAGAGTTGAATCGTCGTCATTTCCTACGTATTCTCTCGGCTATTCCACCGAGAAAGATCTGTTCTAAGAACAGCTACTTTGCGGAACAGACTGAATGGTTTCCTGAACTCTGAAATGTTAACCTGTTCACGTTTCTTTGCTATCAATCTGACATATACCTGATATATACGCAATATCTGTTTGGTATACTCGTCCTATATATTAACAGCTTACTTCCTCCTGTTGCATTCATATCACACGCCCCATGCAGTAACCTCCTAGTAATACGTGGTGTTTGGGTTTGTATTGTGTAAAATAAAGGAAAAGCTTTAAACCACTGTTCTTAATGCATTGTCAAAGATTACATCTGTCACATAATACAACTTGCGAATTAGAGGAGATGCACTCTGTCAAAATAATGCTCAAGAAAAGACGTAACATGATATCTTGTTTATCGATTCCTATTTGAAATGTTAGAATTTTAATATTCGTTTCTTTAGATTCAGTTCGTTTCTAATATGCGATCCACGCCAAGAAATACATCCAATTTAATACCTATCAGGAAGCTTTGATCTGAGAAGAGTCGATCTGAAAAGAGTGACCCCATATGTACTGGTTTCTCCTTAAGAATTATCAAAGTAAGTTTTGGACTCGGTGTCACCCCAGAAAATTAAACGATCTAGGAGCCAAGAGGATTGACCTAACAGGTGATCTCAAAGCCATCAGATGCAGAATCGGGACTCGAGGAATGTTGGTAGCTGCACTAACATAAAAAAAGAGGTGCGTCCAGCTGAATTAGGAAATACACACACACACACCCTCACACAAAGAAACCGGATTAAAAGAAGTTATATAAATGCTTGATCAACACGAGGAAAAGCAGAATCCCCCACAAACTCAAGAGAAGATCGAACGTTCGAAAGAAGACACGAAGCAACATACCCTCAATTCGGACGACGGTAATTAGAATCAGGATATGAATAAACATATATATATACGTTGGAAAAAAATTAATCAAGACAACTGGATAACATGGAGTTATATAAACATCTGTCATACGAAAGAGGAGGCAGAATCCCTCACACTATCGAAGAAGATGGAACGATTTGAAAAAAAAGAAAGATTTGAAATCACATACCATCGATTCGGCCGATGTTAATTTTACTGAGTCCAGAAATAAAAAAAAATGTTTTTAGTATTATTTCACTTTTTTTCTATTTTGCTTTTCATTATTTCACATTTTTTCTTTAATCTTCACACTCTTCTTCCTAATTTTTTTTGTTCTTATTGTTCACTTTTAACAATGTTTCCTTCTCACAATGTTTATCTTCCTTCTTGATGTGTTTCACGTTGTCCATCTTTTTCATTCTTCATCTTACATATTTCTCTCTTTCGTATCGTTCACCTTTAACCTTTTCTCTTTCTCAATCGTCATCCAATTAAATTCATCTTTTTGCGTTAAGCCTCGTTTTCATTTTCTTTATTATATTTCTACATTTTCTACTCTTTTCTTGTTTCTATTCTCTTCTTATGCTTTTCTTTCTTCTTCGTTATCTCCCATTCTTCCCTTTCTTCTTTTTCCCTCCTCAATCTTTCAAACCTTCCTTTTTTTTCTTTCCGAGTGGACATACCCTTTCTTTCTTCTCTTCTATTTCTGAAGCTTTTCTACTTTGTCCTCTCTCTCACCATCTTTTTTCACTTTTTTCCTTATCGCCCATTCTTTCTTTGCACTTCTCAAGTTTTTCTTCTTCAGCCTTTCTTTCTTTTTTTTCTTCGTTTCTTAATCTGATCCTTTTCGCTTCTCTTTAACTTTTCTCCGATTCTTGCCTACCTTATTTTTTGATGTCACTCTTTACTCTCGTTCATTCTCTTTCTAATTGTTTCACATCTCTTCAATACTTTATTCTTTCCTTCTTCCTTTTTGGTTTTCAAATAGATGGGGGTGATTGGAATAAAAGGAGTGACTGGCATTTTCAAAATAATTTGTTTTTCATTTATTAAAAATAATTTTCAATAATGAATGCTCTCAGCCTAATTTAAGGGATGTGAAAAATTTTAATGGATATTTAATAAAAGGGGTGGTCGGAATAATTATGTCCCGTATGGATTTTTCTCCAATAAATAATAGTTTTCCCAGTCAATCTAATCGAAATTGAAAGGTTAAGCATTGACACGTTTTTTTTTTACTTTCTTTTACTTTTTCTCTCATTCTTAACGATACTTTCTTTCCCCTCTTTCTCTTTTTTCTTTCTATTTTCTTAACGATATTTTTTTACTCTGTTTCTCTTTTCTCTCTCTCATTCTTAACGATATTATCTTTAATCTCTTTCTTTTTTTCTCTCATTCTTAATATTTTTTAATCTCTTTTTCTTTCTTAACGATATTTTATTTACTCCCTTTCTCTATCTTTTTTTCTTTTTCTTACTGTCTTTACTTCATCTTTTTCTTTTTTATTTAACTTCATCTCTTCAACTCTGTCTTCTTAAATTATTGTCTCTGTTTCTTAAGATTTTTTTCTTTCGTTTTCTTCCCATTCTATCTCTCCTTCTCTGACTCCATGTTGTGTATTTCTTCGAAAAGTAACAAGAAAAACAAAAATAGATCATCAAAATCTAAAAAAGTATCATATAGTTCTACTTTTACCAATAAATTGTCCATGTCTTCGTCTTCTCCCACTTCTCTTCCCCTTCTTGAATCACCATCTTCCTCTGGGAATGAGCCAATCGGCTGGCGTCGTTTGCGATTTGCAACAAGCAACGACCAGAGACCGACCAATTTTTATGCCAATGGCCGCTACTAACCAATAAATATTCGCGTATGTTCATTGGTCCAAAAACTTTTGTCCCGCATTCAAAATGGTGAGAGTAGAACGTTTTTGCTTGTACATTCGATGTTTTTTTCTCTTTCTATTTTTTTTCTCTGGAGGAAGCAACAACTCGTGTAAAATACGTTATTTATTTTGGTGGCTAACGTTAACAGAAATGTTTGCGAAATTGTGTTTTTTTTTTCTTGGGTTAATTAATTCGTGAAACTTATTTGTTTATGTCTTGCTTGTTTCGTGTTATTTTGTTATTTTATTCTGTCGTCTTGCAGGTCTATGCTTGTTTACCGGAAGTTGTTGTTTACGAGTTACAAACAGACACATATGGCGAGACCAGCAGTAAATGCAAGGGAAGAGTTTGCGCCGAAGAAAACATGCATCCAGGCACAAACATACCTAACCACACACCCAAATAATACACGTATATATATATATATATATATATATATATATATATATATATATATATATATATATATATATATAATATATTTTTATAAATTACTTTCTATCATTCTTTCATTTTTCTTTTCTGGTTTTTTTTTTTTGTCTTATTCATTTGTTATTTTCTTTTTTTTATTCCCCGACATTTCTAATCTGCCGGAGAACGAATATTTTTTTTCTAATAAGAATTTCTCAAATATCCAGGTCGGTAGACAAAGATAGATAAAATAGAATGTTTAATAAATAAACGGAGTGTCTACTGAAATTCGAGTATCCATTAAAAACAATATCATTTAAGTATTCTATATATATATATATATATATATATATATATATATATATATATAGTTTATGCAAATTTAGGTAATCCGTATGGGTAGACCTGAGGAGGATGATATCCAGAGAGCTCAATGTGAAATTCAGAGCAGATATGTTTGAATAAAAGACAGACTACGTTAAGATTCCATGTAATAAAGTTATTTCACCATAACCCTTTAATAGGGTTCTGGATCATCGACTTTACTTCCAAAAGCTTTTGGAAGTAAAAGTCTGATGATCCAGAACCCTGTTAAAGGGGTTATGGGTGAAATAGCTTATTACATGGAATCTTAACGTAGTCTGTCTTTATTCAAACACACACACACACACACACACACACACATATATATATATATATATATATATATATATATATATATATATATATATATATATATATATATACGATGTATTTAGGCAGTAAATTCTCTTTTTAGGCATGTTTCATTAAATAAATTACATTATGCCTTTTATTTTAGTATAATCCTTTTATATTCACGAATATTTTTCCGTGTTTTAGAATCAATCTCTGTTTATAATTCATTCAATCAAACATATATATATATATATATATATATATATATATATATATATATATATATATATGATTAAATGAATTATATATATATATATATATATATATGATTAAATGAATTATATATATATATATATATATAAGATAAATACAAATATAAATTTTGTCACGTAGCTAATTGATGTTATATTCAATAACTCTACTCCAGACTTCCGTAAAAAATTTTGGCTAATTATTCAGCCCACTCATCAATGAGGAGCTATCAGGAAAGGTCTCTCAATTTTCTCATTATTTTTATATTAAGTTTAAAAATATAATAATTTAGGCGCTTTTCATTGATGTTAGGTTGATTTTCTTCTTTGTGTGGACGCGCGTGTTTGTGTGCATGTGTGTGCTTCTGTGCGTATGTGTGTTTGAATATTTTTCTTTTCGGTTTACGGTTTTTAAGCAATATAGTATTTATTTATTTATTTTATTTTATTTTATTTTTATTAGTGTATTTGTTTATATTCAAATAAATTGACCTAAATTCATCCAAGTAAATAGACAAACCAATCCCAAATTAAAAACTGTTCCCGCTAAAAAAATAATAGTTAGAATGAACTACAACAACCAACCCCAAAATTGAACAAATAGCTTGAATTAAATTCTCAAACCAAAACAAAACTGTTAAATACATGATATAAACAAATTTTTACTACGTTAAGAAATAAATATATAAAATAAGAAACAAAAAAATAAAAACGAGCAATATAATTTGACCCAAATAAATAAACAAAGCGACTTCCGGTAAAAAATAACCGCCATAATAGAATACCCACAATGCACCACTAACCCGTATATATATAAATAGCCGAGAAAAATAACAGCATATGTGGCCTGACGATTGCATATAGCATGAAACAGACTGTCGCCTCTAAGTGTTGACTTCTATGTTCACTTTTATATATATATATATATATATATATATATATATATATATTGACCACTAATATTATCTATCTATCTATCTATCTATCTATCTATATATATATATATATATATATATATATATATATATAGATACACACACATACATACAACAGAGGAAAAAACTTGACACATCTCGAAAGATCCGATAATATCTTTATTTCGACAATTCTGATGAGGTAGGTATTAAAAACTTACCTGTCAAAATAAATTTATTAACGGATCTTTCGACATGTGTTAAGTTATTTTTCCTTTGATGTATAGCATATTGCCCGGTATACAATACATTGAGATCTCTTCATGGATCTATCTTTTGTAATATTTTATATTAAAACCTACTTGGATTATTCTTTCCACTTACGAATTTGATATTATCTCTCTCTCCTCCCTCTCCATATATATATATATATATATATATATATATATATATATATATATATATATATATATATATATATATGTGTGTGTTGTGTGTATTTAGGAAGCATTTTTCATTCATACATGTTTCATTAAATATAGACAAGTGTTGTCTATTTATTTTATGTAAATTCTTTTCATAACGTCAGATAAGCTTTATAACATTATCATTAAACGAAGAAAGAACATCACAATATTGTTTCATACATTTTAATCCAATCTAAGCTTTCGGCTTACATAAGCCATTATCAAAGATGGCAATTACTGTACAACATATCCAGCAATATACGGACAGGACAGTGATGATAGTCTGCTATTGTTTGCATGGGTGATTTCCAAACAACGATAAACACGTGCATATAAGACGCTAGATGCGAAAATCGCACTGTAGATCATGACGTCACACATGGCCACGCGAGAGTGAATTCGAGAAGTGTTAAGTATGGGAATCCGTCGGTATAAACCAATGGATTCTGTTACCAATTATAGACATTTAAGAATGTTTGTAGAGATTCCATAGTTGATTTTGTTTTGGTTTAGTTTCAACTGTTTGATGTATATAACTTCAAGAATATATATATATATATATATATATATATATATATATATATATATATATATATATATATAGGACTCTCCCGTCGTTTTCGTCGCGTGATAATACAGTAACTAAGTTCTTAGGATCGAACAGACAGACTATTCTTGACTACGATTTGATTGGGCAAAACCAACCACACCTTTTGGAAGCCGGATGCAGAGAACCAATGAACTTCCCAAACAACCTCCCTCATGTTTTGAAATCATAGTTTTCCTTCTCATAGAGCGTTTGCTACCCAAGCCTATAGGACCCAGTCTGTCCTGCTATTTACCCATAGCTGGGAAGGAGGCGAAGTGATGTATTCTTACATTTCCCAATACACGTAAATGATTGTAACTCTCAGATTCTTCAATCCGAGCCGTTATTCATTACTCAACTGTGTACACAAGTATTTGACTGTTCTAATTTACTTTTTCATTCTCCTTCACTTCCAGTCCCCGCTTGCGTTTTAGTAGCTTTATAGCCTTGCTTGGTGTGAACTGATAAAGGCCGGAGCGTACAAAGTCCGAAACGTTGTATTTTAATTGTCGTACTCGTTTGATTTTGGTATCTCCAATTTTTAATTTGCATGTTGGGCTGTCCCTTTTGCTAACAATCATGCATTCTTTCTTCTCGCAATTGATGTTTAATGTTAATTATGTTGTTTCTAAAGTCTTTGTATTTTCCTTCACTTCCAGTACCCCGTTGCGTTTTAGTGGCTTTATAGCCTTGCTTGCAGTGAACTTATAAAACAAATGAATAAAAAAAATTCAAAGAAAGGCGAGAGATAAAAGAAAAATCTTTTGAACAGGAGTAGAGGTTTATCCATTGTTTCCTGTTTAGAATTCGATTTCTTTCTAAAGTCTTTTTATTCTCTTTCATTCCCAGTATCTCCCTTGCATCTTAATGGCCTTGTCGTCTTGCTTGGATTCAATTGATTAAATAAAACCCATATATTATTTTCTTTAGAATCTCCAGGGAAAAAATTCGCGTTACCTTCTATTTTCCTACTCAAAACCCTCTTTCAAAATGGTTATCGCTTTGGGCAGACATAGAATTGTCAAAGAATTTCTGTTCTTTGAAAAGTGAAACTTATGCAAACATTCATGGGAAGGCTGCGCTTGATGTAAGTCCAGTATATCGATGGATCGAGTTAAAGAAAATCCTAGAAAAAAAAAAAGAAGAATAATCATATCCACTATGTTTGGGAATCAAAATGGAGTCATACTGCCAAAAGCACCAATATCAATTCCGAGGGGGAACACAGTATCAATGCGTTGTGTAATACTTTTTCGAGTTAAGCCATATTTAAAAAAAAAGGGTGTTTTATCTGGTTTTGCAGCATATCAGGAGACAAATATCAGGATACAACGACAACGTATGGCTGAACCTTATATCCTTATCCGCCCTCTAATACTAGTACGCTAATCTTTTGGGGCACACGAAGGTTCTCTTCTCCAAAGTTGATGAGGAAAAACAAGTAACTTACAAATGGTAGTTAGTCCAGAATATTCAAAGACTGGATAAAATGACGGTGAAGAAAAGAGGTTTAGGTGAGGACCAGATTTGCCATTCTTACTGTCGTATCATATGCAGATGAGATAGATAACTATAAATAGAGATCAACAGGTGAATATAAGGGCATTGCTTAGCAAAGCCGTTTACTAAACGTAACGCGGAGAACCATGCTTCGACTGCTACTACACAGAGAGATATGTCAAAAGTAACGCTAACATTCTCTTTTCGTTTGACTGTTTTATCCACTTTTCCTGTTGTAGTAGAAACAAAATGACCTACGGACGCAAAGAGTTCACACATGCCTTGCACGTAAAATATCTAGAAAGGAAAATGCCCCCCCCCCCCCGAGTCCGAATATTTAAAGACAATATTGTTACACGAGACTTTTCGAGATGTATAAACTAGACTCCATCTAACGCAAAACCCAATTACTGGTGGTAGTGGGGGACTGTTTTATTTCTTAGTTATGTCTTGTGACTAGTGTAACGTTTGCGATATTGTTGTTGGTGTGACTCGCAGGTAGATTTAAGCTGTTGTCGCTAACATCAATTTGTTCGTGAATTGTTTGCTTTGGTGTTCCAACTTGTTTGTCACTGACAGTAGAAACTTTATCAAAACATATAACTTCAGTTGTCAAATCCGTTGAAGCTAATGAATAACACTTTTTGCCAATATGTTATTTTTGATAAATATTCACCCAGATTGTAAACCAAGGGATACTCAAGGTATGAAGTTATTAGGCGAATTTGTTTTATGAACGTAGGAGGAGGAACGAGGAAGTAAGTGCAAGGATACATACTATAGGTACCGTTCGATGCTAGACTTGAAGAGGTTAACATTGGAAGCATCCTCTCGGGAGTATCTTCCACCAAGTAACGATTCTTGTGAATAAGTTGTTCGAATGAAACTTTCATATTACCAATGCAATATGAAGGGAATGAAGATGGTTCACCACTGTGTCTATGGTATAGTGGGTCTTAACTGTAATTGTCTGAACTGGTGGAACTAGAGAATGTAGCTCGTCTGAACATTTGCCATGGAAATAGCGATAGGGCGCCGATAGACTTGCGTCGTTTCGCCTGTGGGTGAGGGACTGTAGGGTTGCAAATAGTTCTTCAACTACAAGGCAGTGTACGCGCTTTTGAACTCTGTCTGTTGTGGAGTGATTTCATAGTGGAGGCTTGTATTTGTACTAAGTCGGTCCTAAAATAGGTTCGACGTACAAAACGTTAGGAACTTGATATAATAGGTAATGACGCAGAGTAATCTAATTGTGGTCGCTAATACTTTAGTATTCGACAAACTGTCGTCCGACATCGACTGACTCACCGACCCCCACGTTACTCTTACTACTCCTACTTATTATAGGTGGGAGAGTCTATTAACTATAGAATAGGTGTGTTCCACTATAACTCTGTCAAACTAGGAAAGTGAGTATCGAGTAAACCCCAGGACAGATAATGGCAGCAATAATCCATTTTTTCTGATGTGGCTCTTGTAAAGACAGAGCATGGCAAGAGAAATCAGGCACATTCTGGAACTGATAGTTTTCCAACGACTTTAACAATGGATCATATATATGACTTCTAAGAGGACGAGGGTGAATTTGAGTCCTAAAAGATCTTCAAAGCAAGCGTTTCATTCAGAGTAAAAACATTCATGGTGAGTAGTGAGAATTTAGCGTCAGTTCAGTGAAAATCAAACGATACTAGCGTTGTTTTTAAAGTATTGAACATTGCAAACTAATTTCACCCCATTGGGCACTTAGAGCTAGGTTAGAAAAGAGATAGGCTACCGGGTTATGGTTATCTAGAATTATTAGGTGCACTCTGGTATCATCTATATATACAGGGTGTCCCAAAATTTGACCTCAAATTTCCACAGAATGTATAGAAACAGATCAAAATTTTGTATTTAATGTTTTACTTTTGTTATCTCAATGAGAATCTGCCCGAAAGATGGATCAAGTGCGGCGGAGATGAAGACAGTTTTCAGATGAAATGGCCGCCGCGGTCACCGGACCTGTCCCCGTGGGATTTCTTTTTATGGTGATATGTAAAGGGACTGGTCTATGTTCCCCTCTTCCTGATAGCATTGATGAAGTCAAGCAGAGAATCACTTCTGCACTTCATAATGTTACCGGAGACATGCTACAGCGTGTTTGGCAAGGGCTTAACTACCGACTTGACGTGTGCCGTGTCACAGGCGGTGTAAATGTTGAACACTTATGAAATCGGTCTCATGATAAACTTATGATGCCCAACACCTGTTCAATTTCATTGAGCTGGACTTAGTAGTTTTCAAGATAATTGCCTTTAAAATGATGTCATTTTTTAGGACACCCTGTATATTTATTAAGAATCTGAGAATGTTTTAGCTTTGATCGTTAATACAATATAAAGAAGGTAGGGCCGAGTAGTGAGCCTTGTGGGATGCCTGCATTGATTTCAGAAGCCTGGCCGTTGACATCGGCCATGAAGAACTTACCTGGTAGGAGAGAAGTTGATGATTATAAGGTCTCTTTCAGAGATTCCATAACTCTTTAAAAATTCCATGTCTAGTCAAAAGACTTTCAAATATCTGAGGCGATCGAACAGGTGGTGATCTCATTCTGCGAGTGTGATTGTGTGTGTATATGTGACAGAGAGAGAGAGAGAGAGAGAGAGAGAGAGAGAGAAAGGTGAAAGGAAGCACTCCCATGTGTGCATGTGTTTCTGTGTGTATGTGAGGGAGAGAGAGAGATAGAGAGAGATGAAAGGAGGCACACCCATGTATGTGTGTGAGCGCCTGTGCGAGAGAGAAGCACGGAAACTTGTGCGATAGAGATAGAAAGAGAGAGAGATGAAGGGACGCACTCCCATGTGTGTGAGAGATGGACGGATAGAGAGAAAGAAAGAGAGAATTGAAAGGCGGTACCCAATGCACGAGGGAGAGATAGAGAGAGAGAGAGAGAGAGAGGGAGGGGGAGAAATGAAAGAAAGAAAGAAAGAAATGAAGAGATGAAATGGAAGCATCTTCATGAATGCGTGCGATAAAGAGAGATCGAGAGAGATGAAGGGATACACTCCCATTTGAGAGACAGATAGAAAGAGATGAAGGCAAAAATCCACGTGTATGTGCGCGCGCGTACATGCATGTATGCGTGTATGTGTGCGCGCGCGCGTGTATGCATTGTTTGAATATTTCTATGTAGATGGGGAAGAATTCTCATTATTAGCCTTTTAAATGTTCCAACAACATTCATTCAGTCATGTGCCATGCGGGATACATGCTTAGGCGATCATGTATCTTTCGGTACATGACTGACGAGGCAGATTTTTCCCGGAGTAGGTTGCCATTTTTTTTCTCCGGTAGACCAATTGCCATTCAAGGCTATAGAACCTGGTCTGTCCAGCTATTTATCCATAGCTGGGGGGAGAAGAAGAGGATTCATATCTTTCCCAAGGGGATTAACGCGTAAGTGAATGTAATGAATTCGACTGGAATTCGAACTCTTTTCTCTGATTCCTCAATCCGAGCCGCTATCCATTATTCCACCGTAGTTTTGAGTCAGCATGAGTGACTGACTGGTCCATGTTTGAAATTTAGAAGACTTTTATCAATTTCACCTCCCATTATCAACTACACTATCTCAAAAGCACAACCTTGATCATTACTGTCGAATCAAGCCGAGTTTCTCGAGTCGAATCAAGCCGAGCTTCTCGAGTCGAATCAAGCCGAGCTTCTCGAGTCGAATCAAGCCGAGCTTCTCGAGTCGAATAAAGCCGAGCTTCTCGACTTGACGGTCGAACTCTCTGACTCTGAGCAGAAAGGAACCCGGACGAGGTTCCGCCGAAGGGCAGAGTCTCGTTCGGGGAAAATGACCAACCCGATCTCGTTTATACGAGTTATACGGGCATATTTTGGCTGAGCCTACGGGCTCGGGAAACCCACGATAAACTCGGCCTTGTGCCACATGCAACTCTCGTGGGCGTGGGGGGGGGGCTAGATACCTTGATCATTACTGTAATCGTTCTAGACGGTTGTCATTCATGCGTTTGAATTTCGGATTCAATTCATGTTTTTCGACACAAATTGGTGTTCCTAATACACCAAGAGTTGGAGTAAAGGATCTTGAAATGACCGAGAAACATATTGTTTTAATTTATTATCCAATGTTTAATATAAAATTAAAGCCAACCATTTAAAATGTCTCCTGCCACCTTTATAAAAAAAAGTGTTATGGTCCGGTTCCTTGTACCATGGTGATAGTCCAAGGTAGAACCAATAAAGAAGAACTCGAATACGTATATGGAATAACACAGATATATTACAAACAGGAATATATACAGAGAAGTAGAAAGTGTTAGTACGAACGATCAGGTTTAGTAGAGAGAACAATGTAGTCTCGACCAGTATCACTATTCCAATGTCTTGCAGTAATTGTTTGAACGCGACTCTGTTTCGGACTGCCTCTGACTCGGCTCTTGACTCGACTTGAACTACTGACTCAACTTCTTCCTTGCCTACTCCTGAGACGCAGTATTTATTAAGTATGGAATAGTCCATTATTATTATGGGTAAGATCCCATAACAAAACGAAAAAAAACATGACAATTTTTTACTATGTTCGCATCATCTTGGCGAAACATATCAACTACGGGGTCTACCTTTGCTTATTCCGAATTTTCTTTTCTCTCTAGTCAAGATGATGCAGAAAGACGTTTAGATGTAAAACAAAAATTCTTGAATTCGTGGCAATTCTGAAAAAGGAGACCAGCGTTTCTGTCAGTTATATTAGTCTGGAAAAAAAAAAAAAAAAACTTTCGGAGATTATTGATTGGACATATTCGTTCCAGTCAAAGCTGACATCAAACTCGAAGAAAAAGAGATTGAAAGTTTGTTTTTTAAGCAAGCCATTTCATATGAGCTTTATAAATTGTTGCTGTTAAAGTGTTGAACATATCGGGAAAGACGTTTCTGCTAGTTCTGCTCATGATTTGGAATTTAAGAGATGTGAAGTTTTCTCAGCGCTTCCATGGTCGAAAATTCGTACCAATCCTCGATAAGATATCAGATTTAAAAGGAATTCAATTTTAAGTTCAAACATTGACGCATCATAATCTTTATGTATTTTTAATCTCATTTCAAAATTGTTATTTCATTTTCATTTTTCTAGAGGCAAATTAACTTTTTTTGTTGCACACAATTAAATTTATTATTAAGCATTGTAAAGAAAATTTATGTGTAAATCAATTTTATGAAAGGAATCGTTTTATCTGTATTTAATTTTCTTTACGATTCCTCTTTTCTAATTGGTTTACAATAGGTGTAAAAAGTCGTTGAAATGAATCAAATTAGGCATTATTCCATCAAGGTATATGGTAGAATAATCAGAAAAACACTTATAGGATTATCACAAACAGAATCTTCAAAATTATCTCTTTTTAATAAGTTTTTGAGTCAAGATATGGTTTAATGTTAAAAATAATTTTTTTTTCATATTTGGTGACTTATTTTTCCATTTTTTTCGTTTTTGTAAGATGTAATTTCGTGAAAAATGTGCTTATTTGTCTATCCATTGTTTAGCTAAAACAATTATGCGGTATTTTTAGATCCAGATATAGGATAAACAGGCGATTTTCGCCAAAAAAAAAAAAAAGATGGTGACCAGGGATATTTTTAAAGTCTACCTTAACGTTTGCAGTGACCTAACACATAAAACATGTCTTTTTCAGTTTCCAAAATTTAGATACGCCCTAAAATAATTACATATATATTCATGTATACATATATTTATATATTAGCATTGTTTCTTAGTTTTGGGACTTGGCTTGTTTTTAAATATCAAAAGATATTTTTTCAGTGAAATGCTTCTTATTTCTCTTCTCACACTTTTCCTACTGACGAAATAATTCATGCATTTTCTTCCACATGGAGAAGGCGGGATAATTCTTCTCTTTATCATAGCATACCTTGAAATATGAAATTCTTCCCCACAATTACTGTATCCAGCGATTACAGCTGCAACAATAGTGTTGCGCAATTTGGGCATCAAGCCAAAAAGAATAATTGCCCGGAAGATAATTCCCCAGCTATCGTGCAATGTCGTTATTTACTAAGATTAGGTTTTTCTGGCACAGGGTCGACATCGCCGGGATCAAGCTCACCACGCTAGCACGGGTGTATGAACCGACATATTTAACCGTAATTACTGAAGATAAATATTTACCCGAGGTGCAAATTTAATAAGCCTAGATGATTCTGGAATAAGGACACAGAAAGGAAGCTCGTTAGTGATTGGTGGGTTTTAATTGTTTTTAATAGCTCTACGGTAGGCTCCAAATTATTTCCGAAAGATCAGGGTGTGGACGAACTAATGATAATAATTACAAAGTTAGCATGTAAACTCACACGAAGCCATTCAAATTAGATATTTGTTAAGGTTATATTAGCCTTACAGAAGTGTTCAACAATAAAAATTCAAACTCTAAGTTTTCAGGCCTTCTGACATCTCTCTTCGGTAGACTAGACGTTCTATGTATTTATATAGTAAAGCTAGTATTGAGCAGTGAATTCTAGATCTTACAGGTCAGCACTCGAGGTTAAATGTTAGATATTTAAGTTATATTTTAGTCTAACAGAAGTTTTTAAAATGTCCACCCAGTATTGAGCAATGGCTTCCAGACCTTTCTGGTTACCTCTCGAGGGCAAATGCTTAGATTATTTGTTATATTTTAGTCTAAAAGAAGTTTTTTAAAACATACACCCTGTATTGAGCAATGGCTTCCAGACTTTTCTGGTTAGCTCTCGAGGGCAAATGTGTAGATATTTAAGTTTTATTTTAGTCTAACAAAAGTTTTTAAAATGTCTACCTAGTATTGAGCAATGGCTTCCAGACCTTTCTGATCAGCTTTATACGGTAAAAGTTTAGATATTTAAGTTTTGTTTTAGTCTAACAGAAGTTTTTAAAATATACACCCAGTATTGAGTAATGGCTTCCAGACATTTCTGGTTAGCTCTCGAGGGCAAATGTTTAGAAATTTAAGATATTTTAGTCTAACAGAAGTTTTTTTTTTAAAATGTCTACCCAGTATTGAGCAAATGTTTAGATGATTTATCTTAGGCTAGATGAAATTTTTAAAAGTTCACCTGTGTTGAGAAATAATCTTTACCACTTTCTGGTCATCCCTAGACATTTAAAGATTTAGAAATTGTATTTTTGTTTAGTTCATTGCATTCATATACACGAAAATACCCTTGCAAAAGTTATGAATCATTCTCTTCTACCTCCAGCTGTGGGTTGAATAGGATGGCAAACTGAGTTCTATAGCCTTGGTTGGCAACCAATCTACCACAGAAAGTAATGGCGACCTAATGCTGGAAAATCTTCTGCCTAGTTTTTGAATCGAAAGAAACATGATTACTATTTGGGCTGAAATTAGGCACTCCCCTCTTGGAAAAATGGCGCTATATCTAGTAATTCCCAATTCTCGTTTATTAGGTATTTTGCTTAAATTAAAGCCTATTACTACATATTGCTTGACCGGCTCAGAGGCAACTAAACCTGTTCCCTTGCCGGGGCGTTCAGAGGAAACGTGTGGTTAGAACTGGTAGCACGATGAAAAAAAAACCCTCAAAGAGTAGAGTCAATTGCCATATAGCAAAATGGGATAGACAAGGGCTCCATAGCTATGGATGCAGTCAGACTTATGATGACACGGCGTGGCTGGCTTCCAAGATTGACGTTAACGGCCATGGTGGGGGATACCCGTGGTGAAAATCAACGGCAGCTAGCCTTCAAGTCTACATTCCCGACACACAGTACGTATAAATGAATGTCTCCAATTTATCTGAAGGGACCTTACCAGGTTCTCAGCTGCGCAAACACTTTACGCCCACACTCGTTCATGGGAGTGATGATGATGATGATGATGATGATGATTCTGAAATCGAAATATTCATGTTGCACCTGAACTACCAACGATGTTCAGTACTAGGCCAGAAATTTTCATGGTTCCTTACCTATAACTACAGAATGAACTCTTGCTAACACTATGTATACTACGCCTCTCAAGAGAGAGGAACGAATCAAGCAGAGAGGAACCCGGACGAGGCTCCGCCGCAGGGCAGAGTCTCGTTCGGGGAGGTTGACCAATCCGATCCCGTTTATACGGGTTCTACGGGCATTTTTTTGCCGAGCCTACGGGCTCGGGAAACCCACGTTAAACTCGGCCTTTAGGCTATATGCCACCCTCGTGGAGGGTGGCTAGATACCGAATCAAGCCGTGCTTCTCGACTTGACGGTCGAACTCTCTGCATCTGAGCAGAGAGGAACCCGGACGAGGCCCGCCGCAGGGTAGAGTCTCGTTCGGGGAGGTTGACCAACCCGATCCCGTTTATACGGGTTCTACGGGGATTTTTTGGCCGAGCCTACGGTCTCGGGAAAGCCACGTTAAACTCGGCCTTGTGCCATATGCAACCCTCGTGGGAGGGTGGCTAGATACCGAATCAAGCCGAGCTTCTCGACTTGACGGTCGAACTCTCTGCATCTGAGCAGAGAGGAACCCCGACGAGGCTCCGCCGAAAGGCAGAGTCTTGTTCGGGGAGGTTGACCAACCCGATCCCTATTATACGGGTTCTACGGGCATTTTTTGGCCGAGCCTACGGGCTCGGGAAAGCCACGTTAAATTCGGCCTTGTGCCACATGCAACCCTCGTGGGCGGTGGCTAGATACCGAATCGAGTCGAGCCGATAGTAGTTCACTCTAAACCAGACTGACAGTCATACTAACACCTCCCACATCTTGTATTATTATTTCGTGTAATATACCTTCGTTATTTCTACCCTTGTGTTCGTGTTGTTCTTCCTTGGTCCTAACTTGGACCATAAGACTAACCAAACTTTATACGGCTTCAAAAACATCAGCAGGAGCATAGGTCTGCACTGGTTGAACTTGTAGTGCCGACATTTGCTAAACTAAGTGAACCTACCAAAATATATAGTATGCCTACAATAAGATGAACAGAAAGGCCTTCAGACATTTGCCCAATACTGGGTGAAGCTTCTTTTACTTAAATTCTGCTAAACTAAAATCAGTCAGTTACTTGCCATACGTGATACACGCCTGCGAGATCATGTTTCTTTCGATTCAAAAACTAGGCAGAAGATTTTCCAGCAGTAGGTTGCCATTACTTTCTGTATTAGACTGGTTGCCAACAAAATAAAATAAAACTTAAATATCTAAAGATTTGGCTACATTCATCAAAGTATTGCAGTTTTCGAAATATTTTCCTCTGAACTCTTGTTGAAATAATTATATTCTAATGAGCATTGAAAAGAATATCACTGTCAAAAGAAAAGCCTCATATCCGAAATCCCGCAAACCAGGAATCCTGCATATCCGAAGTGCCTCATATCCGGAATCCCGCATATCCGGAATCCTGCATATCCCGGAATCCTGCATATCAGGCGTACCTTATATCTGAAATCCCGCATATCCCGGAATCCCGGATATCTGGAGTGCCGCATATACGAAATCCCGCCTATCCCGGAATTTCGCATATCCCGGAACCCCGCATATCCGGAATCCCGCATATCCCGGAATCCCGCATATCCGGAGTATCTCATATCCTAAATTCCGCTTATCCCGGATTCACGTATATCCGGAGTACCTCATATCCGGAGTGGCTCATCCTGAATTCCGCATATCCGGGAATCCCGCATATCCCGGAATTCCGCATATCCCGAAATCCCGCATATCTGGAGTGCCTCATATCTGGAATCCAGCATATCCCGGAATCCTGCATATCCCGGAATCCTGCATATCCCGGAATCCCGCATATCCGGAATCCCGCATATCCCGGAATCCCGCATATCCGGAATCCGGCATATCCAGGAATCTCGCATATCCGGTGTACCGCATATCCGGCGTGCCTCATATCCGGAATCCGCATATCCAGAGTATCTCATATTCGTAGTGCCTCATATCCGGAATATCGCATATCCCGGAATCCCGCATATCCCGAGTACCTCATATCACGGAATCCAGCATATCCCGTAATCCCGCATATCCCGAGTACCTCATATCCCGGAATCCCGCATATCCGGAGTGCCTTATATCCGGAATCCCGCATATCCCAGAATCCCGCATATCCGGAATCCCTCATATCCGGAATCCCGCATATACCGGAATCCCTCATATCCGGAATCCCGCATATCCGGAGTACTGAATATTCCGGAATCCCGCATATCCCGGAATCCCGCATATCCGGAGGACCTTATATCCGGAATACCGCATATCCGGAGTGCCTCATATCCGTAATCCCGCATATCCCGGAATCCCTCATATCCGGAATCCCGCATATCCGGAGTGCCTTATATCCGGAATCCCGCATATCCCGGAATCCCTCATATCCGGAATCCCGCATATCCGGAGTACCTCATATCCGGAATCCCGCATATCCGGTGTACCTCATATTCAGAGTGCCTCATATCCGGAATCCCGCATATCCGGTGTACCTCATATCCGGAATCCCGCATATCCCGGAATCCCGCATATTCGGAGTACTTCATATCCTAAATTCCGCTTATCTCGGATTCCCATATATCCGGAGTACCTCATATCCGGAGTGCCTCATATCCTGAATCCCGCATATCCGGGAATCCCGCATATCCGGGAATCCCGTATATCCCGGAATTCCGCATATCTGGAGTGCCTCATATCTGGAATCCAGCATATCCAGGAATCCCGCATATCCCGGAATCCCGCATATCCGGAATCCCGCATATCCCGGAATCTCGCATATCCGGTGTACCTCATATTCGGCGTGCCTCATATCCGGAATCCCGCATCTCCAGAGTACCAGATATTCGGAGTGCCTCATATCCGGAATATCGCATATCCCGGAATCCCGCATATCCCGTGTACCTCATATCCGGAATCCCGCATATCCCGTAATCCCGCATATCCCGAGTACCTCATATCCCGGAATCCCGCATATCCCGTAATCCCGCATATCCCGTGTACCTCATATCCCGAGTACCTCATATCCCGGAATCCTGCATATCCGGAGTACTGACTATTCCGGAATCCCGCATATCCCGGAATCCCGCATATCCGGTATGCCTTATATCCGGAATCCCGCATATCCCAGAATCCCGCATATCCGGAGTGCCTCATATCCGTAATCCCGCATATCCGGAGTATCTCATATCCGGAATCCCGCATATCCGTAGTGCCTCATATCCGGAATACCGCATATCCCGGAATTAAACAAATATATTAACAGAATCAGTTAAACAGACATAAACAAACAAGAGTGTTACAGCAAGAATGTTCGGTCCGACTGTCAAAGCTGACTGTTGGAAACTTCCCTCTAAAAAAAAGGCAGTACCTGCTCCTATTTATAGCTAGCAGAGTCCATGCGTGCATGGGTAAATTACCGTAACATGCTAGCCAGCTAATATTTCTTTCTTAGTTGTTTTTTGGGAGGCCGGGTCTTAAAATCAATTTTCTTTTCCGATTTAGCTCCTCATTTTGCTATCCAGAACATTTTTTAAGTTATTTTTAAATGAGTATATCCAAATTCCCCATAATGTTCAAATTAATTCCATACACCTTTTCTTAAGTTTCATACACGTAATTGAATTTGCCATTGCTTACACATCTGGTTCTCTTATATTGCGATAATCCATGAGGATAATGACACTGTAATTGTATTATTCTGAGTCATGAAGTGAAACATTATAAAGTCCTTGGGAAAATTTGCATGATGATAATGCCAATGTAATTGTATTCTAATTTATCCATATGAAAGTCTCGATCTGATGAAGCTATTTAAGAACATTGACCCGATTCATCCTTAACAGTTGTATTAATGAATACAAATGCTCACGAGCAAGGAGTTAAGCAAATGATTACAATCCTTTATAATGACTGCGTAAAGATTTTCAAACTGCTTTCAATATGACAGATACCATCACCATTGGCAATTATTTTGTCAACTGTAAATATTATTATTTTAATTTCAAAGCAACAAGCCTCTGTAAATCAGTTGATTTATGTAATCACCATAACTTCTTATTTCGTTTAATATTACGAGCTGTGGAGTGAGTGGCCAAGTTCAAATGCAAAAATAAATAAAAGAACTGGTCAAAAAAACAGAATCGACAAAGTTTGCAATAAGCAATACCAAGGTAAACAATATATGCAAGGCAAATTATCAGTAATAAGGCAAAGCAACAGTAATAAGGCAAAAAGTTCACAAACTTAGTGTTGTCACAAAAAAGCAACTTCGGGCAAGCAAACGTAGCGTTCTGAATTCAAGACAAGACAGATCGGGGCTGAGTCATATCAAACTACAAACCAGCCTATTTTATTGGTTAAGAAAAAAATCAATACAACATGCTTCTGCCTATAAAAGGACAGGCGAAAGTGTTTTGTAGTTATTCCTATGGGGATTGAAATTAAAATGAGCCTTCCCTTAATTCAAAGGGACACACAGTGGTTAGAAAGAAAATAATCAACAAAAGAATATCCAGAAATAATCCTCAGATATCTATCACCGAGAATAAACAAATTAGGGACGAGTAGTGACTAGAAATCAGTATTTAAGGGGTTAAGGACATTTTATAGGAGTGGGTAAGCTGAAAATAATGGTGTAACTTGTTGCACAGTAAATTTTTTAAAAAATGACCTCTAAAGAGAGGTTACATGTAAAGATTGAACATGCTTTCTGTTAATTGCGATATTATCACCTGCCTAATATATTAGAGTGCATAATGATTGAATGAATATTACAGGTATCTAGCGAGAGAATTTTATGATGCTGTACGGGGATGCATCAATAAAACTGTAGCCGGACAATGTAATTATAAGTGTGGGGGGATTCTTTTATGTAGTGTCCTGTTGAAGAGATATTATTAGTCATATTTATGAGGGAGAGATGGTTTAGTATTGTGGATGCATGGGAGTTTTCTCGAAGAGAAGATGAGAATAGAATTTCAAACATTACGGGATTAACAACTTTTATTGCCTTAGCAAAACTAATTAGGAAGAATATAAAAAGAGAAGAACAGAAGTGTGAAAAGAGAATACGTCTTGTTTCTCCAGCATATTGTAGGTGAAGATCAAAAATCAGAGAGAGAGAGAGAGAGAGAGAGAGAGAGAGAGAGAGAGAGAGAGAGGGAGAGAGTGATAAAGAGCGTGAGAAAGAGAGAAAGATGGATCAATGAATCTGTAACCAGACGATGTAATTATAGGTGTGAGGGTGCTTCATTTTATGTAGCGTCGTTCTGAAGGAATATTATTAGTGTTATTTCTGTAGGAGAGATACTTTAGTGATGGTATTGTTGAGGTGATGAGAAGATGAGAATAGAATTACAAACAATATTACAGGATTAACGTCCATGTTTAAATATCAGCTCCTTTATAAAGTCGAAAGTAGATTCAGCAATAGTATTGGTCCTGATCTGTCGGCTCGCTTTTATTCACCTTCCCACAGTCGAAAGGTTGCCTCTCTGTGTCTTTTCTATAAATACTTTCATGATAACTGTTTGGATGACCTCTTCTGTATCGTTAAGAGCTTGGATTTTTAAATTTGTTGTTTTATTTCCCCGACCCAGCCCAGAAAAGAAGTCTAGATATGGGGACTAGATATGACTTCATAGAGATATTGAGGTATTATGGTGGCTGTTGTAAGAATGGCAAGTAAGAGTGCGTTGTTTTGGTGTAAGGAATATTGTGGTATGTTTTGGTCAGTGATTGTGACACTCTATGGGACCTAGACTTTTTAAATTTAAACGCAGACTGTCGTCAAGATTATTTACCGTTGAGCTGGCTTGAAGTAACCCTAAGTTCTATGCTAACAGTTTTTTTTATCGCGCTTGTGGATTGTGGAACTCCCTTCTGGCTTCATGCTTTTCTGCCAACTTTAATCTGCAAAAATTTAAATTCATGCAATTTCAATCGCTATCTACTGTCCTCGTGATTATTCTGTCCTCTTCCCATTCATTATTTCTGTTCCTTTTTTATTCCACATTCTGTAACCTCTTGTGTCTTAGTGGCTTTATTGCCTTGCATGGGGGGATACCAATTAAAAAACACCAAAATCAAACTTCTATTTCCTTGGCAAAATTAATTAGGAAGAATATAAAAAGAGAATAGATGTGTGAAATAGAGTACGTCTTGTCTCTCCGGCATCTTGCGGATGAAAACAGAGAGAGAGAGAGAAAGAGAGCAAGAGAGAGAGAGAGAAAGAGAACAAGAGAGAGAGAAAGAGAGCAAGAGAGAGAAAGAAAAAGAACAAGAGAGAGAGAAAGAGAGCAAGAGAGAGAGAGCGAGAGAGAGAGAAAGAGAGCAAGAGAGAGAGAAAGAGAGCAAGAGAGAGAAAGAAAGAGAACAAGAGAGAGAGAGAGAAAGAGAGCAAGAGAGAGAGAGAGCGAGAGAGAGAGAGAAAGAGAGCAAGAGAGAGAGAAAGAAAGAGAGCAAGAGAGAGAAAGAGAGCAAGAGATAGAGAGAGAGAAAGAGAGCAAGAGAGAGAAAGAGAGAAAGAGTGCAAGAGAGAGAGAGAAAGAGAGAGAGTGAGAGCGAGAGAGAGAAAGAGAGCAAGAGAGAGAGAGAGAAAGAGAGAGAGAGCAAGAGAGAGAGAGAGAGAGAGAGAGTATGTGTGGTGGGAGTTATTATCGTAAGGTTTCGTAGAGGATCTTGAAATCAAGCCTGTAAATATCTGACCTATCTCTTTTAAACGTAGAGCAAAGCAGAGGGTTTCGGGTACTTTCTGAAGCGTTATAAGAAATCAACTATTTTTGCCAACATCTTTAGCGATGGGTCGTATATACGAATTACACTTGAGGTGTGGGTTGTACTTCAGTGCCACCAACAGACGTTCAAGGCAAGGATTCTCACTGCCAATAGAACTTTTCACAATGACTGGAGAAAAATCAGGCTATACTCGTTGATGACAAAGCGTTACTAGCCTAATTTTAGATTTCCCCTATGGAGCTTTTAGAGCTATGTCCGAGAGAAGAATAGCTGCCAGACATTGGTCATCGAGATTTTTACATAATCTAGAGTATTGTTTCCATATACAGGGTGCAATGGCTAAATTATCGCCATTTCATATTTTTCTTTTCGCGCATGCGTGTTGTTTATTTTTTACTTTGTCGACTGCACAGTAGAGTAGGGTAAGTTGGATTCCATCTGTAAGAAAAAGAAATTCGGAAACGCCATGACTACTTGGAATTCGCACCGGATACTCAAATACGAATATTTCAGAGTGATTGGGTGTCAATCTGTGGACAGTGTGGAAGATTCGGTAAGAGTTGGATGAGTCTAATGTTGATTACGAAGGTACAACAGCTCGCAAAACTCACTCTGATCATTCTGATAAGAAAAGAACTCTTGAATTTATTGGTGAGAGCCTCAGATTCAACAGGGAGGCCTACATCAAGTGTCTTGAGGAGGTAGGTCTGCTTTGGGTCAAGAGGGTGCCTGCTGGAAGATCTTATGTCTGACAACAGGATTTTGCACCTTGACACACAAGCAGAACCCAGGTATATTTGTCAGAAAATTTCTGCGACCACATCACCCTTACATCTAGACACCTAACTCCCCAGAGTGCAACCCCTTTTGATTATGTATGAGGTGCAGTTGAGCAAGAGACTAACAAAACTCCTTGTAAAACCAAAGATGAACTGAAGGCAAGGATTATGGCAGCATTCACCATCTTAAACAAGGAGAACGTCCAAAAGAGATGCAGGTAATTTCTAAGTCGTTTTGAAGGTTGTGATTGAAGCCAATGACAATTTTATTGAATAAATTTTCTCTTTAGTATTTCACGCTATCTTTGTGTAATTTATGTAAATATCGCTGTTAAAATGAGATGTCAGTGTTATTTTCATTTTTGTGTAATTTAGACGACAATTTATCCATCGCACCTTTTGTGTATATTCACTAATTACCTGAAATAATTTTTAGGCAGATCGTTAATATAAAGCAAAAAGAGAGCCTTGCGACGCTTGCATTTGATTTCACGGGTTTTAGAGGATTTGGCATTAACAACGAACTTCATAAAATAAGAAGCTTTGCTTTGCTTTGTTTTGTTTTACGACATATCAATCTCAATGGATTATGCGGACAAAATTGTTATCATTCGTAATATTTCTTTTCAAAAATCGATTTCTGATAATATTTTTTCCTTCCAAAAAATGTATTTCTGGTAATAATTTTCCTTCAAATATGTATAGCTGGTAATTTTTTTTTCAAAAATGTATTGCTGGTAATATTTCAAAGTTTGTCTATATTTCTGAGATGAGGTATTATGTACAGTATTTACATTAGTCGGACTATTGTCCTCATCTTTGTCGCCATATTTGTCACAACGTTTCCTCAAGGACACATGGCACAGTGGATAAAGGCGTTGGTTAGACCCAAAGAAGGTGAGTTCAATTCCTGGTTAAGGCAGTGGAGAACTTTCAGAGGGAAAATTAGCAGGAGATAACTGATAACTGACATCCATCAAACATGGCACGTGGAATTAGAACAGTCTACCCCAGCGATCGAAATAAAGGGTTCAGTTCGAAATTCCAACCACCTGAAGAAGGCCGGAGCGTACAACGGCCGAAACGTTGTGACAAATATGGCGACAAAGATGAGGACAATAGTCCGACTAATGTAAATACTGGTAATATTTCTTTTTTTAAAAAATATTTTGCTATTATTAAAACCTATTTTCACACGTTTTGACTTCAGTTTTGGGGTGTATAACTATTTGCCTATAGCTAGGAGCATTACGAGTGCTATAACCCCGGGTCAGGGTGGACCTGGGAACACCAGCAATCAAAACCTCCTGATCAGAGGCCTTGCTGTTGGACGTAGTTTTTCGTCATACCCATGACGCGGATGTAGTTTATCGTCATACCCAGGACGCGGATGTAGTTTATCGTCTTACCCTGGACGGAAGTTAAGTAGGACTTGGTCATCGTCGAAAGGAACTGTCCCTTGCGTTCATTTTGGTTTAGTTTGGTTTAGTTTACTGCTCATCAACCACTATGGGTTATTTAATGGTGACAAGGTTTTTATTGCTGGTAATATTTTTTTTTCAAAAATGTATTGCCGGTAATAGTTTTTCCTTCAAAAATCTTTTTCTGATAATGTTTTTTCTTCAAAAATGTATCACTGGTAATATTTTTTTAAAAAATGTATAATTTGGTTTGGTTTGTTTTGTTTCAAACTCAATGAGTTATTTAATGCTGACAAGATTTTTATTGCTGGTAATATTTTTTTTTCAAAATGTATTGCTGGTAGTTTTTTTTTAATGTATAGCTGGTATTTTTTAAAATGTATTACTGGTAATAATTTTTCTTCAAAAAATTATTGCTCGTAATAGTTTTCTACTACAAAGTATTTCTGGTATTAAAACCTATTTTTACATTTTCATAGTTTTCTGGTATTAAAACCGATTTTTACATTTTCATAGTTTTCTGGTATTAAAACCTATTTTTACATTTTCATAGTTTTCTGGTATTAAAACCTATTTTTACATTTTCATAGTTTTCTGGTATTAAAACCTATTTTTACATTTTCATAGTGTTTTGACCCCAGTTTGTTTCAGTAAGTTATGTGCCATGCGTGATTCGGTACGTGACTGATTAGGTTGCCATTTCTTTCTGCGGTAGACTAGTTGCCATCCAAGCCTATAGAACCCGGTCTGTTCTGCTATTTACCAATAACTGGGGAGGAGGAGAAGAAGTTGATTCATACTTTTCTCAACTGGTATTAGCACGTAAGTGAATGTAATGGATTCGACTGGAATTCGAACTCGGTTCTCCGATTCCTCAATCCTAGACGCTATCGATTATCCGTAAGAGGAATGTGTGGAGAGCCATTATCGCTTCGGCGAATGTCTTCCTTTTCTGCCTTCAGTAGCCTTTTTTGAAACAATCTTTTGGTTTCGGGGAATGGGCAAATAGTTGCGGACCCCCAACAAACTTCACAATATTCACATTCTTGGAGGAACGCTAGGGTTGCACCCATAATCTGATAATCGGTAATCAGTCATATAACCGACTAATCAGTAATCCCAAAATTACACCGGGTCATACTTTAAATACTTTATTTAGCTGACTTCTCCATAAAGCATACATATGAATGAAGGGCATAGTTACCCAATCCCAGGGATCACAGTCACGTTATTGTGAATATTACATCGACCCCATCTCTCTTAGCACAATGGGGAAGGTTCAGTTGCACGGTTCTACCATTTGATCTCAGCCAAAAGCCAGAGAAGCGATAATATTTATCTGGCCCCGCCACTAAGGAAGAATGTAACAAAATGTCTTATTTTTTACTAGGGTGACCATACAGATGAATATGCGTATGGGCGAAAAGCAAAATCTGTCCACTTCTTGCGATAACTGTCACGCTGGTGTCGGTATTACACCATCCCGGCCCCTCTCTTAGCGCAATGAAGAAGGTACTGCCGCAGGGTTGGAAACCCCCTCCACCGGGCACTTTCTCCTTTCATCAAATACACAGAGAACTGGTACTACGCTTTCCTCATGACATAAAAATTATCGATTATGACCCGATTAATCAGTACAAACCTAATGACGACCAGCTTTTGGTACAAATAGTAGTTGTTTATTTTTTCCTTCATCATAATTCTGTATTCCATACTTGCAAAAATAATCATTTTTCATTGCTTTTTACAGATTAAAAAAAAAAATGAAATATACAGGGTGAGGCAGAGAGGACGGACGTTTTTGAAAAATGCACAACATCAATAATTTTAACTTAATTTTTTTATTGACATCAATTTGTTTGTATTGAATTAGCATCTGAAAAAATCAAGTGTAGAAAACAATATTTCTCATGAGGTATCAGTTTTCATTGATGCATTTGTGAAGGCGTTCTTGGTAGTTGGCCTCCATTTCTTTCCAGCATTGCTCTGTCGATTTGGGTGACTTCCACACGAACATCTTCCTTCAAATCGTCCAAATTATGCTCATACACACGTGCCTTGAGGTTTCCTCACAATGTCCCTTCCCATGTTGAATCGGTGGCGAAACTCACACTGAACTGCTTTGGCAGATTCGTTATTCTCCACGAAATTGTCATAGGCGAACATGCAGTGTTCTATCGTTAAGAGCGCCATGTCTTCAACTGAAAAAGAAAATGCTAAGACACTACTGACTGAATGGTACCTGTCGGACATATGTCCCTCCCCACTGGAGTAATAGGCATTTCATAAACGTCTGCCGTATCTGTCTCGCGTTGTATAAAATATTTACTTAATTTCAACGGAAGCTACGTTAAAAGCAAGCGAGTTGGTACAAAAGGTTTCCAAACTTTGATTGAGAGATTTTGAGTACGTTGGCGATCTTCCACGTTGTACAACATTCATTATTTCAATATAATGTCTGGAATTTAATAGCAGTAGATAGAGAAAGCAAACAATAAATGTCTCGACCAATAAAGTTAATGTAAAAACAAAATAATTCTCTTACATACACTTAAGTGGATAGACTTCTATGTCACCAACAACTGGACAATAATTACATAAATTTTGCCTGTTCTCATATAATAAAACCTTGGGCAATTCCATAACATATCCTCTGAAATATTCTAAAATATTCTCACTGTCTTCATTGTCATCCAACCGTTTATTATTTAAATTATTTATATTGTTCGGTTTGTTGTCCTCATCTTTATGGCCATATTAACGACATTTCTGACGTTGTACGCCTCGGCCTGGGTGATTTGAATTTCGAACTGAACCCTTTATTTCGTCCACCGAGGTAGACAGTTTTAGTTCCACATGCCATGCCTCTTCCGGATGTCTCAGTTATTTCCCTTTAACTCAACTCTCAATTTTTTTGTTCACTACTCCTGTGGCCTGGTATTGAACGCAAAACTCGTTGGGTCATGTCACTTGATCCAACCAACGCTTTTATCCACTTGGTCATGTGTTTATATTTTAGCATTTTTCCAAACATCTCATCTAATCCAATCCAGCCCTGTATTAGGGACTCGAATGTAGGTTCGTAGGCAGAGAATAAGGTTCAGTTATTGGTTAAATAGCAAGAGATACTGCGCCCTTAAGCTTTTGTTGGCAATCACTCTAGGAGAAGAGCAATTTTGAAATTAAAACTTCCAAGGGCTGATCGATTCGAAGATCATGCAATCTTGCCGGTGATAAGTACACAAGTACATCCCCCCACCAAACAGGTTTTTACATAGCATGTTTATCACAACATAAAATGGAAGAAACTTGGGTAGAAAGATAATGTGGCGTCAACATCTGAAGTGTAGTTGCTTTACTCGAATCACTTATACAAAAGCTCTTCATTTAGGCACCTCGGCGTGGTGTAATTGTTAGCAAGCTTGTCTCGCTAGATCAGTTACTACTGAAAAGTGAGTTCGAGCCTCACTGGACACCCCATACTTTCGGCCCTGTGCCACATCTAAGCTACGCTTGGAAAATCTCTACAAAACCTCTTCATTAGCGAAAGGATTTAATTAGCTTAGCCTAACATACTGCCATATGGTATAGAAATGAGATAATAAAACAAATAAATATGTCTTCTCATGTCCCGAATGGACGATGCCAACCCGAGGACATTCTTATTGCATCTTATTAATATTCTGAAGGCGTTAAAACGTGGGCAATTCTATAATATTTTTTCGGTTTTTATGTTTTAGTCAAAATCAAGATAACGTAGTTCCGCAAATTGTATGTTGTGTATATTTGGCTGTAGTCTTAACGCTATGTGTTTTAACAGGGTTTTAGGGGTAGATGTGTTCGCCATTTCCAGGTACTGCTTATTACATTTTAGTATTACTCTCTGCTTTTCCAGTTCACCTACATTATTATTCACCCGGAATTCAAGCTTAGAAAATACCACTGCGCAACATTCAAATTACTAATTTGAGATACTAAGTACAATAATTTAAATAAACGGGAAGTGTTTCAACAGAAGATGGAAAGAGCGACACTGAAATCCGAAGGCACATTCGGATAGCGAAAGACGCCTTCCAAAAACTAAGCAGAGTATTTAGAAACAGAAAAAAAAAACTGCGTTAGAAATAGAGAAAAAAAATGTATTGAACTGCTTCGTAAATATGGCAGTGAATGATGGACAATCTCCTCACATATAAAAAAAAGAGATTTGAAGCAATAGGAATAAAATTCTAATGAAAGATGCTGAGGCTACCATTGGCTAAACATGTGACCAATGATAAGAAAATGGAAATAAAAAGGAAATTTCTACTTAACATCAGAAAGTGACAGTTGAAATTTCTAGGGAACATAATGAGGAAAGGGGGCTTGGAAAATCTGAGACTCGGTGGACAGAGTGAGGGTAATAGGAACAGAGGAAAATAACGCATAACATACTTCAGTAAATGGGTGGCGGAACAAGGTTTAGGAGAGACAAAATTTATTCAGTGCTTCAAAGGATAGGAAATTATGAAGAGTCATGTTCTCCAACATCTTGTAGGGACACGACATATAGAACAAAGAAGAGATGTCTCTTAAAATATTCTGTTCACCTTCACTCCGACCCCATTTATTATAAGTTAAGAATTCTTTCAGCCATCTCGCTTATTCCCAGTCCTGGGTATGACGATAAACTACATCCGGAAGCAAGGCCTATGATCGGGAGAATGGAGGTTTTGAGGAGTGTGGAACCACCTCTTAATTGCTGTTATTTTAAGATCCACCCTGACCCGGGTGGTAGCACCTGTTAGGGTTCTGGCTATAGGCAAATAATGAACTAATAAACAAAAATAAAAAGATTATGAAAGTATAAATATATTTTTTATAGTAAAAATACCAGCAACAATATTTTATTAAAAAAAAATAATAAAATTACTATTTTAAAGGATAACTACCAAAAAATACTTATTTATACTAAAATTACAAACAATAACTATTTATAGTAGAACTAACAACAATACATTTTATAACAAAATGACCATCAATAAATTTTTATCTGTAGTTGAAGCCATACGATTGTGTTCAAAATATTTAGGTTTTGGTATTAAATTATCCATGGAAGTTGATATGCATCTAAACAAAATCAACCAACAAACAGCGATAATTCTAATCACTACTTTCACGAAGTATCTGAAAGTAGATGTGTAGGTAAGGGAGGAGGTTCCCGCCTTTCTGAATTTCTATCTCCTAATAAAGCTCGTTTGAAATATACTGAATCATCTATGCGTGCTTGCCGTTCTAAATGAAAGAAAATTGTCCCTTTGTATAGCACCACCCCCCGCCCCGCACCTACGACAAAAAACAAGAAAAAGAAAAAAGTGACGTCGCGTAGTATAGAAGGAATATTTATTGATCTAGAGAAACGAAGCTTTGAGTGCAAAGGAAAAAAGCTAACATTTTAAAAAAAGTAGCTAAGTTACAATGTAAATAGAAATGTGTGGAAATTAAATTTAACTTTGAAATTATTTTCATGGAAAACATTTCAAATTTCTTCTTAGGAATATAAAAATTGAATCATGTATATTTTGATTGATACATATAACCCCAATACACACACATACATATACACAACATATATATGAATAACACACACGCAGATATATATATATATATAAATATATGGATTATAGATGCATATATATAGATATATATGTATATAAGCTTTTATATATATATATATATATATATATACATACATATATATGTATTTTTTCAATATATATGTATATATACTTATATATATGATAAATATACATATGTATATTTATATATATTTACATATGTATAATTATGCATGTATATGTATATATATATATATATATATATATATATATATATATATATATATATATATGTAAATATACATTCCTATATATCTATATGTATATATATATATATATATATATATAATGCATATACAGATATATGTATATACATATATATGTATGCACAAACACAGACACATATATATGTATATACATATATGTATATATGCATATACACATATATATGTATATACAGACACATATATATATACACACATATAGACACACACATATATATGTGTGTGTGTGTGTGTGTGTACTGCGTTTTCCTTTGTAAGAGAAACCTACTAGAGAGGCATTAGGGGGTACATGATGCTACGCCCTACACACAATTTAATAATTGGTGTGTCTCTCTCTTTCAATTACGTGTATTCACAACGTTTCGGCCGTTGTTGGTCCCGGCCTTCTTCATGAGATTAGAATTTAGAACGGAACCATATATTTCGTCTGCCGGAGTAGATTGTTCTCGTTCCATGTGCTATGCTTCTTCCATATGTCTCAGTTATTTACTTTTAACTCTCCAGTTTTAGTTCACCACTGCTGTGGCCTGTTATTGAACTCACAAGTCTTTGGATCGAGGCACTAGTCTAACCAACGTCTTTATCCTCAACAACACATGACCCAGTGGTTGGATCCAGTGACTACCCAGGTGGACGTAATAAAGGGTTCGGTTCGAAAATCCAAGCACCAGAAGAAGGTCGGAGCATACAACGGCCGAAACTTTGTGAATATGGCAAAGAAAATGAGGAAAAAGGTGAGAAGAATATAAATAATACAAGTAGTCAGTTTCATGCCTGTACGCACTCCTCTTGGCCTGAAAAATAAATATACACACATTGCATCTCTGATATATATATATATATATATATTTGTGTGTGTGAAAAGTGTGTATATAAATATCAATATCAATATATATATATATATATATATATATATATATATATATATATATATATAATATATATATATATATATATATATATATATATATATATATAATCATTTATATATAATATGCACGGTACTTATTAGAAAACGCTCAATATCAGAGATAGAGTTATTTGGTTGGATTGATGTGAGTTTAGACCCTGGGTTTCACGCTTTAGCGATCGTCAGACAAACCGATCGCAAAAGTGTGAAACCCAGGTCACAAACTCACATCAATCCAACTAAATATATATATATATATATATATATATATATATACCAAGACCATTTATATATGAAGAAATATAGTTTTAAGGTGTACATATTTATGGAATAAAGGGCTCAATATCAGAGATAGCGCGTATGTAAATATAAATGTGAAAATCAGAGGCGACTGGTTGTTTCATGTTAGACACAATCGTCAGGCCGCCTGACAATTGTGTCTAGCATGAAACAGCCTGCCGCATAGATTGTTGACTTCAATATTCACTTTTACATATATATATATTTATTATTTCAGTCAGCACATTTTCTTTATTAAATTTTCTCGAGTATGCAGGCCGGTCGACGAAATAAATACAGTTTAAAATAAACAGAGCATCTATACTCAAATACGGGTACCCGCTAAAAAATAAAATGTGAAGCAAGTTAAATATATTAGATAAAAAAAAAATCTATTCATATAAATATATACCGTGTGTAACAGCAAAATTGTCCAAATTGTGTAACAGCATGGGATAATTGTCCACCCAACAGAATGTTTAATGTCTAAAAAAACTACTAGAATTTCTTTCTTCCAGGTTTTCAGATACGCCATCTTGACACCATTTTCCGTGAGAATCACTAAAAATAAAACCTTTGAGTTATTCGGCTAGAAGGAGAGCAGGTTAAAATCGTTTTGTATCGTTATGTCTTCTCAACTGAGCAATCATAAGAGGAAAATGATCATTCAGGCCTTCAATAATGGTACGAACATTCATCGTCTGGTTTCCATTTTTAAAGTCTGTTCAAGAACCATCAAGAGAACGGTGAATAAGTTTTTAAAAAAAGAACGATCTGTAGAGAGTAAAAACTGGATCAGGAGGTCACAACAGGAAGAAGCATCATTATTTCAAGTTAGAGCTAAATACATTTTTATTGTTCAAATTCCAATGATGTAAAAACCTCGTGGAATTACAGCAAGATATATTTAATCATTTCTAAGATACAATGGTTGGTTCAAAGTTTTATCTAACAAGTTTTTTTTTTGTTTTGTTTTTAAGCATTACGTCCCGAGCAAGGCGTGAAGCCTCTAGGATGCAGGGGGTTGCAGAAGATTTGGAGCAAGAGCAGATAGGAGTGATAGAAGAAAGGATGAGGAGAAGGATAGTGGGTAGATCAAGGTAACTGGAGGTGTCGATTGACATTACATTTGAATAGTTGGAAATTTCAGCTCTCAAGGAAACAGTAATTTGGAAGGGTGTTTCACAGGCGAGAGGTGCGAGGTATGAAGCTATTGGAGTAGAAGAGACGGCTACATTTAAAAGTTTCTACAGTGAAAGGGTGGGAGCGGGATGCCAGCCTCGTAGGGCGCTTGAATTCATGGAGTCTGGGAACCAGTGAAAGCAGCTCATCGGAGCAATTACCATGAAAGTATTTGTAGAAAAGACAGAGAGAGGCGACGGCGCGTCTGTGAGAGAGTGACTGTAGGCGAGATGACAGATCAGGGCCAATTATATTACATATCCGCCTCTGGATCTTGTCAAGAACTCCGAGGTAAACAGAAGGTGCCCCAGACCATATATGGCAGCAATACTCCGTGCAAGGGCGAATGGTTGATTTGTATATTTGAAGTATCGATTCCGGGGAGAAAAATTTCCTGGCGGGGCACAGAGAGCCAACTTCCTCGCGGTGGAAGAAGCAATTGACACAATGTATTTGTTCCATCTCAGGTCAGCAGTCAACGTGAGAAGTTGACTATCAGACATTCTAATGGGGGGCAGGGAAGGATCTCTATGATGATTAAAGGGAGAGTAGTTTAGTTTTTGAGGCGTTAAAGTTGACCAGCCAATTCTAGTAGATAATTTTGCTGTGACATCTGGTATATATGATTCCTTGTGAAAGACATCCATGGCTGAGCGATCCAAAAGCAAGTTGTGATATATTGCAGTTTCACCTCCAAAGTGGCGCATTTTGTTTTTTAAGATTCTTGAATGGATAGGCTGATCTCATATATATTATAGAGAGAGAGAGATAGACAGAGAGAGAGGTCAAATTATATATATATATATATATATATATATATATATATATATATATATAAGTGGACATTGAAGTTAATACCCAGAGGCTACAATCTGTTTTATGCTAAACGCAATCGTCTGACCATTACAAAATTCAATTGCGCTTAGTATGAAACAAATTGTCGCCTATGGGTGCTGATTCAGTGTCCATTTTCATATTTACATAAGCGTCCTTTAAACTATAAATATAGCATACCTTAGAACTATATTTTTATCACACACACACGCACACACACACGGAGGATTAGTGGATAGCGGCTCGGATTGAGAAATCGGAGAGCCGAGTTCGAATTCCAGTCGAATCCATTACATTTACCCTTGGGAAAAGTATTAGTCCTCTTCTTCTCCTTCTTACTATAGGTTCTATAGTCTTGGAGGGGAACTGGTCTAGCAGGAGGACAACTCTGAATTCAAAACATGCGGAGGGTCGTTTGGGAACATTGTGGAACGTAAAAGTAAGTGTGGTTGGTTCTGAACAAAGCCTTCATCTCTATAATCAAATCATATGTGCTGGTGTCTGGGTTGTCGGTTCCTTTGAATTTAGCTGCTTGACCCTCATACGTCGAATACAAAAGGGAGAGTCCACCATAAATAAGAGAGAGAGAGAGGGGGGAGGGGAGAGAAGAAGAAGAAGAAGAAGAAGAAGAAGAAGAAGGAAAAAAGACATAGAAGAAGAGTATTAAAATGATTGTAGGTTGCATCCAAATCCAAAGCCTTCTCACTTCTGCTGGGTGAATCCCTCCCTGACTGGCCATATCCGCAGAGGTGTAGTCGTACTCACTCCGCTGAGTCAATTGCCGGTTGGTCAAACTAATTAATCCATAGTTAGAGGGTTCAGAGTTGTTATTCTCCTAGACCAGTTGTCACCCAAGGCTATATGTGATTTGGTTGATATCTTTCCAAAGGGGATTTTGCACGTAAGTGAATGTAGCAAATTTGACTGAAATTCCAACTCCCCGATTCTTCTATCCGAAACGCTACCCATGACTCCTCTTTGACTGCGTAGTTTTCTTATATTTATAAATCCGTTGTTATTTTCTAAGAGTTGCTGGTCTTTGGTACAAGGCCACACATATAGGGCATCCAGAGAGGGCCAAGCTCTCTACTAATGATCAGTAAGAGCTGCTTTCTAACCATTACAAAACAACGAGACCGTCATGTTTGTACATATGTCGAAGAGGCAAGAGGGTGTTGTTTATAATGCGTAGTTTTGTGCGCGAACGAGGGATATGTCGGCGCAGGCGCGAAAGTGATTGAGAAGGTCTATGTTCGTTATTTTATAGTTACATGTACACGTGTGTGATCGTGGGTGTGCTGACGTCCGTTTGAGAGAGAAAGAAAGAGAGAGAGAGAGAGATAGAGGAGGGGCTGAGTCTGTGTAAATTTATTCGTAAGGAAAAGATGTTATGCGTAAATTTTTACATGCCTGTCGAATAAGAAAGCTGCTTGTTGGTGCGTTGAAGAGTTTCGAAGGTGCGTGTGTTAAACGTGCAAGAGATGTTAAACGGAAAACAGAGAGAGGAAGAGAGAACGGGAGAGAAAGGGGGTGATCGAGCGAGAAAGAACGAGAGAGAGAGAGAGAGAGGGAGGGAGGGAGAAAAAGCCAAAAATCTCTCACTGCAGACTGGACATAAATTCTAATTTTAAATTCTCGTTCTGGGAAATTTATTGTTCGGATGAAAAAAAAAATTATTAATTCAAAATATTTAAATTTTAGAATAATATTTAAATGTCTTTAACATTATTCTTGTTGTTCGAAAGACATTTAAATATTCTTGAAATAAATTACGACGTTTTATTGCACAACCGATAACATTTATAATCGCGAAGACCTGATCAAAACAAGGTTCAGCTTCGTTGAAGTGAGCATAAAAATAATAGATTTCCTTGTACTAAGAGAATGTGTAGAATAGAAAAGTATGAACAACCATTTTAAGACTTCCTGGAAATGTGGAACTGTCACATCCCATAATCTTCAGGTACCTAAATTGATGGCCGAAAATCTAACAAAAGGAAGATTTTTATACATCTTTTTTTAATATACTATATCCATTGAGCACGTACTTTGTGAGAGCTCTCTGGAATTTCCATTTTTCTTTTGTTGCTCTAATTAATTGTTGGCCCTCTTTTCATCATACTCGATTGATGTAGATAGGGTCGTTTGTTATTCTATTCACAATCCTCCCTGATCATTTGAACAGGAATAGAGTTTTATCACGTTGTTTCAAGTTCCTGCTCCGTCTAAAGTCCTTTCATTCTCTTTCACTCCCAGGAGCCCGTTAAGCAACAACGAGACTGATCAGTACTTAGATGGGTGACCGATTGGGAATAGTAGAGGTTTATCCCTTGTTTGCTGTTTAGGATAGGGTTCCTAGTTACTTCTAAAATCTTTTCATTCTCTTTTACTCCCAGTAGCACGTTAAGCAACATCGAGACTGATCAGTACTTAGATGGGTGACTGATTGGGAATAGTAGAGTTTTATCCCTTGTTTCCTGTTTAGGATAGGGTTCCTAGTTACTTCTAAAATCTTTTCATTCTCTTTTACTCCCAGTAGCACGTTAAGCAACATCGAGACTGATCAGTACTTAGATGGGTGACCGATTGGGAATAGTAGAGGTTTATCCCTTGTTTGCTGTTTAGGATAGGGTTCCTAGTTACTTCTAAAATCTTTTCATTCTCTTTTACTCCCAGTAGCCCGTTAAGCAACATCGAGCCTGATCAGTACTTAGATGGCTTATCGCTTGGGAATACTAGTTTCTGTAAGTGTGGATGTGCGGGTGGTGTAAATGATAATGGCTTAGACTTGTTAATCGGAGAGCCAATTTCCAATTTCAGTTGGTTTCTTTATATTCACTACGCGCAAATACTCTTATGAAATGTATGATTCAATTTCTTCTACTCCCAGCTATAGGTTGATTATTAAGACTATTGCTAATTCATAATTATTTCAAAAAAATCTGACAAACTAAAAATATTTTTTGGCTTTAAATAACCTGCAAATATTGATACGCCATAGTAACCGAATCAATCAAATCCCAGTAGGTCCTTGATGTTAAATAATATCTTAGCAAGCTATGATTTTTAGGTGAAATGGTACCCCTGCTCCTGAGGTTTACCTTTGGAGTCAGATGGAAGACAAAATAAGGAAGTCGATTTTGATTGGCTGAATGAGCGTAGAACCATAGATAGAGAATGGCTTTTCCGTGAGTTGTTTGTTAACCGTCAGACAATGTAGAGGTGTTTCCTTTCGTGTCTGAAACGGCTTGCCAGTGGGGGGGGGAGCGACTCCACTGGATACTTAGAAATGTACACGCCAACGTTAATAAAAAAAATAAGGTAAATTTCCCCGTGGTGAAGTTCTTTTATCTCTGGACTCAAAAGAACACCGGACAGGAGAAGACGAGAGAGAGAAGATACAATATATGATTGAACTGACCCCGTCGACCAAGAGCTCCCCATCACGAGGGGGCCATACAGCACTTGTGTTTTAGTGGCATTATCGCTTTGCTTGGAATGAATTTATTAAAAAAAAAATCTATTCACACCAATTCATTAAATTGCTCGCTATCTACCTATTTTTCTATTGACTTCAGGGCATTCGATGAGTGCTAAGTCCTCCATATCCGCTTTCATTATGTTATGTCCCTAAGATATTCGTCTCGTTCTGATTGTAAGTATAAATGTTCTTTTAGTTCCTATTCTCCTTTAAACCTGTTGCTTATATGCTCTGTCTATGTAATTCTCAGTATTCGCCCGTAAAATCCTATCTCTGGCGCTTCAAATCTTCTCATAGGTGAAGAAAATGCCAAGCATTTATTGCCATGCAGGAGATTATATATTATACAAAAAATTCAGCGCACTTTGTTCTAATGAAATTTGTCTGTCTCTTATTACTTTGCTTAGGTTTTGGAAGCCATCTTTCGTGATTCAGATGCGTTTTCGGATTTCTGTGTCGCATGTTCCGTCGTCTGTTATTACACTAGTAACTTGATAATTAAATTTCTTTACCTGCTTAATAATGATGTTCTCATTGGGTAGCACACACCTTGAACCGCCTCTCTTGCTGACGACTAAACTCTGTGTCTTTTTATCGTTAATAGTTAGTCCTTTCTTCTTGCTTTCTTTTACTACCTTATCTAAGATATTTTTCAGTTTCCCTTCCAAGTCAGAGATCAAAACAGTATCATCTGCATATGTTATGTTACCAGCATTATATGCACTGATAAAAAAAATGCGTGTACATATTCTAGATCACAGGATGGCAATAGTAATATTAGCCGTTTCCTTATAAGGCATTAACTGCATTAACTGACCGAGAAGCTATTGCTAATTTCTGTTGAAATTTATGAAATCTTTCTATGAAAAATAAGTTTCTCAAATCCAGTTGCAGTCGAATCCATTACATTCACTTACGTCCTAATACTCTTGGGAAAGGTATAAATCCTCTTCTTCTCCCCTCAGCTATTGTTAAATAGAGGACAGACCGGGTTCTATAGCCTTGGATGGCAACTAGTCTGCCGCAGAAAGAAATGTCAACCTACTGCGGGGAAAACAATCTGCCTCGTTAGTCATGAATCGAAAGATACATGATCGCTTATGCGTGTATTACGCATAGCACATAACTGACTGACTGTTAATGCTGATTTCAGTATTGGTGGAGGTTTCCTTCCTAACCTTTATTTTGAAGTAGTGCGCAACGCCAATATTATGTCATTAATTTCACCTAGAGTTAAATTTTAGTTGTTGCTGCTGTCCTCAAGTAATGCGTTTTCTCTTTATTTTGTAAAGTTCTTTGTTTTTCAATATATAGTGTCAGTCCACGTGGTTTGAAGATGGAGATTCCACCTGCAGGCCTCATTCGCTTGAAGCCATTTTTAACTATTGATCTGACAAAGCAATTCTATACAGTTGACAGTTTAGATATTACAGAACGAGTTTGGCATCATACGTTAAATAAATCAAGTGAAAAAAAACGCATCCTTTTCTTATAGCCGTTTCTATTTTTATGTATTCGTGGGACTCGTTTTATATTCAGAGTATATTTAACGAAAACACTGACCCATTTCGCAATAGTTACGTATTGTTGCAGTGTGCTTGTCATTGTTGATATATTGTTCACTGGAGAAGAAATATCTATCCTCATAAACCCTTAGGTCGGGTGGGACATCCTCGTTTTATTTGACGGTCGTTCTCTCTCTTACCGGACACTCCTAATAACTGCCTACCTCAAGGCAGTTCCGTTTCCCGCTGTTGTTCGACACAGCTACGGCAAATTTCTTTTTGTTCCTTTGGCACTACAATGACAACTGAGCGCAGCAGAGGGATAAAGTGGAGAGCAATAATCACCAATTTAGTGACGGGACGCGGCGTTAAGAAGAGGAGGAGGAGGAGGATGAAGAAGGAGGAAGAGAAGGAGGAGGCGGTGGAGGAGGAAGAGGAAGAAGAAGAAGAAGAGGAGGGGAGGAGGAGGAAGACGAAGAAAAAGAAGAGGAAGAGGAGAAGAGGAAGAAGAAGAAGAAGTAGGAGAAGGGGAAGAGGAGGAGGAGGAAGAAAAAGAAGAGGAGGTGTAGGAAGAAGAAGAAGAGGAGGAGAAGAGGAAGAAGAAGAAGAGGATGAAGAAGAAGGAGGAGAAGAGAAAGAGGAGGAGTAAGAAGAAGAAAAAGAAGAAGGAGGAAGAGGAAGAAGAGGAGGAGGAGGAGGAGGAGGAGGAAGAAGAAGAAGAGCAGAAGAGGAAGAAGAAGAAGAAGGAGGAGGAGGAGGAAGAAGGAGAAGAAGAAGGAGGAGGAAGGAGGAGGAGGAGGAGGAGAAGAGGAAGAAGAAGAAGAAGAAGAAGATTGTTATTAGTAGAAATAGTAGTAGTGCAAATACTAGTAATAGTCGTAGTCAGGTAATAAATAAATATAAGAGGATTTTGACGGCTGATTTGGACAGGGAGTTGCTTGCCCATTTGGATGAAACACAGACTTTTTCTAAAAAATTCCAGGATTTAGAAGCGGGCACAGTAAATAATCTAAATAAATATCAACAGGCGAAAGAGTGAATGGATGAAAAATGATCATAAAGACAATGCCGCTGACCCCATTATCTGAGATTTCATTTACCCTCGGCTAACTTTAGAAATAGTTAATAAATTTTGTTTAACCCGTCATTAGGGCAGACTTACTACAATACAGTGGGGTTTTCAAACACCCCATTTAAAATATTATAGGTATGCCACTTATTAATTCCTTTGTCACATAGTGCTTTGTTCTTTCTGTTTTTATAGGGTAAATCAAATTTACTTTTTAAAAAAAAGTTCATTTTGAAAAATCGAATTCAAAGGCTAACGTTAAAAATGAATTTGTATGTTTCAAAATTTAAAGCATTATTTACATTGATCGGACTGTTATCATCATCTTCATTGCCATATTCACAACGTTTCAGCCGTTGTACATTCCGGCCTTCTTCAGGTAATCGGAATTTCGAACCGAGCCGTTTATTTCGTCCACCGGGGTAGATTGTTCTAGTTCCACGTGTCTATGAATTTTTTTTTTGTTATTTATAGCTTTTCTCTAGAAAACAATCTACCCCAGTGGACGAAAATAAATGATTTGGTTACAAATTCCAATTATATGAAGAGAGCTGGAGGGTACAACGGTCGAAGTTTTGTGAATATGGCAATGAATATGATGATAACAATACGAATAATGTAAATAATGCAATCATAATACCTCATCTCAGAGATATAGTCAAATATTCGAAGTTCCAGTATTTTAAGTTACTTTTGTATAGGAAATATTATTTCTTTTGTTGAATTCTCGAAAAAAGAAGAAGGAAAAAGTCGTATATCAATGTTGCTAAGATCTACGATGTTTAATGATACCTTTTCTATGAAATTAATTGTTAAGGAGCATCACCAACCGAGCTTTTCAATTTGCATCACCCACTGAACTTTTTAATTTATTAAGCACAATATTCAGCTATGTATGTTGTAACAAAACAATAACTATCTTTTGTACAGTCCAGTGGGCTCGTGGATCACGTGCCTCGGCGTCGAGAAATGGTTAACTTTGCGAGAGTTGTTGGCAATTATTATGTTATATTCCATGCTAAGGGAATAAATTCTTAAACATCAGATGGATACTAGAAGAAAGGTTTATTGTACACAACCAGTACAGTTATACATACAAGTCAATCTAGTAGTTAGTGCCACTAATTGGAAGGTCAGACGTGCTTGCGACGTCTCGCTCACCCTCTGATATTTATTATGTAAAAATATATAATTATGGCACAAGGCCGAAAAAAGGTGACGGATTGAGGCTGGTCATCACTAACTATCTTATACCTAGCTAATCCGATTCACGACCCATTCACGCATTACAATTTTCGCATTCACCATAAAATTCGCCCGTCACCAATCAATCCTCCATACACCATAATACCGCATCCTCTCAAGGGAGACCTACAAAACACGCCCCATGCCATAAAAATTTAATGATTTTAAAATTTATAATTAAAAATTTATAGGTAATTAAATATGAGAGGGGAGGGAGATAAACCTAATAACAAACTAAATATTAACACAAGGCTAAGTAAAACAACTTATGTTAGTAGGGCCCGTCCAACTCTCAAAAAAAAAAAAAAAAAAAAAAAAAAGAGAGGCCGCTGTATTCTGCCCATTGGACAAAATCAAGAAGCTGTCTCGCTAAGGGTGTGGGAAAGAGATGAAAATATATACGGGCATGGGAAATATAAAAGCTGACCCAGTCGAGATGAAAAAATGTGTGTGTGGGGGGGGACAAAACAAACTGTGGAGGTTGGGAAGCTTGACTTGGATAATAACCAAAGATTCTCTCTCACTCTCTGGTATTTATTATGAAAAAATACATAATTGTGGCACAAGGCCGAAAAAAGGTGACGGATTGAGTCTGGTCATCACTAACTATCTTATACCTAGCTAATCCGATTCACGACCCATTCACTCATAATTTTCGCATACACCATAAAAACTCGTCCGTCACCAATCAATCTTCCATAAACCATAATAAAGCATCCTCTCAAGGTGAAGCTACAAAACGCGCCCCATGCCATAAAAATCTAATGGATTATAAAATTTATAATTAAAAATTGATAGGTGATTAAATAGGAGAGGGTGGGGAGATAAACCCAATAACAAACTAAATATTAACAAAAGGTAAACTAAACATAACTGATGTTATTAGGGTCCGTTCAACCCTCAAAAAAGAGAGGCCGCTGTATGTTGCCCATTGAACAAAATCAACAAGCTGTCTGGCTAAGGGAGTGGGAAACAGGTGAAAATATATACGGGCATGGGAAATATAAAAGCTGACCCAGTCGAGATGAAAAAAAAGGGGGTGGACAAAACAAACTGGGGAGGTTGGGAAACTCGACTTGGATCATAACCAAGGATTCTCGCTCACTCTCTTCTGCCAGTCTCTCGTAGACGGCTGACTTTATTGGTACTTACTATCTATAGTGTCATAATTTATGGGGATGACCAGTTATTCCATTACATCATATTGCTAAGAAGTAGGTTTGATACACACTAGGTGCCTCGTTCAAACATTCGATATTAAACAATGGTTGACATGTCATTAAATCAACCGACCAACCAGCAGGTGAAACTAAATCTTTGATGCGAGCAGACCTCTTTTTATAAAACCAGAATCACCGAGAAAGTGGGAAGAGAAAAGAGGAAGATAGGAAAGGAGGGTTTAGGGTGATAGAGAAAGAGGTAGGTGGAGAGTCAAAGGTAAATTGCGTATATCTTCGACTTATAACGGAAGCTGAATCTGTAGGTATTCGATTTTGAACTGCAAAGCCAGCCAATCAGAACAGGGAATCAACGACTTCAGATTTAGTTGGGCACATTCCATGAAATTTGATTGGACAGTTAGCGTTTTGTGTAAGGAAGAGAAAACGCGATAAAACATGCCAACTCCAACCCCACCTAAAAGAATATTCATAAGAATTTTTTCAGAAATATTTTTCTTTTTTGTTCAATTGATTTTTAAAAAAAAGGTTTATCGTTCATTTTCTCATGTTGAGTTGTACAGGTTAACATTTGGGAAGCTACCAACTCTAATATATGCTATCGTCTGAGAAAATCGTCTTCAGGGAGATATAAATAAGCATGATTTATAACAGGGTATAGGAGGCATTGCCATGCCAAGAATGGTAAGTGTTTTTGCGACTCCAGAACTTATCAGACAACGGGAGCTCTAGCTTTCAGTGCCATGTTTGATTTATTTTATATATTCCGTAAATATTAAGATATTCGGAAAGTAATTACGCTTTGGAAGAATTAATATAAAACGAATATCAGTTAAATCTATTTAAATATTAGGGTGTCTGGAAACTGATTGCGTTTTTTGTCAAAACGAATATTAAAACGGAAGATACATTATGACGGTTGAAAGTGACTGAAATCGAGATACCAGATCGGGAGGAATAACATTCCAAATTCTTCTTTTTGTTTTATCAGAAATCCAAGCATAAAAAATTCTATGCAAAATGGTAGGAATTTATACAATGCCATATGCGCGATGTTTTGGAAAAAAAAATGAAGTTTGCATGTTCTACGAGATGGTAATGGACGACATTTACACATTAGGGTTTTTTTTTTAAAGTTATTACATTATCAGAAATAATGCAAAACAAATATAAGTTAAATTTATTTAAATATTATTTATCGAAAAAAATTTTTTTTATTTATTTTCAACGATTGCAGCTCAGAAGCATGAGAGATTTTACACGCTTAAAGAAATCTGGGTGTTTCTCTGAAAAAAAAAAAGAAAATTCTACCACTAATGAAAAGTTCTCGCGGTAGGAAAAAAAAATGAAAATCTGCAGGTGTTTAATCTGCGACTTTCTAAGTCTTAGATGTGGCACAAAGCCGAAAGTATGGGGCACCAAGCAAGGACCGAACTCACTACTTAACAATTCTTCTAGCGAGACAAAAGTGCTAACCATTACACCACGTCGATTACTTTCAAAACGTAGTTTAGACGTGTCACAAGGCCGAAAGTCTAGGTTACCAAGTTAAGTTCGAATTCACAACTCAGTCGTAATTCTTCTAGCGAGAGAAGCCTGTTAGCCATTATGCCGCATTGGAGTGCCAATTAATTTCTAGACATAGCCTAGATGTGGCAGAAGACTGAAAGAGTGGCGCGCCCAGTGAGGATCGAATTCACTACTTAATCGTAATAGTTATAGCGAGACAAGTTTGCTAAACATTACACCATGTCGAGGTGCTTAAATGATTTTTAAGTCTAGTTTAGATGGGGCACAAGACTGTAAGTGTATGGCACCCAGTGACGATCGAACTCACTACTCACTCGTAATTGTTCTAGCGAGACAAGCTTGTTAATCATTACACACATGGTTATTCTAAGCGTAGCTTAGGGATGGTACAAGGCAGCAAGTGTGGGGCACCCAGTGACGCTCGAGCTCCTAATTTAGTCGTAATTGATCGTAATGAGACCAACAGTCGATCTACCCAAATCTGGCAAATCTGGAAGTCACAGAACAACATCCTATCCTGTCTCTAATTTTTTCTTTCTTCCTTTTAGCGTGATTTATGAGGAGGTATAGAAGGCGTTTTTTTGGAATGTGTCCTTGGCCATCCCAATACGTCTACGGATCTCAGTGTCGCACTTTCCGTCCTTTGTCAAGACGCTTCTCAAATATTTAAACTTCCGCGTCTGCTTGATTCTAGTGTTCCCGACCTTAAGATCGCATTTCGGTCTCATCCTCTTACTCAAGACGATGCACCCCGTCTTCTTGTAGTTTATGCTTAGTCTCTTCTTTTCACCTCTCAGTCGCTACCTTCTATAGGAGAATTTGTAATTTCATTTCCGTGTCGGCTATCAGTACTGTGTCATCTGCGTATCTTATGTTAAGATTGTGACCGCAAAAGGTGGGCAGGTCAGGAGGATTTCTTTGATAACAAAGAAAAGAATACTGAACTGTTACGTGACATCTGTGCTTCTTTACGGCAGCGAATGTTGGATGATTTCGTCAAAAATGAAGAGGAAACTCGAGGTGATAAAGATGTGGTTCTACAGAAGGATGCTAGGGATATTATGGACCGAGTGTACGAGCAACGCTGAGATCTTAGCTTGCAAACAAGGAGGAGGTTTATACTTAATATCAGGAAGAGGCTGCTGAAGTTTCTGGGACACAATGAACAAGGACGAACTGAAGAATCGGATACACAAGAGTCAAATAGAGGGAAAGAGAGACAAAGGAAAACAACGCATGACATACCGGGCGGACGATGGATGACAACGTGGTCTGGGGGAGGAAGCAGAGGGAAGGAACTTATTGAGAGCTGCAAGGGATAGAGGGCGGTGGAGAGCCATGATCGCCTTACGCCCTGAAAGAACATGGCACATAGAAAGAACTGACAATTCGGATTGTTGAATATTATGTCAAATCGAAGTATCGAAATGCTAAGTTTTAACGCACGTAATGAGAAAGGAGGGCTTGGAGAATCTGATACTCACAGTTCGAATAGAGGAAAAAAGTGTCAAGGAAAAACAACACATGACATACATGGCGGACTTAAGCAAGTGGATGACAGAACGTGGTCTGGGGGAGTTGGCAGAGGGAAAGAAATTGTTGAGAGCTGCAAGGGATAGAGGGGGGTGAAGAGCCATGATCGCCTACGTCCTGAAAGGACATGGCACATAAAAAGAAAGAAAGATAGGAGGCACTGCTGTATCAAGAATGGTAAATTAAATATTTTCGGGGCTTCAGAAATTATCAGGCAATGGAATCTCTAAATTTCAATTAATTTTCAAGACCATCTGATATTTGAATTCTTTTGTACCTTCAGTAAATATTATGGAGCACAAAAAAATAATTACATTTTGCTAAAAATGATAAGAAAACAAATGTAAATTAAATTCATATAAATATCAGGGGGGTTCCAATGTAATTACGTTTTACAAAAAGTATATGACAAAAGTAAGTCAAATTTATTTAACGGCACTGATATCCAGAGAACTTTAAACGATTACATGGTTACTTATTTTAGCGCATCATTTCACTTAAATTATTACCACATGACACAAATAGTCAATGTATTATTTCAAAAAATAGCCGTAAATAATCAACAGAGTCTTTTTTTTATATCCATGTCAATTATATTATTTCAAACGAAAACTGTCATTAAATTTACATAAGCGATGTAATCGTTCTAAGTAATGCAGTAATCAAAATAAGTGCTGCGTAATTTGTTGCATTATTTACATATTAGGCTGGTTGAAAGTCATTACGTTTTAGCAGAAATAATAAAAAAAATTGTAAGTTAATTATTTAAATATCAGCGGCTTCAGGATTTGGGGTGGTGGCGGTGCTCTTACTGATACAGTTTTGTATGTTTTTTGTAAATATATATTTTTCACATGTGTAAATACATATTGTGGATAGATATTGTTAGTTTTATGCTCTCTACAGATAAAAAAAAAACTGTACATATGAAGACTAGTTAGGGTTTCATGGAAAAATGTGGTATTTTTTGTAATTGCAGCAAAGAATGGTATGCAAGAATCTGATGTATGGAGTATTATCAGACGAATGGATTTGTAGTTGAGACTAGCTAAGTTAAACGTAGAACAGATAAAGACCAACATCACACTTCTTCCATTTTCAGAATTGTGCCATATTTGATGAAATATTTCTTGAATAAATCAAGATAGTCGGAAGGTAAAAACGTTTTACCAGAAAAGATATAACGCAAATGTAAGTCAAGCTTTTTTTTTTTTAAGCAAATTGCCTCAATCAAGGCGGGAGAGCCCCTAGCACGCTCGGGGGTTACAGAGAAGTGAGAGCAAGAGTAAAGAGGGGTGTTTGAGGAAAGGAAACATAAGGACAGGGATCAAGGTCAAGACATCAGAAGATGTCGATTGACATATTTAAATATTATTTATTAAAAATGTAATAAACTCCCTTTTCAGTGACTGCAACCCAGCAGCACGGCAAATATTTGATTACACGTATAAAGAAATCCGCATTGTTCCTGGAAAAATATGATAGAACTATTTTTTCAAAATGTTCTTTCTTTCTGAAAGTTTTTTTTAAACAATTCACCGAAAAGCAAAGCGGGACTGCTACGAGTAAGCAAGGGGCTACAGGGAGTGTAAGAGAAAAGACTGGGTATAGTGAGGGTTGAGGAAAAGATAAAAAGAAGAAAGGAGGATAAAAAGAAGAAAGGATTTGGATAAAAAAGAAGAAAGGAGGTGGATAAAAAGAATGAAGAAGGAGGATAAAAAAGAAGAAAGAGGTGGATAAAAAAAAAGAAAGGAGGATAAAAAGAAGAAAGGAGGAGGTTAAAAAATAAATATGGAGAAGGATAAAAAAGAAGAAAGGAGGGTAAAAAGAAGAAAGGAGGACGATAAAAAAGAAGAAAGGAGGAGGATAAAAAGAAGAAAGGAGGAGGTTAAAAAAGAGGAAAGGAGGAGGATAAAAAGAAGGAAGGAGGCTAAAAAGAAAAAAGGAGGATAAAAAGAAGAAAGGAGGGCAAAAAGAAGAAAGGAGGAGGTTAAAAAAGAAGGAAGGAGGATAAAAAGAAGAAAGGAGATGGATAAAGAAGAAAGGAGGAGGTTAAAAAAGAAGGAAGGAGGATAAAAAGGAGATGGATAAAGAAGAAAGGAGGAGGTTAAAAAAGAAGAAAGGAGGCGGTTAATAAAGAAGAAAGGAGGGTAAAAAGAAGAAAGGAGGAGGATAAAAAGAAGAAAGGAGGGTAAAAAGAAGCAAGGAGATGGATAAAAAGAAGAAAGGAGGGTAAAAAGAAGAAAGGAGGAGGATAAAAAGAAGAAAGGAGGAGGATAAAAAGAAGGAAGGAGGCTAAAAAGAAGAAAGGAGGATAAAAAGAAGAAAGGAGGAGGTTAAAAAAGAAGAAAGGAGGGTAAAAAGAAGAAAGGAGGAGGATAAAAAGAAGAAAGAGGAGGATAAAAAGAAAAAAGGAGGAGGTTAAAAAAGAAGAAAGGAGGAAGATAAAAAGAAGCAAGGAGATGGATAAAAAGAAGAAAGGAGGGTAAAAAGAAGAAAGGAGGAGGATAAAAAGAAGAAAGGAGGGTAAAAAGAAGAAAGGAGGAGGATAACAAGAAGAAAGGAGGGTAAAAAGAAGAAAGGAGGTGGATAAAAAAGAAGGAAGGTGGGTAAAAAGAAGAAAGGAGGAGGATAAAAGGAAGTAAGGAGGCGGATAAAAAGAAGAAAGGAGGGGCATAAAAAGATAAAAGGAGGTGGATAAAAAAGAAGAATGCGGAGGATGAAAAGAAGAAAGAAGGAAGATAAAAAGAAGAACGGCGATCAAGGCAACAGAAGATGTCGATTACATTTAAGATTTTGACGATTATAGTTATCAGGGAAGCAAGTAAGGGGAAGTGCGAGTGGAGAAGCTGTTGGAGTAGAAAAGGCAGTTACATTTAACATTTTCGACATTAAAAGGGTGGGAAGTGATGAAAACTTAGTAGCACGCTTAAAATCATGCCGTCGGAGTGCCAGTGTAAATAGCGCGTCGTAGCAGATGTCGTGAAAATATTTATAGTAAAGACAGAGGAAAGCCACATAATGTTGGTGAGAAAGTGACTAGAGTCGAGATGCCAGGCCTGGACCTGTCATATTGCATATCCGTCTCTGGATTTTGTCGAGAACTTCGAGATAAACAGCGAGGGCACCAGACCATGTGTTCTACCAGTTATGAAATGGTCAAGTAATCAAAGCAAATGAAAAAGCTGTAAGATGCTAAATCTGGTGAGTGAGGAGGCTATGGAAGAACCTCCCATCTTAAGAATCTTATTTGGAGGGGGGAATTGTTTGGCAGAGAGCTTTTTGTAATATTTTCTCTTTACCAAGGAAGGATACTTTTGACGTCATAACACTTGATCATGTTGCTGGAAATAAACGTCTACAGTGACAGTCCTTCCATATTCCATGAGTTGGTAATGGACGACGTCTTTAATATTCCACCACACACAAAGCAAGAACTTCAGTGGACGGAGTTCGTGTTTTGGTGCTGAAACTGTCACTGAGAGAGAGAGAGAGAGAGAGAGAGAGAGAGAGAGAGAGAGAGAGAGAGGGACACACACACACACCTATTCAGTATTTGTAATGTGTCAATATATATAAATGTATATATATACGTGTGTGTGTATATATATATATATATATATATATGTATGTATATATATATATATATGTATATATAAACACATATATATATATAAGTAAACATATACATTACAGATACATTTACATATATATATATATATATATATATAGGCATAAACATATCACACACATATATAAGCGAAACATATACATTGCAACATACATATATACATAAGCATAAACATATACTTTACACAAACATATATATATCTATATATCATATATAGTAATTCATCGATATATATATATATATATATATATATATATATGTAAATGTATATGTTTACGCTTATATATATATATATATATATATATATATATATATATATATATATAGGCATAAACATATCACATGAAAAATATATATTTACAAAAACATACAAAACTCTATCAGCACCCCCCAAATCCTGAAATATAATATATATATATATATATATATATATATATATATATATATATATATATATATAAAAATAAAAGAAAGAGGATGTAGTGGTTCCAACGAGAGAAAAAGTATGTATATTAAAAAGAAGAGAAGAGAGGTGCCGCAAACGTTTTTGGTTGTAATGTGGATTTATTTAGAAAAAATATTATGCTTTGTTTTACATAATTTTACTACACGTGTTTCTGGTCTTATGACCGTCTTCAAGTAAAAGCGGTCATTTCCACGTATCATTAAAAATAATTATTTTTTTCCTTATGTTTTTCAATGTTAAATATTCTCGATATGAGACATTCTCTGTTTTTGTGTTAGTAATCCGAATTTCTTTCTTGAATTGGCAATGAAGAGTTCTGCGCGAAGAGTCATAAAACAATTAAGGTTGGTCCAATCGAAATGATATATATAGTTTACTTACGTTATGCTTGTAGTTATGTCTGCCATCTTGGAAGATTATGTACTATTCAGAGGCGCTATATGAAGTCTTTCTTTATTCGTTATTGTAAGATTATCGGTTATACCGAGAGAATATCTTCATTATCTTTTACACTACTTCTTCATTTGGGCGGGGGAGGGTGTGGCTACGTCAGAAAGTCAACATTCCAGCATAAGTCTTTCTGTCGGAGTTTGGGCACAGTGTCCGCTGGTGTTGTCGAGAGATGTACTATCCAACAATAAAAATAGATAGAAAGAATGAGTGAGAGAGGGAGAGAAAGAGAGAGGCGGCGGTGGTGGTGGTGTGGTGAATAGTTACCGGAGAAGATAATGCACTTGATTAGGGAAATTCGTATTTCCGGTCATGGCTGTTCTTGTTTAATTTCGAATTAAAAAAATCCTAATGTCGATTTACAGAAGAGACAGTCTTCTTCACTTGTCAAATTGTCGCAAAATTATTTTTTTAAAGCTTATTTCTCCATAGTTTGACTTTGTGTAGAGAAAACTTTAGTAAAATTAATAAACATGCATATAAAAATGTATGGGAATTGTTTGTGTAGATAAGGTTATAACAAAATACTATGAAAAATAAACCCCTCCGTCTATGCAGTCGGCAAATAACGTTAAATTGTTCAATTAAGGGCCTCAAGAAAACAATTTTGTTTTTGTTTCAGTTCTTATTTATTTTGCATTTTTTTTCCTTTCATTATACATTCTTTTTTCCTTCTTTTGCTGTTTTCTTGATATGGCTTCTGCATTTTTTTCTCTTGAATAGCTTCTGGCTACCTTTTACGTCAACTCAATTCATCAGAGCGGAAAGAAAAAAAAACTGGGTAAGAGCTATACCATTCAGCGAGCGTAGCCAAACGCAAATATACCCGAACGAGAAAGTAAAAAAAAATAAAAAAAATAAAGTAGAGCTATTTCCAGACAAAGATCGAAACAAGGACAAAGAATATATGGAACAATGTCGCGTCGTTCAGGGACAAACCAATCAGAAGGTGAAAATTGTTTTTAATTGACGTAATTCTCGAGTGAACGCCAAAAAAAAATACTAATATGTTGTATTCGCCTTCTCGAACGTCTAGTTTTATTGTATATAAAATCCAATTGTGGCACAAGGCCGAAAATGGCGGGGCGGGGGGGGGATGGGCTAAAAATGGTCATCATTTACTATCTTAAATTTAACTAATGAGATTCACGACTCATTCACTTATTGCAATTTGAACATCCATCAAAAAGAACTTATGCATCATTATTCAATCCTCTATATACCACAATAACGCAATACTCTCAGGGGAGTCGGGCACTTCGGCGTGGTGTAATGGTTAGCAAGCTTGACTCGCTAGAACAATTACGACTAAGTCGTGAGTTCGATCCTCACTGGGTGCCCCCTACTTTCGGTTTTGTGCCACATCTAAGCTACGCTTGGAAAATCGCTACTCTCAAGGGACTTACAAATACACCCCATGTCATAAAAATTAACGATTATAAAATTCTATATGAAAAAATTTGTGGGTGATACGTAATGGAGGGGGGAAACCAAAACAAACTAAGATATCAAAACAAATACATAAAGATAACTGATCTTCGTTGAACTCGTCAAACCCTCAAAAGATTTAAGAGAGGCCGCTGTATTCTGTCTTTAGACAAAATCAAGATGGCTCTACTGATATAAAATTTTGGATTGTCACATTTCTTTTTTTTTCTTGGGGAATGAGAAAAATCGAAAAAAAGGGTGCTATGTTTTATAACACTTCTGACGATCTTAAGAAAAAAAATGAATCAATTTCTTTTAATTAATATCTAACTTTAATTAAACTCTTTTTAATCACTTCACCCCAAGTAAGGTGATAATGCCACTAAGACCAAGGGACAACAAAACATTCATAATAAGAAAATGAATGTTTTTTTTTCTTTTAAGTCTGTCTGTTTTTATTACTGTAATACAATTATGTATCTCTGTTAATTATTTCAATAAAATATTCAATATCTTTTCCCTCCTGAAATATTGAATAAAAATTTAAATATAGTTTTAACCAATGTAACACGTTTTGGGTAAGACGATAAACTACATCATGTTTTGATTTTCAAGATCTCAATATGGTTTGTCCGGTGAAAAGCTGAAACCTCCACTGATAATTTTTATGTCATGTTTCTTAAGGACGTAAAATTCTTACAATAAGAAAATATATATTTGCAGGTTTTAAATAACCTGAAAAAGGTTGATAACCCGTACAAAATACAAATCAATCAAAAACCTCAAGGACCTGGATGGTCAGCGCTCTCAACAGGTTCCCTTTCTTTATTACGATGACATCTTTGGTTTCCCTTTTGCATTCAAACCGGTTTGGAAATCAGAGTTCCCCTACACAACTAGCTGTTATTGAAATATAGAATAACTATAGCTAGAAGAATAATAGGTTCTTGCTTTTCCCAAGGGTGTTAGTGTGATGTAAACGCAAGGGGCAAGGCCAGTGTATGAACCAAGCTTGACGATTCCACTTTGCGTTACACTATTCGTAGTATTACTTCACAAAAATATTGTTAGTAAATATATATCCAGATGATACCACGGTGTAGGTGTGTAGTTCCAAATGTCTGGATAACCAGTGCCTAGCAGCGGATCTCTCCTCTGACTTAAACTAATCCACGGAGGAAATATGTGCACATATCTTTCAATAACTTCAAAAATGAGCTAGTAGCGTTTCATCCCCAGCAAGCAAACCCCAAACTTGCTTCAGTCCTGACCACAATGAGGTTCCTTGCCTTGAACGCCTTTTGTGTGTAAAGTTCCCTGGAGACCTACATTGAAACTCGTATATTCGTGCCATCTGTGAAATCGCTGGCAAAATGGCTGGTTCTTTGTATGGTGCCAGAAAATAGCTCACCCCTGTTGCTTTGTTTTATGTCTTGTGGAGGAAGAATTATTTTCCTCACTGCAACCCTTATCACACAGACGAAACGTTGATAACCTCTCACTACTTTATCGTTATGGTAGATGTTCGAAAGGGCTATATTTCTTAGACCAACCAGTTCAGACCTTCACAGCTAGGGCCCATCTTGTTGCGTTCATGATAGCAGACCATTCCCCTTCTCTCCGTGTTCCTTTAGTAAGGTTCAACTCCGATGGCTTCTTTCCAGAACAGACCTCTCAGAAAGATTCTTCCATGATCAATATAATCTGGGCCTCTTTAAATCTTACTTCCGTCTTCCCACAACATTACAGCAACTTCACTCAGTAACTCTCTACCTTGAGTGACACTTGAGCCTTATATTGGGTGAAATATAGTAATAATAATAATAATAATAAGGACCTTGAAATTGAAATTTCAAAAACGTGACACATGAGAACATTAGCATTCCCTGTTGTAGTTAGACCCCTAGGTTTGACTGAAAAAGATCCCAATAGATTCATTGAAGGGATTCCTGGCAGACCATGCCTTAAAGAAATACAGAAAATTCTTCCTACGGGTACAGACCACACCTTACGAAGGCCTTTATCTATGTAAAATATGTTTTTTTTTTAAATTGCTCAGTTGAAAATGTCATGATGCCATTTCTGAGCTTAGATCCCTGGACGGGACCCAGAAAGAAATGAGTACACATCAGAAATCAAAGAAAATAAAATAATAATAATAATGATAACTAGTTTTAGCCCGTGAAAAAAATCACGTTTCTCCTATTTGAATTTCCTGATGAATCTTAATTCTTAAGTTAATGATAGAATAAACTCATGCTGAGTTCCACAACAATAAAATATCCATAGAATTTCCCCTATCGCATCGTTAAATATTTGAGATTAACAACTTTAACAAAATATCTGGTCGTTATTTTAAGAAGGGAGTACAAATTAAAAATTTGAAATTGACAACTTTCTCCATGTCACTGAAGCGGACATTAAACACTTCTATCTTTCTTTCATTTCTTACTGAAACCAAGTAGCGTCTTTGATGTATTTTATATTCTCACGCAATCAAAACGGAATAGTCTATTTTAACGTATCCTGCTAATGCAGGAGACGTTAAATACTTATATTTATTTTTCTTTCTTTTTCACTGAAACCAAGTAGCGTTTCTGATATGTCTTGTCTTTCCAGGGGATCAAAACGGAATTGTTTATTGTTCATGAGGTATTGGCAGGGCGTGACGGTCGTGCGAACTAAGGAAGGGGGTAAATGCACAATTATTATATGATAATAGTAATTGAAATATAAATAGAAGAATGGTTATGTGGCAACGAAGGAGAAAAGCAAGTCTTATCTCGAAAAAGAATTCTTGTCCTCCGTGCTGTCTTTTGTAAAAGAAAACCGGAATCAAGACCGGATCGAATTTCGTGGGCCTCGAAATATGGAAATTATTCACGCTTCTCTAGTAGTTTCGACCAATCACAGCCTTTCTTACCCCAGTGAAAGAATGCTGATATCGAAATACCTTAGTAGATCCATTTTCGCAATACAAGAAGACAGGTGCAACGTAAACTCCATCGGCCAATCAGTCTAATGGACCATATAACGAATTTTTTTTAAGCATTCAAACCCAAGGAAGGCGGGAAGCCACTAGCACGCAGGGGGTTTCAGAGAGGAGCGATAGAGGAAGAGGAGTGATAGAGGAAGAGGAGCGATAGAGGAAGAGGAGTGATAGAGGAAGAGGAGTGATAGAGGAAGAGGAGCGATAGAGGAAAGGATGAAGAGAAGGATAGGGAATAGATCAGGGCATCTGGAGACGTCGATTGATGTTACATTTGAATAGTTGGAGATTATAGTTATCAGGAAAACAAGAAATGGGGAGGGAGTTCCACAGGCAAGAAGTGCAAGACATGAAGCTATTGGAGTAGAAGAGACGGCTACATTTAACAGTTTCGACAGTGAAAGGGTGAGAGCGAGATGTCAGCCTAGTTGAGCGCTTAAATTCATGAAGTAACCGAATTCTGATGACTAGAGCGCGCAGAATAGATAAAAAATAGGACAAGAAGAGTTCGGGTCTGTTTCCACACACTGGAACAAGGAGTGTGATATTTATACTCAGAATAATATTAAAAAGAGAAATAGAAATGCAGAAGGATGAGTACATATGCTTTATAGAAAAATATTACCAGCAATACATTTTTGAAGAAAAAATATTACCAGCGATAAAAATCTTGTAAGCATTAAATAACCCACTGAGGTGTTGATATGCCGTAAAATACAACAAACCAAACCAATTGCAAGAATACAGAATGTATGGTTATTAGTAATATGCAGACAGTCCAGCATGCAAATTACAAATTGGAGATACCAAAATCAAACAAGTACAATAATTTAAATATCTGGGAAGTGTTTTAACAGAGATCGGATAATTCTAAGCAAAAATCTGTAGGCACATTGCACCAGTGAAAGAAGACTTTCAAAAGCTAAGCAAAGTATAAAGTAACAGGAAAAATTCGTTAGAAACAGAGAAATGAGTACTGAGCTGATACGTAATATCATTCTTATGTATATGGAAGGGAATTGAGGACGATTTCCTCACAGATATTTGAAGAAACAGAAATGTGATTCGACAGAAAGACGCTGAGAATTACTTAGACTGAACATCTGAGCAGCAATGAAGTTTTAAAGAAAATGGTAAAAAAAGTGATACTTATACTTAGCATCAACACTATTTACATTATTTGGACTGTTGTCCTCATCTTTGTTGCCACATTTATCACAACGTTTCGGCCGTTGTACGCTCCGGCATTCTTCAGGTGGTTGGAATGTCGAAACGTTGTGATAAATATGGTAACAAACATGAGGAAAATAGTCTGAATAATGTAAATAGTATACATAATACCTCATCTCAGAAATATAGACAGATACTTAGCATCAAGTGTAGACAACTGAAATTTTGTGGCCACCTTACTGAGGAAAGAAGGCTTGGAGAATTTGTTATTTACAGGACAGATTGAAGAAGAAAACAACGTATAATCTATCTGGAGATCTTGGTGGCGGAACAAGGTTTAGGAGATATGAAAAGTCAAAATTTATAAGGAAATATTAATGACTGGAAATTCTCAAGAGCTCTGATCGCTAACGTCCTGATGGAACACGGCACAAAGAAAAAGAGATGAAGACTTTGGACGACAGGAACATTTTCATGGTTCTTCGTGGGTCACGACGGTAATTTTGTCTAGTGAATTTTGGATATAAGTTTTGCACTCACCCCCCACCACTTTTGATTTGCACTTCCAGCATTTTTTTTTTTTTACTTTGACTTGCGAAACTTATTTAGGCCCTTTGGAATTACGAAACCGTAGTTTTTATTTTGGGATCTGAAAGTTCCATTGCTATTTTCTCACGGGATATTAAATAAAAGCAAGTAGAAATGATGGAATTAAAACGAACCACTTGATATAAAACAGAGGAAATATCTTGCAAAAAAAAAAGCCTGAAAGGGTTGACGGTAAAAATCTCACGAAAACTTATCTTGGATCAAATGACGAGACATTTTGCCAATATGGCGTCACTTATTGACAGAACATGTAACTTTTTATGTTTTACTGAAAATAAAGCAATTTATTTCCCTCGTTTCGATAATGAATTTTATTTTAACATTTTTTAGCAAGATCGCGACATTTGTTCTACTGGTAAATTTAACTTAGGAAATAACAGATTTAGACGGTAAGAAATTTTCTGACATTTAATAAGATCGTCTCCAGTTAAGAAACAAAATAAACATATTTTACATACGCCATGTTTATGCAAATTTTAGGTTTTATTCTCGGATTAGGATTCAAAGCACTTCCTGGAGTGGGATACTGAAGGTAAAGAAAGCAATGATTTCCATATAGCGGCACATGAGATTTTTTTTTACTGATATGACATCATACACGGATATTGATAATATATAGGAACCTCATGGGGAAGAAATTATTTTTCCACTGAAAAAATGCCGCCAGATAACTAAAGCATTAAAAGAAAATATAATAATCCAAAGTGCTTAAGAAAATATCTAACTGTAGAAGAGAAACTGTTTTATCTATTATGACTTGTCAGGAGTTCCATCAGAATATTTGTTTATCCAAATAGTTTTGCGAAAGATTATTTACATTCAAACTAACGCGCTCATGTTTGTTGTTATGCTGGAATCTCCCGTCCATCATACGTCTCTCGGCGTATGATGGACGAGCAACTCAGTTTCTAGGAAACAACACTTGCACATATGATTTGATTATAGCGGTGAAGGCTTTGTGCAGAGCTAACCTCACCTTTTGAAGAGCTGAATACAGAGACCTGGTTCACCACCTGCCTCGATGTCCCTTTCCTAGACCAGCTGCCATCCAAGGCTATAGAACCCAGTCTGTCCTGATATTTACCCATAGCTGGGGGAGAAGATGAGGATTCATACCTTTCCCAAGGGTATTAACACATAAGTGAATGTAATGGATTTAACTGGTATTCGAACTACGATTTATCAATCCAAGCCGCTATTCACTACTCAACTGTGCCTCCTCCTCCTCCTCTGCCCCCTCTCTCTCGACATATATATATATATAACCACCCATTTTGAAGGCCGAATATAGGGACCTAGTGCACCGTGTGCCACAAGGTCCCCAAACGACCCTCCGCAGTTTTTGAATTCATATTTTTCCTTCTTCTAGACAAGTTGCCATCCAAGGCCATAGAAACCAGCCTGTTCTGCTATTTACCCATAGCTGGGGGAGAAGAAGAGGATTCATACCTTTCCAAAGGGTATTAGCACGTAAGTGAATGTAATGGATTCAACTGGAATTCGAACTCCGAGCCGCTATTCACTACTCAACTGTGCCTCCTCCTCCCCTGCCCCTCTCCCCACCCGTCTCTCTCTCTCTCTCTCGATATATATATATATAACCACACTTTTTGAAGGGACGAATATAGAGACCTGGTGCACCGTGTGCCACAAGGTCTCCAAACGACCCTCCGCAGGTATTGAATTCAGAGTTGTACTTCTCCTAGACAAGTTGCCATCCAAGGCTATAGAACCCATTCTGTCCTGCTATTTACTCATAGCTGGAGGGAGAAGATGATGGTTAATACCTTTCCCAAGGGTATTAGCACGTAAGTGAATGTAATGGATTCAATTGGATTCCTCAATCCAAGCCGCTATCCATTACTCCACCGTGCTTCCTCGTTGTTATAACAACGTTTCTATTTGTATCATCGTCTGCTTTAACCTGTATCCAAGACTTTAATTTTTTCTTTGCTGATCACTTCCTTTATGATAATAATGTTGATGACTAAATTGTCCGCCAACGTGCGGATTCAGCACTAGAAGCTTCCAGTTTCACCAAAACCTTCTCTCGTCATTCATTCAAAGTCGACGTTTGCCTTTGTAAGTGTTTGGTTGGAGGTGAAAGAAAATCAGAGTACAAGAAGGTACCGATTCCGTGGATTTATTTAATCTGGATTCAACTTTCCAGGAATTGACCTAGACCCTTGATTCCATGACCTTCTTCTGCGGCAAATAGGGATCAAATGAGACCTGCAGAATCCAGTTATGAAACTGCAACGGACTGCCGCTGTCTCTGTTTTAATTTCGAGTGGCGCCTTCTATAGCATGTCCATTATGCGTAGCCCTCTTCATCCGCTGGTTCAACAGTTGAAATCTGTTGAAATCATCATCCGCTTGTTCCATCATTGATGTCGTGCTTAGTCTGCATCCACCTCTTCGGCATTGCATCCCAAGGCCCTACTAGGAGTTTAATACTCTCGACGGTATCACTCTCAGAGTCAATGTACCATGCAAGCCTTTTCATACTGTTGAAACTTGACTAATGCATGGAATAATAATGCAACACAAAATGTACTTAGAACAAAATGTATTGAACAAGAAAGTGTACACAATATTTACATATAGTCTTTTGTATATTTCCGGTAAGACCGTTCCTGGAGAATGTGTTGACTGAGTCGCAGTCGGGCAGAGTCTCTGGTTGAATCTCTTGATTCCTCCCTCTCTTCCCGGTACCAACCATATTTATATAGTCGGTACTCCACCATGCAAATTAGGTGGATCCTACCACAACAGATACCGACAAGGATCAACCATCAAAGGTCTATTGGTATATCTCAAGTAGAACTGTTATATCCGATTCATCGCTAAAGTTGCAGGAAAAAATCATCGGTTCCTTGTGCTACTCCAGACATCGCCAGACCCTTCCTGCGATACTTTATAGTTAAAAGCGTAAGATCACACCAACAATGAAATATCGATGCCATATATGTGATGGAGCTGACCAATACACGCTTTCCAGTCTTGCATAGGTTCAACACCGTTTTGTTGGTGATTCGTCCCGAGAACCATTATATTTTAGATTGGATTCCCGAGAGAATTTCTTCCTCAAAGACAACAATGTTAATCACTTCAAGTCTAAGATAAACAGTTATCTATCCCACACATGACCCTAATGTAAACTTATTTCCTCTACATACGTCTATACAACAACCTCACTCAGTAATCCACTACTTTGAGTGGCTCTTTTGGCGTGTAATAGATAAATATTAATAAATATCATTAATGAACGTGTTTATACATTTCTTGAAAATTCTTTTGGGTTCAGGGCAAAGCAAGTAATGCGATATAGGTAAGGTTTAACAAATGTACCCGCAAAAATTATTAGATCATAAAAAATGGGAAACAACTACAATGTAATATTTATTATTTAACATCTCTGTATATAAAACAGAGGATGTCTGTCTGTCTGTCTGTCTGTGTGATACTTTTTCACTCGAGATTCATCCAACCGATTTTGACCAAACTTGGCACATACATTGTACACTGTAAGAGATAGGTTCTTAGCGTAAAATATCGATAATTTTTTTGTTGTGACCAAGTATATTGGTTAAGGAATAACAAAACAAGAGGTTGCAGATAAATAGTGTATTGAAAAGTAAATACAACAGAAGTGTGTTACACAACTTGGGAGTGTGTGTCGGTTGACCAGCGTTCAATCTATATCACCGTTCCCCACGAGGCTTACATTTCCTACTACATTATAGTAAGTGGAAGAGTCCATAATAGACTCATTAGAGAGAAGACACTACAACATTCTTAAAAAATCAATAATCGATAAAGCCGATCAAAAATCGATAAATTCAAAATGTTTTGCCTCAGATTTCGTTCAGACTCGGTATGTAGGTTACTTACATCATGACGAGTTCAACGATACCTTTTTTTTTCCAATGCCATTGTGTTCAGCGAAAATCCGCAAATACAAAGTGATGTTAACACAAATTTTACACTAAAAAACTCTTTCAATTTTCAAGAAATCTAATACAAACTTCACTCAATTGTAGCCAACAATATGTTGATTGTTTAACAGTCATTTAACTTGGTAATTGAGTCTACCCATATAGTGAAAAACGTCATAAATAGCGAAAAATGGTGATCTTTCAACCAATTTTCCTCATTTCTTTATAAATGTATCCTCTTTTACATCCCTGGCAGCACACTGACAAATTGAAATTCAAAAACTCCAAAATAATTGTGATCTTCATCTTGCCTGTTTTACCCGTTCATGTCTTCGGCTAACTTCGATTGAATAAATGCAGACTACTTCTGTTATTCAATAAGTGCATTAATTCAAAATGTTTTTTTTAATGAAAGTGTGTCAAAGTAATTGAAAACGATAGACTCTGTTACATGTAAACATGATGCTGTTTTTGCTTCATTCTAATTGAACGCTTTTTCTGTTCGACCAGCTAGCTAAGTCTGCTAATAAAGTAATAACTATGAAATTAACTTATAAATAGTGTTTAACATGTTTGCTGTCATTTCTCGGAAAATGTATGAATCCAGTTTGTTAAACTTTGCAAGTTCTTTTTTAATCAATTCACTCCAAGTAAGGCGATAATGCCACTAAGGTTTGGTTGGCTTGGTTGTTTTTGTTTAGCGGCATATCAACACCTCTATGGGTTATTTAATGCCGAAATCTAAATATTTTATACGCAGTTTTACGGCTTCAACTACAGATATTTTGTACATAATTTTATACTTTCAGAGTAAACATAGGTTTTATAGATCTATTGTAGGTGTTATATGTTTTGATCTAACCCAATTTCTTTTAGGTAGGACATTATGTTAACGGTTTCTGTATTTTGAAATGATTTTGTCCTGTTGGTTTCCTTGTAGTATTTATGTCTTACAGGTGCTAAATATGTGCATCCGGGAGAGTTTGGCATATAGTAAATGTTAGGCAAGATTGAATGCGTGATGCATGGTGTGGCCTTTGTGCTAATGCCCCTAAGACGCAAGGGGCCACTGGGAGTGAACGAAAATACTTTAAAAGAAATTGAATACCTCGACCCTAAACAGAAGAGAAGGGATAAGCTTCTACGTAGGTTCAAAAGACTAGGGAGGAGCGTGAACCGCACGATGGACGGACTTATCTACTCCTAGTGAGGAAAAAGTAAATAGTAAATAAAAGTTTTAGGCAAAGACGTTAGAAGCATGGAGTTGAGGTAGACTTTAGAAGGAACCGGAAAACCCGATCCTAAACAAGAAACAAGGGAAAAAACCCTATTTCTGTTAAAAGAAAAAAAAACAAAACAAAACAACAAAAAAATAACAGGGCAGGGTGATCCTTAAAGATGTTTCGAGCATCTGGATTTGTACATTTTTTCTTGTCAATTGGCATAAAAATGTTAAATGGTGTGTTAAACTAAACATGATTTTCGAATTAATAACAAACAATTCCGTCTTTTAGAATTAAAATCTTTAAAAAAAAGTTCGCAAGCGATATGTAAGAATTCTTTTAGTGCTAGATTTACATTTTGTTAGGTTCTCATAAAAGAAGTAGACAAAATTGATTAAATAAAATTGACGAGGGATATTTCGATGATTATTTCAATTATCATCGGAACATTATCATAATTAAGAAAATAGATATTACGATGGTCTTATGGACATCATTTGTATAATCTTTGAAACAATATGAATGAAAACAGATACTGCTGTTTCTTCTTTAAAATAGATATACACCATACCAGCTAATTCTTTCACAATTATAGCAGGATTTGTTAATAAGAACTTATAATTGAAATAATAATAAAATCAGATTCAATTAATGTCTGTTCATGACGTCATCAATCATTGCTTTCTACGTAATTCGTTTACCTTTTTATCCCTGAATTGAGAGAGACAGTAAAGTGATTTCCGTTTGCCTTCGCGGTCTTAAACTTTCAGATATCCTTCTAGACTCACCCCTAAGCAAAGCTAGAAGACTCCGACTACTTTACGGTTTTGCCCACAGATGGCAGCGAAGAGTGAAAGGATGAATTAAATTTGCCAACTGAAAAGGAAATCTAAAGTACTGAACACGAGTTTTTACTGTATCCCACTTAAGTCGTCAACATGTAGATGTTAATACCTCTAATCTATTAATATCAGAAGCAACGAGAATCGTACATGGTTTATTATTATTTTGGTGCCACACCTTGATGTAGTTAATGGCAATTCTGTTACTGAGGCATGGTGCCAGCAAGACTCCTCATAAACACAAGAACATTTCAGAGATTACCCACATAATAAATGAAGGCAATTTTCTGGGGCGCTACAATCTTGATTTCAATTGTAATTTTCTCTAAGCTCTCTTTCAAGCTTCTTGATAGTGTTTCAAGGGTACCCATTAATAAAGAAATTATTTCAATGCTACGTTCCGTAGCTTCTTTATCTCCCTATCCAGATCCTGGTATTTTCAGTATATTCAGTTTTTTTTTCGAAAAATCAATTCTTGTATCATATGGAACAGCCAAATCAATACTTTCTTTATCTATAGCAATAAGATGCATAATAACATCACCTCTCTAGGCTGAGAAATTATTATTATTATTATTTTAAAAGAAATAAGCAAAATACTTATTTAATAATGCCCCCAAAGTTTTACAAATGCAAAGTCATTAACTGAGTTTATTCGATTTTTTGTGTTGTATGTGACCGACACCAGGATATACCAGTTGAACTATCAGGTCATCCCATAAGTTCTGTCCGAATTTTGAATAAAGAAAACAAGTGACCAAATGTTACATTTAATTACAGATTCAATCAACAATGATTATCTATGACTTCCTTCCATTTATTAACAAGCTTACTAATTCCATCACTGTAAGATTCTTTTGGCTTTGATTCGAAGAACTCACAAATGTCAGTTTTAACCTCTTCCTGTGTTACAAAAGCTGTTTCTTCCAAATGATTCTGTAAGCTACGAAACAAATGGTAGTCTGAAGGAGCAAGATCGGAAGAATAAGGTGGATGAGGAATTTTCTCCCAACCAAGTTCTTCGATCATTTGGTGACGTGATTCTTGCTGTGTTGGGTCGCGCGTTTATCCTGATGAAACATCACCTCTTTTCGATTCACTAGAGCAGGTCTTTTTTTCCTCAAAGCTTGGTTCAAACGCTATATAACAGTATATTTGAGCATTAATTGTTGCATTAGGTGGTAAGAATTCAAAATGGATTATTCCTTGGCGATCCCACCAGATTGAAAGAAGACCTTTTTGCCCATGAAGTTCCCTTCTCGGCTGTGGCTGGGGTCCTTCCCCTTTACCAAGCCACTGTCTACGACGCTTAAGATTTCGATAAAAGATCCATTTTTCGTCGCCAGTCACAAGTCTATCCAAAAAAGGTGAAACAAGTTGGCGAGAATGGAGGAAAGAGCAGATGTCAACTCGGGATTTGAGGTTGTTTTCAGACAATTCATGAGGCACCCATTTTCCAAGTTTAGGAACTGTTCCAAGTTGTTGAAGATGACGATGAACAGTTGTATGGTTTGAACTGAGAACCACTGCCAATTCTTCAACTGATAAAGCAGGATTTTCTTCAAGGGCTGCTTCAAGAAGCTTTTCATCAAACTCAACTGGACGTCCGGTTCGATCTTCATCTTCAAGGGTGAAATCTCCACCTCTGAATTTTGCAAACCATCTTCTGCAAGTTCTTTCATTCACACATTCCTCTCCATAAACTGAGTGAATGTTTCTAGCTGCTTCGGCTGCTGAGTTTGCTTTCTTGAACTCATAAAGCATTATGTGCCTCAAATGATTCTTGGGTACTTTCATGTTAGCAGGGTTTTAATCAAACAACATTTAATTTTATTGTTCTCTGAAATAAAATTTGATCAGTTTAAATGCATCTAAACATGAAAACAATGTTCAGCTCCATTAGACATTATAAAATACTTTTTAAATTCCGTTCATTTTAAAAAAAAAGGTAAAATTCGGACAGAACAGGTATTACCTGATAAATCAAACTTAATTTCAATGAGAAATTTTGGCTGATTTTGTTTAGTGACATATCAACACCTCTATGGGTTATTTAATGCTGAAATCTAAATATTTCGAACACAAATTTATGGCTACAACTAAATATACTTTAAATGCAATTTGTATACCTTCAACTACAGACAAAATGTATTGTTGGTCATTTTGCTATAAAACGTATTGTTACTAATTATATTATAAACATGTATTTCTGGCCATTTTAATATAACTATGTATTTTTAGTAATTTTTTAATAAAAAAATATATTGTTGGCATTTTTACTATAGATGTATTTTTATACTTTCATAGTGTTATATTTTTGTTTGGGAGCTTGGATGCTACCAGCTGGTACCACCCAGGATTAGGGTGGACCTAGGAGCAACAGCAGTTAAGCGGTGGTCCCACGCTCCTAAAAAAAAATACAATCTTGCAATCAGAGGTCTTGCTGCCGGATATAGTTTATCGTCGTACCCAGGACTATAAGCAACCTTTGTTCTAAATAAAGTCGATCTATGATGGTCCCAATATATACTGAGCTCACACGAGATGATACCTAAAATAGATTTGGCACTTAGTGTTACACAAATACCAAAGAAGATAGGTATATTAGCAGGTTGGTATGGGGGATGGACTCCTAGCCACAAGGAACCGATTCGTGTCTTCACATGTAAACGGGTGGTCGATCCAGCTGTGCTTAGGATGTGCTTATGTGGGACATCCGGATAAAAAGTGTATATGAGCCCTCTAGTCTCTTCCAACTTTTAACTCTTACATTCTCGTGAAAAGGAAAAAAAATGCAGATTCGGAGAAACCCTCTAAAGCCACATACCCACTCACCGACATTAATTGACGAAATCCAGAGTTGAATGAACAATAATTTTACGCATTAGAGATTTTGTCTCCTGAATTTATCTGCCCATACAACGATAGATTGCATTTTTTTACATCTGTATTTATGTAACGGGCAACAGGCGACTTCTACTTGAAGCGCTTGGAATATTATCATAACCAGTTATAACAGTCATAAAAAAGACAAATTGTACGCAAATTGCCGCCTGCATTTGTAAATAAAAGAGATAATTTGACACAAGAGGCAAGACAATTAAAACGCCCAAATCTGTACAGACAGCAACGAATGGCATTATCGACTTAACCATTAGCAACTGAAACAAGATAATTTACTCAATAGGCCAGTGTTTCAAAATACATTAGCATTATAAGAAAACGGTCGTATATAGATTCTGACAATCTAAAGTGACCTGGTTCGGCACCATTCTATTAAAAGACCAAAATGTCGTGGCGACAAGTTGTCATCAGTGTCATCAACTTATCACTAACAATTATGATATTCACACGGGCAATTATACAGGAGAAATATTATTGGTACGGCTCAGCTGATAAACATGATTTGGTACAGGTGCTACAGTTATGATTTCGACAAAGAAATCCTTGTATCAATATGTTTTTATTTTAACATTACAAATCCCAAAATCCAGAAAATCTTAAAATTCCCAGGAAGAACGAGGGAATTTTAAGATTTTCCGGATTTTCGGTAGTTGTCAAGTTGAAATTTAGCTCGAAATAACAAAAACAAGTATCCCTTGATATTTTTTTTTTAACCAAAACTTACCACAAGACTCAAGAGCCACTCAAAGTAAAGAGTTACTGAATGAGGTGCGTGATATGAATATAAGAAGACGAGATAGGAAGTAAATATTTATTATTGTAAAATACAATAATTGCGGCACGTCGCCAAAAAAAGTGGGGTGTGGGGTGAGGCTGGTCATCATTAAATATCCTGTACCCTAGCTAATCCAATTCATGACCCATCCATTCAATACATGTAACACATATACCAAAAGAAGACATCCTTCACCTTTTACTCCTGCATATATCAGAATACCGCATACACAAAGGGAACGTACAAAAGAAACCCCATCAATTAAAAATCTCTTATGTACAAATATCCTGTGTACAAATGTTCGTAAAATATATATATATAAAAATCTGAAGATGATATGAAATGAGGGGGAAGGTTATGAATCCCAATTACAAACAATATATAACAAATGTAAAACAGAAAATAACAGATGTTAGTAGAACCCGTCCACCCTTACAAATATAAGAGTTGCCCTTGTATTCTCTCATTAGACAGTATCAAGAAGCTAACTCTCTAAAGGAATGGGAAGTATAAAATAAATGTGGGCGTGGTGACATCAAAGAAAGGAGGAGATAGGAAGTAAAGAGTATGTAGGATAGATAACGGGTGACACTTGACCTGAAGATGTGCCCAGCGAAACGTTCAATGAGGGCCATTAGAGGAGAAATAGAAAATGCTTGTGCAGCAACCCCAATGAACACTTTGGTCGACGTTGACCAAGCAGTAGTTCGCCGTACTAATAAATGTCTGGAAGCCAAAAGCCACCATTTTGCGCATCTATTTTGATTGTACAGTTCAAAACTAACTTAATATTAATTCTTTTTCTTTCCTGATGTGTCTATACATTTGTTTGACGGACTCTTTCTCTCATTCTTTCTCTCTCTCTCTCTCTCTCTTTCTCTCTCTCTACACACACACACACGCGCGCGCGCACAAACACACGCGCGCGCGCACAAACACACGCGCGCGCGCACACACACACACATATATATATCATAAAGAAGTAATTATACAAAGAATTAATTCGCAATAATTTCTTTATAAGGTATATGTTGCACAAATTGATATACATGTATATATAACTATATGTACACATATATATATATATATATATATATACAATATATATATATATACATACATATATATACATATATATATATATATATATATATATACACATATATATACATATATATACGTATATATACATATATATAGACATGTATACATATATATATATATATATATATATATATATTATTTGACAGAAATATATGATAGAGACATTTGTACGTATTTACAAACAGACAAATTAAATATATTTATATATTTATATATATATATATATATATATATATTGAATAAAATATATATATATGTATTTGACAGACCACGTTAAGATTCCATGTAATAAGCTATTTCACCATAACCCCTTTAACAGGGTTCTGGATCATCAGACTTTACTTCCAAAAGCTGAAATGAAAAATGAACAGAAATTCACACGTTTTTTACGGACCTCATCAAGTATACGAAAAGTTAACGAAGTGAGGAAGTGAGGTGGGAGAGAGGATATGAGTGTGTCATATGTATCATTTTAGTTTCCTATTTTAACCCCAGTGTGTCGGCTGGATGTTGCTCAAATTTAACGCGTCTCGTCTCTAGATAAAGCTGGTTAAGGGGTGAACGATAAGAACTACATTAAAGGAAGACGTTACAACAACCCCAATAAATTACACGACAGGTTTCATTCAAATTCTTAGACGCTGTCAGTTCGCGTTACTTTAACGTGCATATTTGGGGTGTATACTTGTGTGTATATGTATATATGTAAGTATAAGTATACATGGAGATAGGTATGGAGACATGTGGATGTGCGTTTTCTCTGCAGGTGTATATGTGTAAAGATGGAAATATACATATATCGTTTCGTGTGAATGTGTGTGTAGGTGTATATAGGAACTCATAGGCATATAAGAAGATATAGGTATGTGGTTACAAATAGGGGTTTAACACATGTGTAGATAAGAAATTGTAAAAGAAGGGCCTAATTTTCTGCTAGTGACATCTCTTCCAAATTTCTCCTCTAATATTCTCCAATTGGAAGTGAATTTTAAATAGCACGAAGGGAAAGTTTAGATTAGTATTTTAATTGAGATTGAAAGATACTACCCCAGTGTGGAGAATAAAATTATTTAAATGGGAATAACTGTTGATAATTGGGTACATAAAAACAACCACGAGTTTACTTAATGAACAAGAATCAAAACAATCACGAGTTTACTTAATGAACAAAAATCAAACGAATAAATGTCAACCTAACAAGCTATAAGATAAAAGTTTTAGTGGAAAAAAAAGTACTAAATATAAATTGGATTGCTCTTTCAATGTTCTGTCTATGGATTTTTCCAATCGACTGCTTCATAGAAAATACCCAAAACTCCGCCGAATTTCAAATTAATTTCTTCGTAGATTGTTTTAAAATTTAGATATTTATCAAACCTTAACCTCCCAAATATGCACGTTAAAGTAACGAGAACTGACAGCGTCTAAGAATTTCTCAGTAGGAATAACATCATCACAGGCTATACATGGCTAGATCAATTTAGTTGCTCAGTGACCTACATTGTGATCATTGCCATGTTAAATCGCTTAATTTAATAGCTCATTGCATTAATAAGAGACTAATTAATTAAGAGAAGGCCAGTATAAATTAATTAAGAAAGCATAAACGATACATTATTTTAAAGGTTTTATGCCAACCAATGTCATTTCAGTCTATTTATGTCTCTCATATAATACATATACATACATATATATATATATATATATATATATATATATATATATGGTGGACTCTCCCGTCGTATTCGACGTATGAGTGTCAAGCAGCTCAGTTCGTAGGAATCGAAAGCCAGACCCTACCACATATGATTTGATTATAGTAATGAAGTCTTTACGCAGAACAAACCATACTTTTTAAACAGCTGACCCTCCGCAAGGTTTTGAATTCAGAGTTCTCTCAGACAAGCTGCTATCCAAGTCTATAGAACCCAATATGTCCTGCTATTTACCCATAGCTGGAGGGAGAAGAAGAGGAGTTATATCTCTCCAATTCCTCATTCCACTACTCCAACGTGCCTCCTCTATATCTCTATCTCTATTTCTCTCTATATCGCTATTTTATCTCACTCTCTCTCTCTCTCTCTCTCTCTCTATATATATATATATATATATATATATATATATATATATATATATATATATATGCATTTATATATATATATGTATATCTATATATACATATATAATATTCTATTAATAAATATATATAATATATATATATATATATATATATATATATATAGCTATACACTAATATTGCACGCTTTTTAAATATAAATATATATTTATATATATATGTAATTTATATATATATTATCCATAATATATGAATAATATATATAACTTGCATATATATATATATATAAATACATGCACATTATATATATATATATATATTAGTAGATTTTAAATATATATATATATGTATATATACATACATACATATATATATATATATATATATATATATATATATATATATAAATAAAATATAATATATAAATAAAGTAAATAATAAACAAAGTAGCAATCCATTATGACCAAAATATTAGTTAGACTAAAAAATCAAACCCAAAAATCGGACGAAAAAAATAGCTATAACTGTTATATAACGATAAAAAAAATAAAATAAAATAAAAAATAAAATAAAATAAAAATAAAAAATAAATACTACGTTACTTAAAAATCGAAAACCGAAAAAATATACAAGTAAAATAAATTGACCTAAATTCATCCAAGTAAATAAATAAACAAACCTATCCCTATAAAGTTACCGTTAGAAAAAACAAATAAAGATAATCAACACAAATAATCACAAATTAAAAACTGTTCCTGCCAAAATAGTTAGAATAAACTATAAACAACCCCAAAGCCGAACAAATAGCTTTAATTAAATTCTCAAACCAAAACAAAACTATTAAATAAGAGATATAAACAAATTTTTCCTACGTTAATAAAAACACCGATTAAAAAAAAAGTAAATAAATAAATAAATAAAATAAGAAACAAAAAATGAAATTAAATAAAAACAAGTAAAATAATTTAACCGAAACAAATAAATAAATAAACGACTTCCGGTAAAATAACCGCCATAATAGACTACCCACAATGCACCACTGACCCGTATATGTATAAATAGCCGAGAAAAATAACAGCACACGTGGCCTGACCATTGCATATAGCATGAAACAGACTGTCGCCTCTAAGTGTTGACTTCTATGTTCACTTTTATATATATATATATATATATATATATATATATATATATATATATATATATATATATATATATATATTATGTGGTGCAGCTCAATTTATATTACAATGAATCATTCATACAAATTAGATTACAGTACATTAGTAAAGTTAATGATATAAAATGACAAAATCTCTTCGCAAACAAAATTTTGAAGTTGCATTAACCTACGAACAACTCGATGAATGTTATAATCCTTGTTTTTAGTAACTACAAGTTGTATGTCATTTTTTAATTTACTAGTACTTTCAACTGCACACACAATCATCCTCAGGCATGGAAATTATTTTGTGTGTAGTAAATCCAGGTAGTATCAGAGACGAAAGATTAAATACAAATCGAAATATGCTTTTTAGAAATGTGTTATTGTTAACGGATAAAAACTTATCGCAACGTTAAGGTTGATTTTTTCTGAAAATTTAAGAGAGTGCGTTTTTGACTAATATGGTTATTTGAGAATTTTTTTTTTGTAGGAGTTTATCAGTCAATGTGTCATTAATTAAATTGTTTAATAAATAGAGTAATGTCTTAGTTGTTATCCCGAAAATACAAAAAAAAAAAAAAAAATTCTCAAATTAGCATATAATGATTCATTGTAAATTAACTTGAACTGCCGCACATATTTGATTTAAAAAAAAACTGATCTGACGAGCAAATTTTCTTATACTTATAAGATTATCACTACTATATATATATATATATATATATATATATATATATATATATATATATATATATGTGAAATGTATATAAATATAAATAAATATATATATGTATAATTATTTATATATTATATGCGCGGTATTTATTAGAAAAACGCTCAATATCAGAGATAGAGCTAACATATTTGGTTGGATAGATGTGAGTTTGTGACCCTGGGTTTCACGCTTTAGCGATCGTCAGACAAAATTATATATATATATATATATATATATAATTTTTAATCCGAGATTTCTTTATGATTATAAATGTTATTTTCATTTGAGTGGCTATCCCTGTTCTTGCTATTTTTTGTTTGTTTTTATTTTATTAAATTAACAACAACCTAACACTTTTTGTCCATTTAAGTCTTAAAGGACGAAACCTTCTCACGAAAACTTTTCCCTGTCTGTCATATTTTTCATATATATATATATATATATATATATATATATATATATTGAGGAAGTGGAGTGCCGAGTTCAAATTCTAGTCGGGTACATTAAATTCACTTAAATGCTAATATCCCTAAGAAAGGTATGAATATATTCCCCCCCCCACTCATTGGTAAATAGCAGGAGAGGTTGCCCCTTATAGCCTTGGTTGTCAACTAATTTAGGAGAAAGTAAACTCAAACCAGCCTGGAAAAGTTTGAGCTCCGTCAGGCTGTCTATGTAGCTGGTATGGATGTGGTAGTTATGATGGCCACTACGACACTAATGGCTACGGGATTCATGTCGTATTAGATTGAGAATTCCTACTAAAGACAGATTGCGTTTCCAATAAAATTGTCATGCATATAATAAACTCTATTTATTCAGTAAGTACTGGCCAATTTCCTAATGACTGCCAATTCTTTGGAATTTCCAAAACCTTTTTTATATCAACATTTAGTAGAAAAGATATTATAAATCACTAGCAGCATGACCCGGCGTTGCCCGTGCTTGATTCAAAAATCGTACTACTCATACAGCAATCGCTATCACTTGACTTAAAATATTTTTGCCCTTCTTTGCCTTTAAAGGAGTGCCCTTCGCCATGCTGATGTTGCTACATGCCTTACTTCTTGCCTATCTCACACTGCAAATTTTTTCTAAGCTCTATATTAAACATTAAATCTGTTACGAAAAAAGAACTAAACAAAATGAACACAAAACGATCAGTTTTAAAAAAGGACACGTAACTGGAAAAACCGAATGAAAAAAGAATGTTAAAAACAAATACTTTTTCACACCCAACACAGTTCTGAGGAATCAGAATCAATGTTGAGTTTAAGCAAGCGAATGAGCCAATTGGAGTAAAGTGCTATGCAGATTTAAATTTTTCCCATGAATGCAGCTATCGATTTTGTTTTGCATGCTAGTTAACATTCGTGTCAGTCACACTGGCCAATAGAATCTTCCTGACTATTCGTGGCAGCCAAGTATAGGCTCTCACTCTGACCAGTACAAAATGGCCGCAAACTACATGAAAACTGCCGTAGAAGCATGAAAAAAATTGATTATTTCCATTATCGATGTAAGTTGTGAAATGCAAAGTCGGTCTTGGCCTTCCTGCTAACTTGGAGCATGTGCATGTAAATTTTGGTGCAAATCCGTCGAGAATTCCGGCCGTGCATTTGTTACACACACACTCTCTCTCACACACACTCACACACACACACACACACACACATATCATGTCTTTTATAGATAGAGTTATTGAAATTCACTAACATCTTGTCAGGAATGAATACACCATTTACTGATTAAGTAGAGTCTATCATATTTCTGAATCATAGATTATTTACCCTCCATTACACATTTATAGCTACGAATCGACAAGCTAAATACACGGACTTCACCTATATTTCCTAAGCATTCCAATAGGAAGGAGGAATTTCCACCTAGACTGCTTTTTTTTCTCAGCAGCTGAAACCTTGTGGAATCAAAATATATTTAGTTGAAACTATATAACATAGACATGTTGATATGTCGCTAAAAAAATTAACCAATCTCTTCCGCATCGTCGTTGTCTCTCTTCGTAGTCCTGGGCATGACGATAAACTACATCCGGCAGTTTTCCACCCAGACAGCTTTCTCTCAAGAGCTGCTACCTGGTGGAATAACTATGAAAATCGTTTTTATTTCCCATTTCTCAAGTACTTTCGATCTTCTTCCGAGATCATCTTCAGGGGTGCAAGTACCAATACAAAACTGTGTGTTATTCAGGGATGCAAATAGTTATACAAAACTGTGTGTTGCTATCTATTACTGTGATTTTTCTGTTCGATTTTAAATGCAACGGTTGACCGAGATCCTTAGCGTTCATTACAACGTGAAAGAATTATCCACTATGGAAGAATATGGAAAGTACTTGGGAAAGGGAGAGCACATTACTCACATCATTTAATTGTAATACACGGAAGGTTATTCAGGAGTAGGAACGGATTTTATTAAAAATAAGCAGACTTAAGATATAATTTATTTAATCAGACATGCCTAAAAGAGAATTTGCCCTCTAAACACACACACACACACACACACACACACACACACACACACATATATATATATATATATATAGGGGTATTTGTGAGTGTGGTAACTGTTATCCCATTTCCAAGTATAGCCATCATTTATTATCACACCATTCCACAATTTTACCTCTTTGTGTAAAATAGTTTAAATATCATCTGAATTTATATGGAAAATTGAGGCATTTGTTGGCTTAATATTTATACACACATCGTGGAATCTAAATATCTGTTTCTAACTTTGCACAATATTACCGCGATATTAAATGGAAACAAGGAAAGGGTGTTTTTATATTCTATGAAATACTGAATACTAGTTCCACGTGCCATGTCTAATGGCTGTCAGTTATCAGTTATCAGTTATCTCCTGTTAATTCACCTCTCCATGTCACGTGGAACTAGAACAGTCTAACTCAGTGAGCGAAATAAAGAGTTCAGTTCGACATTCCAACCACCTGAACAAGGCCGGAGCGTACAATGGCTGAAACGTTGTGATAAATATGTCAACAAAGATAAGGACAATAGTCCGATTAATGTAAATACTGTACATAGTACCTCATCTCAGAAATATAGACACATTCCCTGAATGTATCAATGCTTTTTCAACATGACGCAAGTTTCCAATTAAGGCTTGTATCACGAGTGACACACACCTATATTTTTCATTTGTATGATGAATGTAAAAGATTGTTTGACAAGGGACATCTCAAACAAAAGCAAATATTTCTCATTGTCTTAATTCACTGAAAACATGTCTATGCATACGATTAATTCCTCCGCATGGTTGATGCTAAACTCTACGAGAGCAAGTATTTGTGCTTTCTTGGACTCACGTTTTCCACTGACATGAAGTGAAAAGATTATGTTGAATCCATTGCTAGGTCTGCTGCTAGTATAGTTGGTTCACTATCTCAAGTTTTCTCTTTAGAATCCCACTTGCACATTTACAAATCTACTGTTCGTCTATACACTGAATACTGCCGCCATATCTAGTCTGATGTTCCTGCGAAATCTCGTAGTTCTTAATAAAATTCAAAGAAGCTTCTGTAATGTAATCTGTCCTGACCTGGCATTATTGTGGCTATATGTCAACAGGGGAATGGCTATGGAAGTAAATCCAGACAGAAAATTTGGAATGCAGTCCAGAAGGCGGTTGACTGTCAACATTGGCAACATTTCGGCAACACCTGTAGCCAAACCAGACAAAATGTAATGCACTGTATCCCATCGTGTTGTGATGTGGGGTCTGGCAAAATACAGCACTTAACTAGACCGAGTCACTCGTGATAGTAGTATTCACTACTCAGCTACACAAGTCACTGAAATAGTATTAACTTCTTTCCTTTCTAGACAATTACCCAGGACTACTTAGCATGAATGGATCTTATTACATCACCTCTTTGAGATTTACTTCCTTTGAAAGTTATACATTTGGGCGGGGGTAAGATGCAACAATTTTGAAGGATGTCTGTTTCTTTTACTGGAGCGTATGATTTCCAGAGATGTCTCAGACATAGGAACATCGAAAACGTCATATAGAACCACCACCGTCTCCTCCTCTCGGATGCTCTGTTCGTCTGAGTAGCCTTTTTTGGTTTGGTTTAGATGTCTTTTATGAACCCATGTAAACGTTTTTATAATGTACAATAATTTTCCGATACGGTTTTCGACTACCACATCTTTCCATAATTCCTTTCCATTTTTGTAAGTTCGAAAGAATATTTTTCGCCGGGTTTCAAGTATTTCTAGGAATCGGATTTTTTCCTGATTTCGACATTTTTTTTATTCAGCAGCAGTTTGTCAAATACCGATCTCCGTTTCCTTGTTAACATTTGTTCTACCGGGTACATACCTGATATAGCATTAGGATTAAGTGCCACTCGATATACAAGTAAAACAGCTGTAATAATTAGTTTATATATTGCCCTTGTGAATGTATCGAGGAAGCGTTCTGCTTACCAATTCGGTCTTGGGTTGTAGGGAGAGATTTGATATCTTGTATCGCAAAGGATTTGCAAAAACATTCAAAGTCTTTAACAGTGACTTGAGTAGCAATTTCCGAAACAATATCCAGAATACCGTATCGAGCAAATAATCAATGCAAGAAATGTATTGCAATTGTAGAAGATGGACTCTTATATTTTAAAATTTGTGGCGATTTGGAAAAAAAAATGTGGATAACGTTTAGGTAGCAGACAACAATTATCGGTCTTGCGAAAAGACTGTGCAATCTCGACAACTGTGTCAGGCTTTAGCGAAACTGCTCCACATATTTGATTTAAAAGAATAGATCCGCAGTGCAAATCTTCGGGATAACAGCAGAGACATTACTCTATTCAGTGAACAATTTAGTTCATGCCACATTGATTGATAAACAAAAAAATCCTCAAATTGGCGAAATCAATGCGCAATCTAGACGAAGATGTGTCTATCTTTGGCGAAATCAATGTGAAATCTCGACAACGGCGTGTCTGTCATTGGCGAAATCAATGTGCAATCTCGACCAGTGCCTCCCTATATTTATTGAAATCGATGTGCAGTCCTGACCACGGCGTGTCTGTCTTTGGCGAAATCAATGTGCAATCTCGACCGCTGCGTGTTTGTCTATGGCGAAATCAATGTGCAATCTTGACCAATGCCTGTCTGTCTTTGGCGAAATCTATTATGCAATCTCGTCCACGGCGTGTCTGTCTTTGGTGAAATCAATGTGCCATCTCGACCGCTGTGTGTCTGTCCTTGGCAAAATCACTGTGCAATCTCGACCAATGCCTGTCTGTCTTTGGTGAAATCAATGTGCAATCTTGACCAATGTCCCTCTGTCATTGGCGAAATCAATGGGCAATCACGGCCATTGCCTCTCTGTCTTTGGCGAAATCAGTGTGCAATCTCGACCACTGACTCTCTGCTATTGGTGAAATCAATTTGCAATCTCGACCACTGCGTGTTTGTCTTTGGCGAAATCAATGTGCAATTTCTTCCACGGCGGGTTTGTCTTTGGCGAAATCAATGTGCAATCTCGACCAATGCCTCTCTGTCTTTGGCGAAATCAATGTGCAATCACGACAAGTGCCTCTCTGTCTTTGGCGAAATCAATGTGCAATCTCGACCACGTCGTGTTTGTCTTTGGCGAAATCAATGTGCAATAACGACCACTGCCTCTCTGTCTTTGCTGAAATCAATGTGCAATCTCGACCAAAGCGTGTCTGTCTTTGCTGAAATCAATGTACAGTCTCGTCCACGGCAGGTCTGTCTTTGGCGAAATTAATGTGCAATATCGACCACTCCCTCTCTGTCATTGACGAAATCAATGTGCAATGTCGACACCGGACTTTCTTTCAGTGTGCAATCTTGTCCACGGCGTGTCGGTCTGTGGCGAAATCAATGTGCAATCTCGTTTACGGTAGGTCTGTCATTGGCGAAATCAATGTGCAATCTCTACCAAGGCGTGTCTGTCGTTGGCGAAATCAATGTGCGATCTCGACCAATGCCTGTCTGTCTTTGGCAAAATCTATTGTGCAATCTCGTCCACGGCGTGTCTGTCTTTGGTGAAATCAATGTGCAATCTCGACCGCTGCGTGTCTGTCCTTGGCAAAATCACTGTGCGATCTCGACCAATGCCTGTCTGTCTTTGGTGAAATCAATGTGCAATCTTGACCAATGTCCCTCTGTCATTGGCGAAATCAATGTGCAATCACGACCACTGCCTCTCTGTCTTTGGCGAAATCAATGTGCAATCTCAACCACGGCTTGTCTGTCTTTGGCTAAATCAATGTGCAATGTCGACCACTGCCTCTCTGTCATTGGTGAAATCAATGTGCAATCTCGACCACTGCATGTCTGTCTTTGGCGAAATCGATGTGCAATTTCGTCCACGGCTGGTCTGTCTTTGGCGAAATCAATGTGCAATCTCGACCAATGCCTCTCTGTTTGTGACGAAATCAATGTGCGATCTCAACCACGGCTTTTCTGTCTTTGGCGAAATCAATGTGCAGTCTCGACCACGGCGTGTTTGTCCTGGCAAAATCAATGTGAAATCACAAACAATGCCTCTCTGTCTTTAATGAAATCAATGTGCAATTTCGTCCACGGCGGGCCTGTCTTTGGTGAAATCAATGTGCAATCTCGACCACTGACCCTCTCTCTTTGGCGAAATTAATGTGCAATCACGACCAGTGCCTCTCTGTCTTTGGCGAAATTAATGTGCAATCAGGACCAGTGCCTCTCTGTCTTTGGCGAAATCAATGTGCAATCTCGACCACGTCGTGTTTGTCTTTGGCGAAATCAATGTGCAATCTCGACCGCTGACTCTCTGTCTTTTCTGAAATCAATGTGCAATCTCGACCAAAGCGTGTCTATCTTTGGCGAAATTAATGTACACTCTCGTCAAGGCAGGTCTGTCTTTGGCGAAATGAATTTGCAATTACGACCACCGCCTCTGTCTTCGGCGAAATTAATGTGCAATCTCGACCAATGCCTCTCTGCCTTCGGCGAACTCAATGTGCAATGTCTACCACGGCGTGTCTGTCTCTGTCCAAATCAATGTGCAATCTCGACCGCTGACTCTCTGTCTTTGACGAAATCAATGTGCAACCTACGACACGGTGTGTCTGTCTTTGGCGAAATCAATGTGCAATGTCGACGACGGCGTTTCTGTTGTTGGCGAAATCGATGTTCAATCTCGACCACTGCCTCTCTGTCTTTGGCGAAATCAGAGAGCTATCTATGACACGGTGTATCTTTCTTTGGCGAAATCTGTGTGCAATCTCGACCACGGTTTGTCTGTCTTTGACGAAATCAATGTGCAATCTCGATCGTGGCGTGTCTGTCTTTGACGAAATCAATGTGCAATCTCGATCGCGGCGTGTCTGTCTTTGACGAAATCAATGTGCAATCTCGACCATTACCTCTCTGTCTTTGGCGAAATCAGTGTGCTATCTATGACACGATGTGTCTGTCTTCGGCGTAATGAATGTGTAATCTAGACCACGGCGTGTCTGTCTTTTGCGATATCTATGTGCAATCTGGACCACGGCGTGTCTGTCTCTTGCGAAATCTATGCGCAATCTAGACCACGGCTTGTCTGTCTTTGACGAACTCGGTGTGCAATCTCGAACACGGCGTGTCTGTCTTTCTACAGCGTTGGAATTTACCTGGTGCCGATTTTGTTGAAAGAAACAAACTCTGTAGGCTTTTACCAATCGCTCTATGTCTTTCTCAATATTGGTAGAACATACCTGAATGAAATTTATTAAACATCATTTTCTGACTGGGTGCAAGCATATTCACTCGTTAACCGTACGGTAAGATCTCATTGCAGATTTCGAAAATATTCCCACCTTGAATTTTCGATTTGATTTTTTTCTACTTTAATTTCCACCTTAGTTTTCTTTTTTTCTCTAATAAAAGCATCCACCTGTGCTTTTATTCGAATTTCATTCAGGGTCACTTGTAGATCACGTACTGTATTGCAGAGAATAAATTAAATTCATTCTCAGTTCTTAGAGCTGCAATTACTGTATCGTCTAAATGTTCACATAATTTTTGACAAACCTTCTACAAGACTTAGATTTTTTGATAGCAAAATTATAATTTAAAATTGTAATTCAACAGAATCGCTAAGATCGATTCTCTATCTGTCCGGATACCGTTTTTCTACCCGAAAATAGATAATAATGGACGGTGGTACATCTGTAGTTTGAACCTTCTAACGTGGATGAATTTATGTAATTTTTTTACAGCAAAAATTATTTCCAACGCCTTTTTTCTCAGTCTGACTATAATTCTTCTCAACCGATAAAAGTGTTCTTGATGCATGGACAATCTCCTTCACAGAACCATCTTTATGCTTATGCAAAATTACGGCAACGATAACATAGGTCGCCATGATTATTTCTAACTTTAGATCAAAATGCGAGAGAAACAAGTCCAGTGTTAGAATCTTTTTAATTTTTTCGAATTCTTTTTGCCATTCGGCCATTCAATTTCCATTTCGAGTCTTGTTTTAGTAAAGTATTTAATGGTGCTTGCAAAAAATGCAAGTTTGGAATAAAAAAAAAACATAATTGAGAAACCTAAAAATTCTTATAAATATGACATACTTTTGGGAGAGGACATATTTTTAATCGTACTTGCCGTGGTTGGGTCTTGTTTCCTACTGTTTTCGTTGATGATTTGGCCCAAATATTTAATTTCGACCAGGAAAAATTCGCATTTCTCTTCACACAATTTTAGCTTGTGTTTGTTCATTTTTCTGAATACCTCATTTACGTTCTGAATATGTGTCCTTGATTTTCACTTTTTATTAATGTCACCAACTGGGCGATCGTCAAGTTTAGATCGCTCAACATTGTGTCCATTACTTGCTGAAAAATTCCAAGTGATACTTTTTAATTCCGAAAGGTAGTCTGTTAAACATGAAAAATCCCTTGTTCGCATTGATTATTAACAGTTTTCCTCAACCTGGTTATATAAATATGTGTATGACAAGTCAAACGTTGAAAAGTACTTTCTGCTATTTAACTTAACTTAAATTTCTTCTGGGTTTGACAGGGACTGATTGTAAACTTGTTGGTAATCATTCAGCCACATGGAGAAATCGGCACATACACGGATTCTGTTATTTTTCATTTTTTTACGTAGACCATCGGGCAACCTTAATCAATATAATCCACTTTGGAGATCATTTCCATATTTTCTAAGCGATCTATTTCTTTAGTCTAAAAATTGGTACCACATTTTCTATTAACTGGTGTTACTTTTTGTGCATCTTTCTAACCCTTCAGAAAAAATAAAAAATAAAAAAAAATTCCGGAAATTGATTTTTCAATATTTTTTTTTTAGCCTTTCAGAGTTACTAGAAGAACTACCCAGTTTATTATAAAAAATATTTTATAGATAAATCCAACAAATTGAATAGTTGCATCCAATCTGTTCCGAACAAGTTATAAGTTCTTTCTATCACAAATACTTTAGCCTTCACAGTTTTTCCATAAAGTGATACATTTGATGTGAACTCACGTTTAAATTTAAATTTCTGCCAAGTCATTTTAAAGAGTCCATAATCCAATATTAACATTCGTTAATATTGATTTATGGATTCTTTGCCACGTTTCTTTGTTTCTAATAATCAAATCTGATCCTGGGTCGTGCGTAAATTTTATATTTCTTCTATTGATTTTTACGGTTATAAATTTTCTTTTTTTATCCTTGTCTCCGTTTTCTATCATCGATGCTCCAGTTATAGTACTCTTGAATTTTTATAATATTTTTTTTAACTTTACAATGCGAATGCTTGTGTCCAACACTTCCACAGATCTACCTGTATCCTATACGGAACCGTCATACAGCCTGACGTGCCTTAACCGATTGAGCCACAGAGGAATATTCTGTTAGCAAGGTCTATTTTACTGTTTTTAACGCACGTAAGGCTATATGACGGCTCCGAATAGGATACAGACTCGGCTCCTGTCGGAGGACGCATATTTCCTAGGAAAATATGTCGGACATTCAAGCCGGTAAATGTTGTTAATACTGTTTATTATAAACAGAGCATTCACTTAAATATTTGAATCTATAAAAAGAACGTATAAACATAAAAAATGTCTTAAAATTGTCAGACTTTGTCCATATATATATATATATATATATATATAGACAGAAATAATGTCGGGTAAAAGGTATATATATATATATATATATATATATATATATATATATATATACCACTGATATTGGGAGCTTTCAATAGTACCGCGCATATATACTATATGAATAATATATATATATATGCGTGAACATTTATATATGTATATATATTAGTAGATTGAAAATATATATATCAATATCTATCTATCTATCTATATATGTATATATATTAATATAATTTTTACCCGAAATTTCTTTATAATTATAAATGTTATACATTTTCTTTTTTTGATCCTTGTCTGCGTTTTCTCTCATCGACGCTCCGTTTAGAGTAGTGTTGAATTTTTATACTATTTTTAACTTTACAATGCGAAATATCGTGTTTCATACTTCCACAGTCGAAACATTTTTGTTCTTAAAAGAGCAGTTCCTCTTGAAATGTAGTTCGCCGTATCCATAACATGGATTTGGTTTTGTACAGTATTTTGTTTTCCCATATGCTTTGGGACAAACCGAATCTATCTTTTCATTTTCCCTCCCTTCTGGAGCGGACTTTTGGCTGACAGTGTCGATTCCATAACGAAACTGCTTCTTCTCCGTCGGCCGTTTTATTCTGGTTGAGTGTCAAAATGTTTTTAGATTCGGAATGTTATATTGCCCCATCGCGCTCGGGGTAGTCTTGAGGCGACAGTCTTGGTTCACTCATAGGTTGCTTTCTTCTTTCTCTCTTTTCCTGGTCGGGTGATCGTTAGTTGGTTTGTTCAGAGGTAAAATGAGCAATGCAACAAAAGGGATTTTGACTTACTACTTTATTAAACACTTCGACGTCTACATTTTTAACTAGCCAGTGGGGTCGCTCTCTCACCCCAACTGGGGAACAAGTTCCATAAGACACGAGATAACCACGTCTGATCTCTTCGTCATGTAAAAACATCCTCATTGAAATAACTTTCTATTTCTCTAACCTTCCCACGCTAGTTTTAACCAATACAAAAAAGCACTTCCTTTGTTTTGTCTACCATCCGACCTCAAAGGTCAAAATGAGGAAGTCAGAAGAAAATACAATTCTTTAATAAATAAGTCTGCTAGACTATTATTTAACACTACGTAAGATACATTACTTTCATCAGTTCTAGCCGTATCTTTTGAAGTTCACTATTCTTTGACACTCTTAAGGTACAGACTTCAAGAACAATTTTCAGTCCTGTTAAAGTTTAGACAAAGAAGAACGGATATAAACGTTCCTATTTGCTGTCAACCCTTGGACTTTAAGAATGTTCATGATTGTTGATCAGGTGGTTGAAAGATCAGTCAAACTTGTGGAGGACATAAAGGGTCATAATTCAATGTGGGGCAAAAACTAAGCGAGTAATTCTTTTTTTCAAATGAATATTGTTTAAATTGTTGGATGAGATATATCTATGTGCTGTACATCAGATGGTTTTAACTGTTTTCTTTTAATTTTTCAACATATTTGGCTTGGGAAAGTAATAATTCTTGTCCTCCACATGTTTTGACTGATGTTTTAACTACCAGAACGTTCTCAAATTTAAAAACTTTGATAGACCCCTGACATCATCGCTTTTGTTTATAAACCCGTGCAACAAAATAAATTCTACATTGCCTTGATAAACTCCCTCAGAGGAGGAAAGCTGTCAGCTAAGAATAGTTTTTCCTCGTGTCTCTTTATATATATATATATATATATATATATATATATATGAACCTATACGGATCGTCAGGATCAACCTGGCTCTTTAGGTTCATATTTGGTTTGCTCTACTTAGCGTATTGAGCACTTTACGTAGTTATATTTAGGATTTTTTTTTCTTTGGACTCTGAGCTTGAATGGACGCTTGTTTTCACTTCAATTTCTTGGTCTTAGTTCTTTCTTTTTTATCCCTTATTTTCCATCGAGCATTGGTTTGTTCAATTGCAAAGCCAAAATGCCTAAGGTTTTTTAAACAAATAACTATAACTATATATATATATATATATATATATATATATATATATATATATATAGTTAGGTAATGGAAAGTTTGGAAATCCGTATGGATAATCTGAAGGAGGATGTAATCCAGAGAGCTCAATGTCAAACCAGAGCGATTAATAATTTTATTCAAGGGTCCATTGATTATATTTTATTTCCCTAGTTTTTTCCGGGTTTATCAGATCATATATCCAAGCATAAAAAAGTTTCTAAATTTACCTATTATTTTTATACACTTTTGAGTGGTAGTTTTAAGTTGATGCAAGGTGATAGAGAGAGTGGCAGGAGGACGACGAAAGATATGGACAAAATTAGAGAAGGAAGGGAGAGACAGGAATAATTTTAAATCCATTTTTATTAAAATACTTAAGAGAAAGGGGGGAGGGTAAAGAAAGACCAGACATTATTGACCTATTTAATAAGTCATCTCACAAGAAAAGAGACAAAGAGAAAAATGAAGAAAAGAAAACAAACGTGGAAGCAGGGGTGAGAGGAAAAAATGGGGAAAGAAGAAAAGGAAGAATAAATTATAATATATAGGCATATTGCAGTTAAAACACAGATTGATATATTTTGCTGTTAACGTTTGACATTACTTTAAAAAAATATCAACAAAATAAAATAGGATAAAAGTAAAAAAATAATATAATGTGAATATAAGATAAACAAAAAATATTAATATTATTAATAACAACTAAGGAGTAGAAAATTAAAAATTAAAATCTAAAATTAAAATTTTAAATTTTAAATCTTAAATTCATAATTTAAAATTTACATTTAAAACAATCTAAAAACCTTTTAAATAGTGTCCAAAAAACATATAATGTAATATCGAAAAACATATCGAAATGAAAACAAAATTTAAAAAAAAATTTAAATTTAAAATAAAATTATAAAACAATATATAATATAATATTGAAAAACTTTTAGAAATGAAAAAAATTTTAAAGTAATAATAATTACACTAAATTTATATACATATATATATATATATATATATATATATATATATATATATATATATATATAAGATTTATTCATCAAAATTTGAATTAAATTTTCATAGTTATGTGATTTTTTGAACGATTTCAAAGTTTTCAATATGTTCAACACCTGCAAGCGACACACGTTAAGTCAATAGTCCAGCATAAACAGTCTTTTCTCTTTGAACTTTTTGTAGTATGTCAAAATCTGATTTGCTGTTCTTTCCGTACAGTCTTTTCGAATGAATTTGAGCAAATTCTTTTTTTTTTTCAATGAATAACATTTCTATAGCAGAAAAGAAACATAAAACATGAAACATAGAATTTTGAGTTTTTTCTACGCATGCTGTTAAAATTTGAGATCATTTGAACAAGAATTGTTTAAGTTATTGGTAATGTTAATCGTAGTATTAGCTGTTTCCCTATAAAGAAACATTTAGTATTCATTGACCGAGCAGCCAGCACTTTCGGTTAAAATTTATAAAATATTTCCCTTAAAAAGAATTTTCTGAAAAATGGGTTTTTTAAATCCACTAGCTGTTATTGCTCTTTCCAGTACTGATGGCGCTTTCCTTTCTAACATTTTATTCGAAGTACATTGGAATATGGAAATTTTGATTATGTCCTTATTTTCTCTCCAAGTTATGAACACGGCCAGCATTTGGAAATTAATGATATGTCTACTAGGATTATAAATTTTTGGTAACTGTCATAGGTCCTTACCTATACTTATAGAATGAACTCTTCTTAACACTAAGTATACTACGCCTCTCAAGAGAGAGGGACGAATCAAGCCGAGCTTCTCGCTTGACGGTCGAACTCTCTGCCTCTGAGCAGAGAGGAACCCGGACGAGGCTCCGCCGAAGGGCAGAGTCTCGTTCGGGGAGGTTTACCAACCCGATCCTGTTCATACGGGTTCTACGGGCATTTTTTGACCGAGCCTACGGGCTCGTGAAACCCACGTTAAACTCGGCCTTGTGCCATATGCAACCCTCGTAGGAGGGTGGCTAGATACCGAATCAAGCCGAGCCGATAGCAGTTCACTCCAAACCAGACTGACAGTCATACTAACACCTCCTACATCTTGTATTATTATTTCGTATAATATACCTTCGTTATTTCTACTCTTGTGTTCGTGTTGTTCTTCCTTGGTCCTAACCTGGACCTTAACAGTAACCCTATATTCCTGTGGTATAAATCGATAAATTTTTGTTCAAAATTTGTTTTAGTTCTTAAAAAAGGTTCCCCCACATCGAAGCTTCGATTTTACAATAAATGCAATAAGAGTAAAAACATCAACATATTTCAGAAGCTTTATTTTTCAATTTGGTAATGGCGTAATTGGATACAACTTGTTTACGTCTGCCGCATGTAAGTGTTTATAGCTATAGCATAACATATAAACTTAACTATAAGGTAAAAAAAGTTCTACAAGGCTCCATATATTTCTAGAAGGCCCCAGAAAGTTCTAGCAGGTTCCATAATGTTTTAACTGACTCAGAAAGTCATAGTACCACTAAAATTATATAGGATTTTATAACTTTTGCGTTGGGGATAACATTTAAAAAAAAATAAAAATTAAACAGTTATTCATTATTTTTAACAAAAGTTCATGGAATTATTATACAGGGAATAAATTATTTTACAAAAAGTCATATCCCTAAAGTCTATTTCAGCAAATATTAGAATGCCTAAAATATCGCTGACAGACCATTAGTAGAAAATATCGCTGAAAATGATTAATAGATAAGCCGAAAACACTCGGAATCAACAAATATTTGAACAATTTCTATCATCATTAAATCTAGAAAAGTAAATACTTGTTAGCATGCAGTAAAAATATGATAAAAAATGAACACAGACACTTTATCAGTTTTGTTTAACAATATTTTTGACTCATTTCACCCGCGAGCAAGGCAATAAAGTCACTAAGATTCCAGATCAGGACCAATAAAATTCATTGCAGCATTTTATCAAAAATTTATAAATATATGACACAAAGACCACAAATGATGTATTAAAAATGGGCTTCTGCACAAATATCTATCTATCTATCTATCTATCTATCTATCTATCTATTGTTCACATCTATCTATCTATCTATCTATCTATCTATCTATCTATCTCTTTCTGTCTGTTGATATATGTCTATCTCTTTCTGTCTGTTGATATCTATCTATCTATCTATCTATCTATCTATCTATCTATCTATCTATCTATCTCTTTCTGCCTCTTGATATCTATCTATCTATCTATCTATCTATCTATCTAAGAGGAGTGTCAAATATGCATGTCTGCACAAAAAGCCCTTCCCAAAAAGTTTGATGCTTTATTATTTAGGCAGATTTTGGGAAGTGTGTCAGGCTGAGAAATGTTCAACACTGTTATCGTTATATTTCTCTTTTTCTATTTATTATATATATATATATATATATATATATATATATATATATATATATATATATATATATATATATATATATATATATATATATATATATATATATATATATACGCAAGCACATAACACGTTGTAAGGTCGAGAAAATATTCACCCTTGCTCGATAAATCATCGTCTATAGCCAGTGGCAGTGAACCGCACCCAAGAATCCATTTTTCTATTTCAAGAGGAACGCGAGAAGGAAATGGGGAAAAATGGTGGTGGTTGCTTTTTAAAGTCGCCATCAAAGAATCTCTCAACTACCTGGGAGCAGACTGTGATCGTCTGCTTCCCCACTCGGGGCCGTTGTCTTCAAGTCAATCATAACGACTTTTGAACGGAAACAAAAGACGGCAAAGACGAAAATGGACCTTTCATCTAAACCTTAGTTATGTTTTTCAGAGGATTGGTTGTGTCAGCTTCTTATAAATTTATATCTATCTATCTATCTATTTTAAGACATTTTTATGTTTATACATTCTTTTTATACATGCAAATATTTAAGTAAATGCTCTGTTTTATCTATCTATCTATCTATCTGTTTGTTTCTATTTATCTAACTCATTTTGTGCATATCTATCTATCTATCTATTTCTGTTTGTTACTATCTAACTCGGTTTGTTCATATCTATCTATCTATCTATCTATCTATCTATCTATCTATCTATCTATCTCAGTCTATTTGTATCTATCTATGACTTTTTATTCACCATTTATCTCAGTTGTTGTTATTTATCTATCTATGTATCAGTCTGTTCATATTCATCTGCTTCATTATCTATCTATCTATCTATCTATCTATCTATCTATCTATCTATCTATCTATTTACAGTGTACCTCTCACTACCTTAGTTAAACATATATTTGTACCTTTATACCTATCTATTTTATAGGAAAGCTCCGAAAATAATGCTTCTTATTTTTCCCGCTAAAGCTGCAATAGAGACGGGGAAAGCAATCATTCCGTTGTAGCGACCAAGTTTTTACCACCAATCAGTATTTCTTTATAGGCACCTAACTTTGTCGTTGGTCATATTCACCAGCAGTAAAAATAAAAGATCGCGCCTGCCTTGCTCGGAATGTGTGTGTGGTCACATATATAGCTGTTGTTACAGTTTGACGATGAATAATGTATTTCCGTCGTGGCGGCAATAGTGCATGTGAAATCAGTGGGTCGCTTTTCCTGGTGCAGATTCCTCATCGCTGATCAAAATGTAGCCAGAGGAGATACGTATGTGAAAAGAAAATACTGTTTTCTTTTGTCATACCACCTTTATGTCGTAGTCGGCTTGGAAATAAATAGGAGGCATTACTTTCGGAACGTCCTTCGTATATGCGAGGTGGGTGCTGAAATGTTTTCTCACCGACAGACATTCTTTTATTTTTAATCAATTCATCACAAGCATGGTGATAATGCTATTAAGACGCAAAGGCCTACAGGAAGTGAAAGAGAATATAAAGTCTTCAAGGAACCGGAGACCGAATCCTTAACTGGGAAGTTCAAAAGATTGGGGAGGAGTGTGAACCTAACGGTAGGCCGAACTATGGACCTTCGCAGAGACATTTTTGTCAAATCAGTGTGCATTTTTTAAATTCTGTCTTTTATATCGTACGACCTGAGTGATAGAAAAAATAGCAGAGAATGTTAACATCTCCTCCCTCAATTAAATCCGAGATTATTATTATTATTTTTATTTCCTTTGATTTCTAGCGTGTACATATTTCTTTCCAGGTCCCGTCCAGAGACCTAAGAATAGAAATGGCATCATGACACTTTCCACTGACAAATATATATATATATATATATATATATATATATATATATATATATATATATATATATATATATATATAAAGCCCTTCGTAAAGTGTGGGCTGTACTTGTGAGAACAATTTTTTTGTATTTCTTTGAGGCATAGACTTCCAGGAATCCCTTCAATTAGTCTACTGCAATCTTTTCCAACTAATCCTCGGGCTTCAACTACAACAGCGGTTGTTGATGTTCCCATGTGCCACATTTTTCAGATTTCATTATTATTATTATTATTATTGCCTTTAATTTCTATTGTTTAGTTATTGCCTTCTAAGAAGAGACCTCAGGTCAGAAATGGCATCATGTCATTTTCACTGAAAATTTTTCTAAAAAAGAATAAAAATAAAACAATCTTAGATCTCATACATTTTACATTTATAAAAGACCATCGTAAGATGTGAGCTGTATTTGTGAGGATAACATTTTGTATTTGTTTAAGGCAGGGGTTAACAGGGATAACTTTAATGTGTCTACAGAACCATTTCCAATCAGACAGAGGGCTCCAACCCCATATTGTATTATCGAAGTTCTCACGGGACAGATTTTTACTGTTGTCCCATTAATGTATCATCTTTGTCGCTCTAAGTAGTGTTTGTCCGCTTCGTACTCTTTTTTCTATTTTTCATTTACACAAGCTGGTTAAATATGTTAATTGCTGTTTCACTCAACCACTCAATATACCCTTTATCTATCTATCTATCTATCTATCTATCTATCTATCTATCTATCTATCTATCTATCTATCTATTATATACCGTACCTATGAACACTAATGTGTACGTCCCAATTCTCATAAATACGTTGGACATTATTGTAAGTAGCGTTAATATGCTGTCTGAGTAGTTCATCACTAGCAGTGGTTTACCTACTTCACGTCGCTGGCGAGTATTGTATTTTATTGATGTTATAAAGATTAACATTACATTTCCAACCTCCGTTTTGTTATTCCTCATTCAGTAACCTTTTCTAGGCTAAAACGCTATCTATATATATTTATAGGAAATCTCCGAAAACAGTGCTTTGTATTTTTCCCACGAAATTTCAATTATTTCTTTTTGATTCTAAATACAAGCGTCTCTTTGGCAAACGTAATTTTTTTTTAAATTTCCTTGTTGCTTAAAATTTTTATAAAAAAACTTCCTCATTGCTCACATGTTCCCTCTATGTTTTTAATCATTTCACCCGAAGCAAGGCAGTAATGCGACTAAAAGGCAAGTCGTTACTGAGAGTTAGAGAATATGAAAAAAATATGCTATCAAGGAGAGAGAATAATAAAAGAAAAGGAATTACAAAGACAGAAGATAACGATTGACATTGTATTTACATTTTTGAAGATGAAATTCGACAGGGAAGCAAGAAACCGGAAGTGAATTCTACAAGCGAGAAGTGCGATAGAAGAAACTGTTAGCATAGAACCTTCGGTACATCAAGGCATCTCAATTGTCAAATGATAAGACCGTGCTGTAAATCTGGTATTGTGCTTAAATTCATAAAGTCTAGGTACTATAGATGAAAATTCCTCCGAATAATTACATGAAATTATTTATGGAAATAGCACGGGAAGATACATTACGGAGGTAAGGAAGTGACTGATGTCGAGATGCCAGATCAGGACCAAAAATAATGCAGATTCTTCTTTGGATATTTATCAAGAATTTCTAAATATATAGCAGGATCCCCAGACCAGATGTGGCTGAAATATTCAATGCGAAGCACAAATGGTAGTTTTATAAATATGTAATATAGATCTGTCTATATTTCTGAGATGAGGTTGATATTTACTTGACCCCGCCCACTGAGTCAGGTTGTGACACAAGGTCAGTTTTTAACGTGGGGACCCGAATGTTTTCACTCGGGCCGCTGGTTCAAGCTGGTCTTAGCTGATCATAGCTTGTCCAAGCTGGTCAGAGCTGGTCTAAGCTAGTCATAGCAGGTCTTGGCTTGTTCTAGCTGGTCCAGGCCGGAGCCGGTCCAGGCTAGTCCTAGCCGTAATACCACCAGCCTAGGGGCGAGCCCTGTGCCAGGTTGACAGACCATACTTAAATGTATGATCTGCATTTCTGAGATGAGGTATTATGTACACTATTTATATTATACAGACTATTGTCCTCATCTTTGTTACCATATTTATCACACCGCTTTGGCCGTTGTACGCCCTGGCCTTCTTCAGGTGGTTGGAATGTTAAACTGAACCGTTTATTTCGCTCGCTGGGGTAGACTGTTCTAGTTCCACGTGCCATGTCTAATGGATGTCAGTTCTCAGTTATCTCCTGTTAATTCACCTCTCCAAGTTCTCCACTGCCTTAACCTTAATGACACAGTGGATAAAGGCGTTGGTTAGACCCAATGACAGGTCCCAAAGGGTTGTGAGTCAATTACCTGGTTAAGGTAGTTGAGAACTTGGAGAGGTGAATTAAGAGGAGATAACTGATAGCTGACATCCATTAGACGTGGCACGTGCGACTAGAACAGTCTACCCCAGCGGCCGAAATAAAGTGTTCATTTCAACATTCCAACCATCTGAAGAAAGCCAAGGCGTACAACGGCCGAAACGTTGTGATAAATAGATCAACAAAGATGAGGACAATAGTCCGAATAATGTAAATAATGTAAAATAGATTCTTAATAGTAAATACAGATATTGCTCACTCAGTTACATTTTGAGAGGAGAGTCGGTTCATTACATGAAACGGCGTGTGTGCAACGTTGGGTATTTTCTATGTTGAAAGCTCTCATGCCAGTGTAATGTATGCAGTCTCATTAATGAATTCGCGGTTTGTATGTAATTTTGTGTCAGAAGAGTAAATGTACATTTAGGCAAGTGAAAGAACACTTTATGCCCATCGAAATCACGAAGCAATGTGTAAATAAATAGATTTCTATTAATAGTTCCAGCGTTTAAGCTATAATATCAGAGAATCGTGTAAGACTATTTTTTTGGTTTATTCTTGAGTGCTGCTGTCCTAAAAGCAAAGTTAAGTTTACTTGGGAGATGTCTTAATTTAAATGCGTACCTCGGAGGAAATCTTGGATTAAATTCAGTTGAAGGCGAAGCAAAGACTAATTTATCCTTTTACGTGGCTCCATAGTGAAGCTTCTAAACTTGAAGTCGACTCCGCAAAGTTAAATGTTATCTTTATTGTTTCTATGATCTTTTCTTTTATATTTGATGTTTGCCGCAGGTTTCTGTGTATTGAGTGACAGCAAGTCTTCTTAAATCTTCAATATTTTCATAAGCACTACGTAGAATCGAGCACTGCCGCGGTCTTGACAATTTCATCCATTTTTTTGTATTCTCTTCTTCCTGTTGAATTCTACTTCTTGGATTCTTCTTCCTGAATTCTTCTTCTTCGATTCTTCTTGTTTGACACTTTTTTTTATTCTTGGATTCTTCTTCCTGGATTCCACTTCTTTTACTTTTTCTTTTTCTTGGATTATTCTACATTCTTGAAGTCTTCTTTTTTTACTCTTGTTCTTGTAGTCTTCTTAGACTTTTCTTCGTCTTGTATTCTTTTTTTTGGATTCTACTTCTTCTTGGATTCTTCTTCTTTGACACTTGTTCTTCTTAGATTCTTCTTCTTCTTTGGACTTTGACTCTCATTTTCCGTTTTCTTCGATAATTCCACTTTGATTCTTTTCTCCTTGAATTGTTCTTCTTAGTGTCTACTTATTCTTGGATTCTTCTTATGCTTCTTGCATTTAACATCTTGGATTCTTCTTCTTGGATATTTCTTCTTTGACTATTCTCCTTGGATTCTTCTTCTTGGATTATTGTTCTTTTTCTTTTTGGATACTACTTGTCTTTCTACTTCTCCTTCTTGGATCTTTCGTTTTTCACACTTCTTCTTCTGGGATTCTTCTTTGACAATTTCTTCTTGAATTATTCTTGGATTCTACATTCCTAAAGTCTTCTCTTTTGATTCTTCATCTTCTTCATCGTGGATTTTTCTTCGTCTTGTATTTTTGTTTTTGGGTTCTACATCTTTTTCTTCTTGGAATATTTGACATTTCCACATTCTTCTTGGATTCTTTTTCTTCTTGGACTCTTCTTTTGTAACTTTTTCATCTTGGATTCTTCTTGCTTGGTTTTCCTGGGTTCTTCTTTGTCACTTCTTGGATTTTTCTTCTGTGATATTTTTCTTCTAAGATTCTTCTACTTGGGACCCTTCCTCTTCTTCGTTTTGAATTCTTCTTCTTGAATTTTTGTTGTTCTTGCATTCATCTTATTCGATTATTCTTCTTCATTCGTCTTCTTGGATTTTTATTCTTTGGCTCTTCTTCCTGCTTTCTTTCTAAGTTCGCGTTCTTATTCTTTTACATCTTCTTGGATAATACTTTTGGATTCTTCTTCTTGGATTTTTCTTCTTTGACTTTTCATTTTCGTGCATTCTTCTTGGATTTTTCTTTTCCATCTTGGATAAATATTTTGGATTCTTCTTCTTATTTCGTCTTGGTTCCTTCTTCTTGCAATCATCTGCTTTTTTCACTCTTCTTCTTCTTGGATTCCTTGTTTTGTTTCTTCTACTTTTTCTTGGGTTCTTCCGCCTTGAATCTTCTTAATTTTAGATTCTTCTTGGGTTATTCTTCCTTGACTCTTCTTGCATTATTCTTGGATGCTTCTTCCTCTTGTACTTTTCACGCTTTTTTCTTTTTGCATTCTTCTTCTTGGGTTCTTGTTCATTGACTATACTTCTCGCGTTCTTCTTCTTTGATACTTCTTCTTCTTTGGTTTTTCTTGGATTCGTCTCCTTCTTTGATACATTTTTGACCCTTTGAATTCTAATTCATGGCTAGCTTCTTCTTTTTCTTGGATTCGTCTTCTTTCACACTTCTTGCTTTTCCTTGGAAAACTCTTCTATTTTTTCGAGGATTATTCGTCTTCGATTCTTCCTCTTTTTTTTATTCTTCTTTTTCTCTCCTTGGATTATACTTCTTCTCTTCCTTCTAATTCTTCGATTCTTCTTCTTTGACTCTTTTTCTCCTTCTTCTTGGTTTCCTCTTCTTGGACTCTCCTTTTTTATTCTTGTTTTTCTTCATTTGGGATTCTTCTTTTTCGATTCTTCTTCTTTTTTATTATTCTTCTTTGACTCTTCTTCTTCTTGAATTGTTCTTGGATTCATTTTCTTCTTGGACTCTTCTTTTTGGAATTTTCTTCTTTATCCCTTCTTTTTCTGTTCCTTTTGTTTTTGGATTATTCTTCTTGCATTCTAATTATTTTTCTTCTTGAATTCTTCTAATTTTTAGATTCTTCTTCTTTGACTCTTCTTCTTCTTGGATTCTTCTTTAATTCTTTTCTTCTCTTTCCTTTTCTTCGTAGATTCTTCGTGTTCTTCCTTTTTCTTT